>CM019161.1:6145847-6585170 GCA_009733165.1 Naja naja
TTCAGGAACAGAGAGTAACCTTTTTCCTTCCAAACAAAGCTGATTAGGGAAAATTATCCCATCACCAAGCACAGAATTAAACTTCACCAAAAAACAGTTTTAGATCAAAACTCAGAAAGGGTATGTAAAGTCACGTTTGAATGTCAATCTTTCTAGTTAGCCAAGAAGCCTTGCTGAATGTCGCTTGTCTTGGTTCCTTGTCATTAAAAGCTTCTTTCTGGCAGCTCTACTTTGTTATTCAATTATTTTTTCAAAGTGCTAATCGTTGCATCTCGGCTGGAAGAACTCCAATAGGGGGGTATTTCCTCCCAACAGCAGCGTAAAAAGCTTAAAACAACCCTTTCTCTTTAAGAAAGTCAAGGGGCAAGTCTCAGCAAAGAAAAAAAAACTCTGGAGAAGCTCAGGCGACAGGATGTCTAGGTGTACTGCCAAGAATGTAATAAGGGTTAACGGAGAAACAAAGAGGCAGTTTCTGTAAGCAGAACAATAAAGATTAGGCTAGAAACAACACCAGAATATTTCCTGCCTTCCTTACATGATTAGCCCTGTAAAGTGGGGAAAAAACAAAAGCATATTTCTTCCAACAACTGGTTCTCTGAACTGCTTTGAAAGTTAACGACAGGTTCTAGCAAATAGGTGAGAACCGGTAGAATCCCACCCCTGGTCTGTCTGGAAGCTCATTCAGAGAAATGCCTGACAACGATGGCTTTCCTCAACATAACCTACTTATCATGGTTTTCTGCAGACACCATGATGGGCCCAGTGGTTAAAGTGCGGTACTGCAGTCCAGGTCTCACTGGCTCAAGGTGGACTCAGCCTTCCATCCTTCCCTGGTCAGTAAAATGAGGACCCAGGTTGTTGGGGACAAAAGGCTGACTCTGTAAGCCACTTAGAGAAGGCTTTAATGCACTGTGAAGCAGTATATAAGTCTGAGTGCTTTTTCAATTCCTATTGCTATTAGCCCATTTCTCCCTCCCTCCCCTATCAATTTTATATCTATCTATCTATCTATCTATCTATCTATCTATCTATCTATCTATCATCTATCTATCTATCATAATTCCCATTATCTTCACCAATAGTTTGAAACTTTGGGCTCTGACTCTAACAAATGTCATGTTTCCTCAGATGGGTATTATTTAAGCTGAACAAGCAGCAGTGAGAAGCTTCCAGATTTTTCTGACCAAAACATCTTTGTGTGACAAGGTTCTGCGCCTCCTAGGTTTTATTTATTTATTTATTTGGTGGGGGGGTTGATGGAGGTGGTGGTAGGGAACAGATAGTAACCACATCATACAACTTTGTCAGCGATACAGTTAGGTTCAGATTTCCTTTTCTCCTTTCAGTTTTTTTCTTCTAATAGTTACCACTGTTTCTTTTGGTAACCTGCGGAGATCAGAACCATCCCCAATCTACTTGCTTTCCTCAAAGCTGTTAAGACCTGGCTTTGTCAGAGGGCATGGAATTGAGACCTTTGTTCTTCCCTCTTGTATGTCTGGATCATTATGAATGAGTTTTGATTTTATATTGTATAGCTACTGTTTTATCTTGTTGTCTGTAGCCTCCCGAGTTCCCCTGATGGGGAAAGAAGCAGGGATAATTAATAAATAATAAAAATAATAATAATAATTTTAAAAGCAAGGTATCAGAATTCTAACATGGTTCTTGACCACAAAAATCAGAACCAGGTGACAATTAGGGACTGCCACCCTCTACCCCTTATTTTGGATCAACTGAGCCACTCCTAAGGGCAGAGATTTGTACAAAGTTAGACACAGAGACACTCTTAGCATTTGATCGCCAGGTATGAGGAATAGGAATACTTAATTGCATTTGATACAAGGGATGCCAAATTTTAGTAGATGGTATTTTTTCTCTTTTGCTTTTTTCTCTTTTTTATTTGTTTGTCAAACATGTACAAGTATAAGTATGAACATGAACAAAACAAAGGAAGTAAATACAGATAAATGGGGACAGTAAGACAGGGACGGTAGGCACACTGAATGCAGCTTATACACCCCTTTAAGGACCTCTTTAAGTATGGGATGAGGTCCACGGTAGACAGTTTGAGGTTGAAGCTGTGAGGGGTTGAGGCTGTAACACAGAGCCTGGTAGGGCGTTCCAGGCATTGACCACTCTGTTGCTGGTCGTGTTACTGCAATGGTGGAGCCTTGAGTTTGTTTTTGTTTTTTTTAAACAAATTTTATTCTATTTTTAACAATTTTTTAAAACAGCTCTTTTCAGTAGACAGCATGTTCCCGGGTCGTCACTTTTACATGCAAATATGACAGTAGATCTATATTCATTTTAAACATTTGACTTCACTTCTATTCCATTTTAGCAGACAAAGGGTCAAAGAAATTAATCCTAATCTCAAATCTTAATCTCAATCTGTATAACCCCCCAGTTCATTTCGAGTTAATTGCAAATATATATATATATTTAAAACTTCATTTATAAATCTTACAAATAACAATATATTTGCCCATCATATTAAAGATAAAGTTCATCCATATCTATCCTTTAATTATCTTCACATTGTTAATACTCTTTTATCATTTACAGAATTCTTTTGTCCGTCAGATTTGCCCTTTCATCACATATTCTCTCCATAATTCTAAATCGTACAAATTTTAACACTAAAAAGAATGAGAAAAAAAACCCTAGACTTGCCCCCTTTTACTACTTTGAAAGTGACACCTCAGTGGTTAATATAGTAGCATAATCATTCCCTTTAAAACGAAGATAGAAAAAAAGAAAAAAGGAGAAAAGAAAAGCTCCCTTACAATATATCTCTAATCGATCGGGTTCTGCAATACATATCCCCCTAAGATTTATTTATGGTTCCAAGATAATAATAAAAATAACTAATCTTGGTTATTGACAAATCTCATTTTTAGGCATTTTCTAAAATCATTTCAATTAATTCAATTTATCTAATCATCATTTACCTTTCTTTTGTAAATAAGAAATAAAAATGTGACCTTTACCAGTAAAATTGTCAGTAACCCCTATTGTTTTACACTTTATAATTACAATATATTCTTATTACCATTTCTTCATGCAGAACCCCCTTTTAATACATTAGCCATTATCTCTATGCAAAACAAGTTTCTTTCTTCATTATGTAATTGTCTCTCTATCTTTTGTTCTTGTTTCTTGTTCCTTCTCCTCTTTTATCCCGTATCCCCTTCTCTATCCAGTTTGAATCCTCTCTCTCTCTTTACCTTTCTCTCTCTATCCTTCTGGACCTTTCTAACATGCCTAATTTCATAAATGTTCCTTTAATTACCTTCTTAAGTTTCATTTTTGACCATCCTCCTTTCCTTTTATTTGTATTAATCTTTGTGTTAGTTGTCTTCTTAAAATGGCTTTTGCTTGTGCTGGCTCCCTTCTCCTCCTTTTATCCTGCTCTCCCCTTCTCTATCCAGTTTGAATCCTCTCTCTCTCTTTACCTTTCTGTTCCTTTCCTTCTGAACCTTTCTAACATGCTAATTTCATAAATGTTCCTTTTTAGATACTTTCTTAGGTTCCGTTTTTTAGCCACCCTTCCTTTCCTTTTATTTGTATTAATCTTTGTATTAATTGTCTTTTAAGATGGCTTTCTCTTGTGCTGGCTCCTCCTTTCCAAGGATCCTTCTTCTTCTTTATTCAGCATTTGAATGCCCATGTTTTCTGCAACAAGCCAAGTTAGTTCAGTCACTTCCTGTAGCAGTTCTTTCATACTTTTAAACTCCATTTTTAATTCTTTGGATGGCCACCACAATTTTTTATTTTCCTTATTTCTTCTTCTTTAAATTTTCTATGATCCTAACCCAGGTCCAGAGTCTATATCAATATCACCAATTAGTCCGGTAGTCTGTCTTTGTGTATTCAAGCTTTCACTTTCTATGAGTCTTGCGTCTCTTTAAAATGTAACAACTCCAATCCACAAAGGAACAAGATAGTTTCTTTCTTCTTTAGCTTCCAATTTTTCTCCACAAAGTGGCACTTTCTGCACAGAGTCTTAACCCTTTCCTTTTATTTTGATATTCAAAGTTTTCCGAGCCCCAAACTTAAGTTCTTACGCTGGCTTCTTCCTTTCCGGTTGAAGCCCTTATAGCTGTCAAAAATATTTTACTTATTTTTCCTTCACTTGGAACTGGCGCTTCTGTTTCTTTTTTTTAAAAACTCATCTTTATCTTAATCCTGGGGTGCCTTGATCTTACCATCCGATACTCCCGGTTCCTCTGCTGTCGACTTCTCTCTTTCCTCCTGCACCAATCTTAATCCCGTTGAGACCTTCTCTTGAGGTGGCCATTTTGACCACCACTTCTTAACGTCTTCGGAGGAAAAGACCAGACCCAAAAGGGGGATCGGCTCCCCTCACTCTGGCTGGCAGATTTCCCTTTCTCCTCCGCCCCTACGAGGCAGCTTCAGCCCCGAACCTTGCAGGATCGGGCTCTCCGGCAAGAGCCAGGCTGCGGGGGGCGATCTCACGCCGCCCGTTCTCGAGAAGGCTCAACCCAGAAGCCCGGAGCCTTGAGTTTGTATTGGTTATTTACCCATGTATTATTGTGCTTGAGGCTGAAGAAGTCGTCGACAGGCAAGGTGTTATAGCAAACAATTTTGTGAACTATGCTTAGATTGGACTGCAGGTGGCACAGTTCCAGGTTGTCCAGACCCAGAATTTTGAGCCTGGAGGCAGAGGGAATTCTATTGTGAGTGGAGGAGTGGAGAACTCTTCTCGAGAAATACCTCTGAACTCGCTCAATTGTGTTAATGTCCAATATACAGTGCGGGTTCCAGGCGGATGAGCTGTATTTGAGAATTGGTCTGGCAAAGGTTTTGTATGCCCTAGTTAGCAATACAATGTTGCCGGAGAAGAAGCTTTGCAAGGTAAGGTTGTTAACCTTAACTTTGCTTTGTTAATTGTGTTTTCTTCAGATTCAGATAAAATACTTTCTGAAATTTTAGACAAGCATGCATTGGTATATTTTGGCAGCATATTCTCTTTTTTCCCCCTGAAGATCCTAGTGTTAATTATCTCCACGCTAAATTACACCTTGTGATCAAAGGTTGATTTGTAATGAAAGGTTGATTTGTCAGAGACACAGCAGCAGAGAAACACAGAGGGAGACTTCTCTGCTTTGGACATGGCGGTTTTTAGCTGGCTCATTGTTCTTTTCCTCCTGTTCTTCTGGTTTTGGAAAAACAGACGTCCCAAAGGTTTCCCCCCTGGACCGTGGAGGCTGCCTCTGCTTGGGAATCTGCTTCAGTTTAGGGACCCCCTCAAGGACTTGGATCGGGTAAGAGTTCTTGTTCACTTGCATATTAAACATCTGCCAACATAGTCAAGGCTATGGTTTTCCCAGTTGCAAGGTATGGCTGTGAAGGTTGGACCCTAAGGAAGGCTGAGTGCCAAAGAATGAAGGCCTTTGAACTCGGGTGGTGGAGGAGGAGACTCCTGCGAGTCCCTTGGACTGCAAGGCAATCCAACTGGTCAGTCCTGGAGGAGATCAACCCTGACTGCTCTTTAGAAGGCCAGATTCTGAAGATGAAACTCAGATAGTGTAGCCACCTAATTACAAGGAAGGACTCACTGGAGAAGAGCCTAATGCTGAGAATGATTGAGGGCAAAAGAAGAAGAAGAGGACAGCCAAGAAGGAGGTGGATGGATGGAGTCATTGAAGCAGTCGATGTGCTTAAAAATGGACTCCAGAAGATGGTAGAGAAGAAGGCTTGGGGGTCACGATGTGTCGGACACGACTGCACAACTAACAAAACTAACAACAACATTTTTGCTGCTGCAAGAAGAACTGAGAGAGGGTATGTGTGTGTGCATGCGTGCGTGCGTGCGTGCGTCTGTCTGTCTGTCTGTCTGTCTGTCTGTCTGTCTGTTAACTTGTCTACATGAGACTCAATTTTTATTTCATCCAGGATTTGGAGAAAAAATATGTAGAACCTTATGGAGATATGAAAACACCCACCATTTGATACAGAGGAATCCTCATTCCTAATTGCATTGAACTTCTTTTGAACAATTCATTAGCTCTTTAATGTGAATTTGGTTCTCCTTCCAAGTTCCCAAATGAAACATTCACCTTCCAAAACTGACTGGAGAAATTTGATATTTTAGAAGGCTAAAGAAAGGTGCTGTTTATCTGCATGAAGGATGATTCTGGTTTCACAGAATTCCAAATTGGTCCATTGGTGGTGGTGATTGTTTTTCCTCTCCCTTACCTGCCTTCAATTTTGTTTTATACTGTGGGAGAATATTATAGATCAAACGGGTAGAAGAATCAAGTGCAGGTAGATAAATCTATTAAAGTAGTTCTCAGTTAATGATCATTCATTCAGTGCCTGTTCAAAGTTCGGATGGAGCTGAACAAAGGGACTTATGTCCTTTAGGCAGGCTTTGAAGAGGTATTCGTTGGACACTGTCATTGCAACACAGAGTTGTTTGGGCTCTTGACAAAAGGGGAGAGTTAGCAAAGGGAACAATTTTTTCCCACACTCTCCCTTCATGTCTCTGCCCTGTCAGCAAAATTGGGTCAAAGCCAGTGAGCTCTTGGAACAGGGGTCTCCAAACTTGGCAACTTTAAGATGTGTGGACTTAGCTGGTTGGAGAATTCTGGGAGTTGAAATCCACAAGTCTTAAAGTTGCCAAGTTTGGAGACCTCTGTCTTGGAAAGTGTGATCTGCCTTATCCCAGGGCAGCTGCTTACCCTCAAACAAGTTGGGCTCTCACAGAGCCTTCTTAGCAGATTTATTAAAAGGTGGTTTGAAAGTCCCTTGGACTGCAAGGAGGTCAAACTGGTCGATCCTAAAGGAAATCAACCCCAGTGCTTTTTGGAAGGAGAGATCCAGAAGCTGAAGATCAAGTACTTTGGCCATCAAATGAGAAGAGACATCTCCTTGGAGAAGACCCTGATGTTGGGAAAGATGGAAGGCGAAAGGAGAAGGGGACGGCAGAGGATGAGATGGTTAGATAGTGTCATTGGCGCAATGAACGTGAATTTGAGCCCACTCCTGGAGACACTGGAGGATTGGGGGGCCTGGCCTGCAGTAGTCCACCTGCAAAGAGTCGGACATACTTAGTGACTGAACAACAACAACGGACATGGTGGAGAAATATAAATTGGCCAACTAGTCTCTGTGTCTGCTAGTGACACATTTATCTATACATTTGTTAGGGTAGGGCTGCTTTGATCCTCTTTCTCACAAGGATTTGGATCCCATGGAATGATTAGATGACAAAAACAGGAACACCACAACAACCATAACGAACAATAACTTTTTGTGACAGTTTTTCCCTTTTTTCCCCTATATATTACAACATTATGTAGGAATAGCCCAGTTCTGTTTTTACTCATGCAAGGATAATTAAGAAGCACTAAGGCCCCACTCACTCCCATTCTCCCTCTTTTCTACACCTTCAGGCAATCAACATGAAAGGAAAAGCAAAAAAAAAACAAAAAAAAACCCTGGTTTATTGTTTTCAAGTATTTACTTGGTTGGCAAATGCTGTAAAGTACTTCCCTCCCTCCCCAAAGTCAGATTAATTAATCAAATTATAGCCAATCTTTCTGCCAAAAGAAACATAGAACAAGAGAAAGAGACTCCCAGGAAGAACACAAAACAAGAGAAAGAGACTCCAAAATAAAACAATTACTATTTAAATGCCCTCATTCTGTAAGTCAAGACTCTTTTCTAAGAACGGTTGCAGGAACTGGATATATCTAAGTTTAATGAAAAGAAGGACTTGATAGCATCTTCCAATATCCAAGGGGCTGCCAAAAAGAAGAGGGAGCCAAGATATTCTCCAAAGCATCTGAGGGCAGGACAAGAAGCAATTTGTTATGTATGTAGGTTTGAATGTCATTGGTTTAGTTTGAATTGTTCTTGTAAAATGTCAAATAGGATTGGTTTAAAAAGTGTGGGAAAACCCTGCACTCTGATTGGCTGGCAACTACGGCTGCTGGCTATAAGTAGCAGCCGTAGCCCAGCCAAGTCAGGTCCATTCGAGCTGTAGTCACTAATAAACTCTTCACTGAAGCTCTTCGCGCCTGACTCTTCATGCAAACTTAACACTGGCGACGAGGATGGGATTCCCCTGAAGAGAAGACAACGCAGAAGACAAGCAGAAGAGCAAGATGGCTGTGCTGAACACCCCCAGCCCCGCTCGATCTGGCGCAGAAGACTGGGAATCGATGAGATTGCTTCCAAATGTATTTGAAGGAAACGACCTCGCCGACATCTCCGAGAAGCAGAAGAGGGCGGTCTTCCTACGCACTGCGATCCGCAGTCTTCAAGATGGCTAAGGCATTGGCGGAGCTGCAGACGAAGGTAATGGAATGGCCTGATTTAGAAAAGCTTTTAAGAGCCCATACGCCTTGACAAGTATCGTGGCCTCATTAAGACACGAAGTTTTACCGCGGGATCAAGGGGAAAGTTAAAACGTAACGACTGCGGCAAGCTTAAGAGACATTGGGGTGCATGCGAGTTTAACAGTTTGGAGGAGGCCATGCACAATCGGTTTGTTCTAGGCCTCAAAGACAAGGTGCTTCAGACCAAATTGATATTAAAACCTAAGATCACGTTAAAGGAGGCCATAGAAGAGGCCTCCTCAGCAGAAGCCACTAAGTCCTCAGCGGCAGCCATGAAGAAAATTAACAAGGCCTCAAGCCATCCTGATGTGGAAAAGTCCACAACAACTCATTGTGAGCAGATAGATTCTGAATCAGACTGTAGTGAGGTGGAGGAAGGAATTTATAGACTCAGAATGGAAAAGAAAAGAAAGACCTGGGAAGAAAAGACAAGACTTTTATTGCAGAGGTTGTGGGGGCCACCCCGACTGAATGCAAGTTTCTTGATACCATCTGCCTTCATTGTGAAAAAAGAGGTCATTTAGCAAGAGTCTGCAAATCATCCAGAACTTCTCCGCACAGAAGAAAGTTTCCTGACAAAGATTTCTAGCCCAACAACTTCAGTGAGAAAATGGGGCGCAACTCAGAAGCAGATGGGAAGAATGAAACTCATCAGTCACCATTGGTCATTCTTCACCCTTGAGAAGCAGAAAAGTACATGTGAAGGTACTAATTGAAGGAAGGCCTTGTCAAATGGAAGTGGACTCAGGCTCCTATTTATCTATGGTGTCATGGGACACTATTCACAGGCTACTTCCCAACATTCAGAAGAAACATTTCCAGAAGCAAGCACTGACTCTTAAAGGGAACAAGATTCCAGTAGTTGGAACAAGAGAATTCAATGTGAAGTTTAAAAGCCACACCAAACGTTTGCCCCTGACCATCGTGGACAAGGATCGCCCAAGCTTGCTGGGACTTGAGTGGTTCAATCCACTAGGCATCGAGGTGACTGGTATCAATCACGTGAGCAACTCTGAATGGGAGGAGGCCTTGAAGTCTGAGTTTCCAGAGGTCTTCAGTGACGAATTGGGCAAGTATATGGGGACCCCTATCACTTTCAACCTAGATCCCAAGGTGCCCCCAATTCGTTTAAAGCCCAGAAGGGCCCCATTTGCCTTAAAGGGAAAAATTGATGCACAATTAGATAAACTAATAGCTCAAGGAGTTTTAGAGCCCACTGACCACTCCAGATGGGAGACACCCATAGCCACACCAGTCAAGACTGATGGGTCAGTAAGAATCTGTGGAGACTATAAGGGACATTGAACCATGCGCTTCAACAGCGCATATCCAGTTCCAGTGGTGCATCATTTATTACATTCACTTGGCAGGGGCACAGTCTTTGCCAAATTGGATCTGGCCCAGGCATATCAACAACTAACAGTTGATGATGCCACTGCAGAGGCCCAAACCATTGTGACTCATAGAGGTGCCTTCAAATGTAAAAGGTTACAGTTTGGTAAGCGTGGCACCAGGCATCTTCCAAAGCCTTATGGAAAGGATGCTCCAAGGACTGCCAGGGGGTGCCTTACTTTGATGATGTGTTAATCTCTGCTGAAAATGACACTCAATTACAAGAGAGACTCAGAGAAGTCCTTACCAGATTCAAGAAAGCGGGTTAAAAGTCAAGGAAGAAAAATGCACTCTAGAACTGACAAGGTTGAGTTCTTGGGCTATATGATTGACAAGCATGGCATCCACCCTACAGATGCCAAAGTTCAAGCAATCAAAGAAGCCCCTAGACCAAAATGCAAAAACAGATTTGCAAGCCTTCCTTGGACTTATTAACTTTATCACATGTTCCTACCAGAAGGCAACCATTGCAGAACCATTACATAGATTACTTGGACAAAAGTCTGTTTGGGTCTGGGGCAGGAAGGAACAATCAGCATTTAACAGTATTAAAAGACTAATCACGCTGATGCTGTACTGATACAGTTCTCTGAGAATTTACCTGTTGTACTGACTTGTGATGCATCCCCTTTGGAGTGGGGGCGTTTGAGCCACAGGCTTCCCAGCCGAGGGAAGCCCCTATTGCATTTTACTCGCGACCTTGACCAAAGCAGAGAGGAATTACAGCCAATTGGACAAGGAAGCATTGGCAATTGTTGCAGCTATCAAGAAATTTCATGAGTATTTATATGGGAGAACATTTACCATTGTCACAGATCACAAACCTTTGTTAGGCATTGTGCAGGAGACAAACCTACACCCAATATCCCATCACCAAGAATGCTGAGGTGGACTGAATTTCTGCTGCTTATTCATACAAACTTATCCACAAGCCTGGCAAGGACATTGGACATGTTGATGCCTTGAGTCGCTGCCCACTTTGTCACAAGGAGGACTTTGAACCTGAGGCACACACCTTTTCCTAGAAACTGTTGCTAAGCTTCCAGTTCATGCTGCTGAAATTGCCAGAGAGACTGCCAAAGACACTTTATTGGCTCCTATTATAGGCTGGATTAAGAAAGGTTGGCCTCTTCAAGATCTACCTCACCTTGCCCAACCTTTAAGTCCAGGCAAACTGAATTATCTGTATTAAGAGGATGTATTTTGTGGGTAACAGGGTGGTTATTCCTGCAAAACTGCAAAGAGAGGTTTTGGAAATGTTACATGAGGGTCATCCTGGTATTGTAAGGATGAAGGGATTGGCCAGGAGTTATGTATGGTGGCCAGATATTGACAAAACGGTTGAAAACTGGGTTGCATCTTGTCCCAACTGTCAGGTAGTCAGGCCTGCCCCACCTCTCTCCCCCACACAGGAATGGGAGTGTCCTAGAGGGCCCATGGTCTAGGATCACATTGATTTTGCTGGCCCTACCAGAGGGCACACTTTCCTTATTATAGTAGATGCATATTCCAAATGGCTAGAGGTAATCCCATGGCATCCACCACACTGATGCTGTCACCAAGCAGCTTAAAGCTTTTTGTAACCCACGGGTTACCTGATGTTCTTGTCTCTGACAATGGCCCTCAATTTACATCCAACCTTTTTGAATCCTATCTAGCACAACTGGGTATCAGACATGCCCTGACAGCCCTGGGCACCCTTCATAACGGCCGGGGTGAACTAATGGTTTTTACCAAGGAAAAGCTTCAACAATTGGGTCCTGGGGACATCACTGAGAAAGTTGAAAAACTTCTTAGTGTTCAGCACATCACATCTAACCCATCAACTAACTTATCCCCAGCAGAGTTGTTGATGGGTAGGAAACTTAGTCTCCCCTTGACCTTCATCCCACTTATGCACCCAACGCACCACTTGATTCCACTAGCAAAGTTCGACGTTCAGTGGGTGATTCTGTTTATGCTAAGAACCTTATGGGTGAACCTTCATGGATTCCTGCTGAAATAACTCAAATCACAGGCCTCGTTTACAGGGTACAAACAGAGGATGGACTCCTCTGGAGCAGGCACATTGATCAGCTTAGATCAGGAACATCGCAATTGTTCCTCTCTAGTTCCCATACCGAATGCCTTTTCTAGGGGGAAGGGGAGGAACATGAGGATAATCAGCAAATAAGAATCCACCCCATGTGTAACGAGCCATTATGACAGGAACCATCCCAAAACCTGTCACAATGCCAAAATCCATCCTTACAAGTGGAAGATTGCACATCACTACCTGACTTGGGTGCTGACATTGGGCTGGAGATGGGTTGGGAGGAGAGACCAGATTCTAACAATCAAACAGGGTCTTCTTTCACAGGAAGCCCAACTAGGGAAATGTCAACAGACACATTTCCCCTCTCACTGGGTGAGAACGTTAAAACTTCTGAACCACGAAGGTCTCAGCACACGTAAGAGCCCCACCTATTTAAAAGAATACATTAGATAGGTTGGGGTTTGAGTATGGACTGAACCTAGTGGGGAGGGTGTTATGTATGCAGGTTTGAATGTCATTGGTTAAGTTTGAACTGTTCTTGTAAAATGTCAGAAATGATTGGTTTAAAAGTCGGAAAACCCTGCACTCTGATTGGCTGGCAACTGCGGCTGCTGGCTATAAGTAGCAGCCACAGCCCAGCCAAATCGGGTCTGTTATGAGCTGTAGTCACTAATAAACTCTTCACTGAAGCACTCCGTCTGACTCTTCATGCAAACTTAACACTTTTTTTAGTGCTTCTTGTGACTCTGATTTCCTTGGGCTCTTTGATTTCCTCTGCGGCTTTCCTTTTCCCATTTTTCCCATCCTTATTATCTATTATAGTTCCCTCTTTATGCACCACTATCCTTTTCCTCTCCTCCCTTCTCTCTCCTTCCTTGGTTCTCTCCTCATCCTCCTCTTCCCTAACCAAATAAGGAATGATTGATCGGTAGGAAAACGGGGTGGGGAATTTTCCTGCACACTTTTTGGGGGATTTTCCCAGGATCTCTGGTCCTCGGGATTTAAAAATATGAGTTTGGTGGTCCCTGAGGTCCAAAAGGTTGGCAACCCCTGCTCTAGTCTGTGCTTTATTTCTGGGTTCACCTCAGCTGATTCACACAGCACAACAGATTGCCGGCATCAGCTGTTTTACACACAGGGCTTGCAGCAGAAGATGAATTACAAATGCGGAGGGCGGGACTTGTGTCCCAGTGATACTACGTGCGATCGGGAAGCTCCTGGATCGCCGTAGATATCTTCTCAGCTGGACGGTCCATTTGGACCTAAACCGTCCCGAAGAGATGGTGAAGGGAAAGAGCATGTCCTGTCGATCCCAGGGACATCGCAAAAGTCCCTGGTTGATCCAGGAGAAGCTCTTTTTGCCAGCAGAAAAGAGGCAGCCATCAAGCTGCTGAAAGAAAGGCAAGATCGGATGAAGGTGTGTTGGTTTGGTGAGAGGTTCTTTTTTATTTACTTATTTCTGAAGAGAACACCCCAATAACTGGAAAGTGGACTTAAAAAGTAAAGAGAACAGTTTATAAGCGGCGAGATTAAGCTTTTCTTAAGATTGATGGCTTTTTTCTTCCTTTTTATCTCTTCTGGAACTATTTGATTTTAAAAGGGACTGGCTTTTCCTCTATGTAAAATAATCTTTTGTTCTGATGGTCTTTTTCCTTTTTTTCCACCAATATTTTTTTGGATTAAACGCTGTTTATGATTTTAAGAACTTTTTAGAAAAGAGAGCAATACCAATGTGCCTTTTCTTTTTTTTCCCTTTTTTCTTGCTCTTGAGGGGGAGGAGTGAAAGTGAAAGCACTGCCATTTAGAGGCTTGGATATACTGTATTCCTTTCTTCTTCGTTTGTTTATCTATGTGAGCTGCATTCAAGACATAGAGTTCCTTCTTGAAAGAGATAGTGGGGTGAGCACGATGGATTGTATACACAGGTGCCCATCTGTGAACTATTGATAGCAGAACCCAGAGTTGGAACTGAAAGAAAGAAGACTAAAGTGACCTTGAAAATATATTCTACTGGAAATTTGACTTGATATTCTAAAAAGCCTTGGACATCTGGTGGCAGTAGTTTTCTTTTCCTTTGGCTGGATTTGTGGCTGCTCTATCTTTTCCACCCCATCGATTGAATTTTATTGTTTGGATTATCCTTTTCAATTTTTAGCGAATTTTTTTTTCCTTTTCTCTGCCTATGATTTGCTCCCCTTTTTTTTTTGCTTTTTCATCTTGTTGATTCGCCATTGGATTAGGTATATAAATACCTGAAGTCTCTTCCCTTTTTTATTTTTGAACTGGGAACCACCTGTTGTTGCTTTTTGAGACCTTCCTTTTCTTCTTTACTCTTTTTCCTATTTTTGTATACAAGTGGAACCAACTAGATTAAGGTGTACAAGAACCTGAAGAATTTTTTGTTTCTTTAATTTTTTTAATACTCCTTAATATTTTTAATTTTTTACTTTTTTTCCCTTTTTTGTCTACTTATTTTTATTATTTTTGGAGGGCCCTCTGCTTTTTTGGGGCCCTACTAGGAAATAACTATAAAATGAGTAGAAAAGCAATAGCTCCAAGCTCTCAATCAACAACTCCTGCTTCTTCACCATCTGGAGGTCAGCGATCAATACAGGCAATGTTGCAACAGGAAAAGGAAAAAGAGAAGGAGGATACATTACAGAAGATTTTGCAAGGAATTCAAATTCTACAGACAAAAGTAGAAAATGTTGAAAAGAGTAATGAGAATATCTCCCAAAAAAATTGAACAGACAAATCAAAAGGTGGAGAAGATTCAGCAGAAAATAGATAAGACGGATGAAAAAGTTGAAAATATTCAACAGTCCCATGGGTCAGAACTAAGCACCTCATGGGCTGGATCCAATCCTGGGGCCTTGAATTTGACACCCCTGGACTGGATGACAAGTTTTGTGAGTGCAGCCATGTCCTTGTGGTTTTTGCATGTTGTGCATACCCCAACCGACTAGGGCAGATCTTTCCATCAGGTTTAGGAGGAAAGGACATGTGCCAGCTCTGGAGAATCTTCTGGGGGACCCTCAATCTCTCCCCAAGCTTTATTAGGATGGGTTGTCAGCAGGAGAAGTTGCTTGTCATGCCCCCATTGGAGTCTGAATCTGAGGGGGAAGGTGAACAGCTGACAGAGAGCAGAAGAGTGGCTCTGTTGGCTGTGGAGGAAATTGGGGAAGGGCAAAGTCAGTGTGGGCAGAGCAGGGAAGGGATAGAACAAGGGAGAAGGGGTTCAGATGAAGACCAAAGCCCATCCCCTCCTCATCCTAGGGCACGCAGAGAAGAATGCAGAAGAGAACAACGTGGTTTGTGTGGCTTATGAGGAAGGAAAGGGCCCCAATTTCCTTCATGAGGCACACCTGGGGATGGAGTTTAAAGGAGAGGCAGTTGGGAGGGGCGTTTGTCAGGAACAAACACTTAATTCATCTAGTGTTGTGAGTTTTAGCCTGCATTCCTGGCATTCCTCCTATCTGTGTGAATTATTGCCGTGCTTCTGTGTGCTTATCTGCCTTGCTGGAATTATTGGACTCATTATCTTGCCCTGCTGGAGTGATTGATTGCAGTCATTATGTTTACAATGTTTGGACTGGAGTATCTGCAGCCAGAGGCTGTTGCAGGTTTGTGGGAAAGCTTTTCTCCAGGCCGGAGAGTAAGCAGGATGTTGGGGGTGAAGTTGGAGCAAATAAAGGGACTCATACCTATTTTCTGGCTGTGTTGACTTCGTGCCATGCCCCCAGGTTGTTTGCTTGTGTTCAAACCTGGCCTTTGCAGAAGCAAGAAACAGACTCCCTGCAAAGAAAAAAACCCTCTTTATTTACACATTGGGAATTAACTGCATTCACCAACAGAAAGTCCAGGCACGAGTCCTGCAAGAAGTTAACTGAAACAATAGTCCCTATCAGCTCATTATGATAAATGCAAGGCTATGAGCTCCCAGCCGGGACACTGCAAATTAAGTCAGTTCAAACAGAGAAATAGACAAACTTCAGTTCTGGCAAGGCAGTCTTTGTTGCACAAAACACACAAGGAGCAAACTTCCCCAAAATGTGAACGGTTGTCTGTGACAACCAAACCACTCCCCTTTCCTCCTATTTATTCTCCAGGGAGGGGCCATTCAGCATCCACTTTTATTTTGCTTCTGGAGCTGGCACATTGTCCTCCATTGCCCACCTCTCCCATCTGCTCTGTGCATATGCACATCTGGGACAGGCCCCAGCCATTCCTCCTCCTCACTCATCTCTGACTCCAAAAAGTCAGCTACCTCTCTGGCTGGGAAATGCTGACTAGTTTTCATCCGTTGTTTCTTGTCTTGCCTTCTGGTGCTTTGGAAAATAACTTGATCCCCTCTTCTTTGTGGCTCTCATGAGATTTGGGATCATAGTTTTGACAAAGAAACAGGTCCGGCAGTTGCAATTGGTCTGCCAACCTTCAGCGGTCTGCATGGCTTCCTCTTTCTCCTTCGTTTTGTCTTTTCAGGACTGAGAGTCTGCTTGGGGGAAAACCTGGCTCGGATGCAGCTCTTCCTCTTCTTCACCAGCATTCTCAGGAGCTTCCAGTTATTGTGGCCAGATAAATCCCAAGCACCGGATTTCACACCACACTTTGGGGTTACGCAATTTCCATCTCCCTTTAAGATGTTGCTGAAGTGTTGCCAGCCAAATGCATAGGTCAAAGTGAGGCTCTGCAAAGCAATCCATTCAAGACAACCTCATTCTCTCCAATGGCCAGCTCAGCACCCATCTCTACTTCAAATTCATAACTTAGGATACGTTTACAAATATAATGCAATTTCGGGCCAAATCATTTGGATATATAACAAAGAAATGTATCAGATGATCTCAGATAGATAGATAGATAGATAGATCGACAGACAGACAGACAGACAGACAGACAGACAGACAGACATCTGGCCATATTTATCTCCAATGTTAAAAGCTATGATTTAGAAGAAATAAAGTTATTATGTAAGTGACACATATTTTGTCCTTCAATTAGATATCAACGTTTCCTGAATTGCTGAAGTTCTTTTGAGGGTTAAATCCTCAGATTTGTAATCCAACTTCATCTGACCATTTTTTTTCAACTAACTAACCAAGGAGAGAAGCAAACTAGAACTAAGAAGAAATTTCCTGACAATGAGAACAATTAATCAGTGGAACGACTTGCCTCCAGAAGTTGTGAATGCTCCAACACTGAAAGTTTTTAAGAAGAGATTGGACAACCGTTTGTCTGAAGTGGTATAGGGTTTGCTGCCTAAGCAGTGGGTTGGACTAGAAGACCTCTAAGGTTCCTTCCAATTCTGTTATTCTATGGCAGTGGTGGCTAATCTTTTTGGGTTCCTGTGCCAAAAATGTGTGCCAGCACCCAGAATGCAATGCGCACCCCAATGCCCCCTGCGCATGCATGCACAATCCCCCCTCTGGTATTACAGGAAGTGATGAAACAGGCCTATTATTCATCCTGAAAAGCCTTGCGGAGGCTTTTTCCAAGCCTCTGGGAGGCCGAAAAAGGCCTCAAACCAGCCAAAAAATCAGCTGTGAGGCACGCACATGTGCAGCGAGGTAAGTTTGCCTGTGGCTTGCATGCCGGCACAAATGGCTCTGCGTGACACTTGTGGCACGTGTGCCATAGGTTTGCCACCACAGTTCTATGTTCTGTGCCTGTGACTGACAAGGTAGAATTGGAGGTGAAGGTACTTTCTCTTTCATAAAAGTGAAGTCAGTGTTCCTTGCTGTATGTGACAATTTATGTTTCATCACCTCCAAGGGCAAGTGAACAAAGCAATAACATCATGATGGAAAACAAACAATGACATCATGATGTGAAAACAAACAATGTAGAGGCACAAGAAAAATATTCCCTTCTCCTTCAAGCTGGGTTACTTCAAGTGGAGTAGACAGTTGCTTCAAAGAAACGTTGGGGTTTCCATCTGAACATTAATTTTTAAATGCTGTTTGCTTCAGTCATTGAAAAACTGAAACTAACTTTGAAGCAGTTTGTTCTGGGAATTCCAGGGTTGTAAACCTATTAATCTCTTGCAGCAAAAGCAACAGAGCAAGGTGGAATGTGTCTAGATGCAGCCGTGACCTACAATCCTGCATAAATGGTCAACCAATTGGCAACTCCAAATCTTGACCAACAAGAGTCCTTGGTGGCTCAGGCTGTTAAATGCCTGCTCTTAAGATCCAGCTGTCTACAATTACTGTAGGCTCGAATCCCACCAGGCTCAAGGTTGACTCAGCCTTCCATCCTCTCGGGGTAGGTAAATTGAGGACCCAAGATTGTTGGGGGCAATAAGCTGACTTTGTAAAAATGCCGCTTAGTAATAAGCAGGCAGATACAATGGAATGAAGGCTATTGCTGAGCACACTGGGTTGTATCCCAAAATTGTAAGCTGCCCTGAGTCTTCGGAGAAGGGCAGCATATAAATGTAATTAAAAAAATGCTCTCAATATACATAAAAGAAAAGATAAATTTGTCAAGAGTTAAGAATCATAAGGTACCACACTTAATGATAGTCAGTGGGTACAATAAGCAATCAAATCATACTAGGAAACAGTCAATACAAAAGATCTTAATAAAATAATATTAAAATACATTTGGCAAGGGAAAAAAAGCAAGAATTAACCTAAATTCTTGGCTGGGTCTTCTTTGGTTGCCCTGCGCAGGAGAACGGAGCTGGAAAGCAGGATAGTGGGAATGAATGGGGATTTTGCAGTATCCTTCCTCTGCCACACCCACCAAGCCACGCCCACCAAGCCATTCCCACAGAACTGGTAGTAAAAAAAGTTGAATCCCACCACTGTGTTGTAACTTCAGTCACTAGGCAACTAGTTGTAAGTCCAGGACTACTTGTATAGCAGCACTTATCTTTGTAGACGCTAAATAGCAGATTAAAACAATCAAGTTTCTTGTCTGTCCTTCTGGTTTCTGAAACATCGCAGGAGCAAACTTGCAAGAAAAGGAGGAGGAAATGGATGGGACAGGGTACTGGGTTATGGACTTCAGTGGCACACCTGCCTTTCAAACAACGTGGGAAATCACTGGCCCACATCCAGATGTCCCAGAATTTGAATCATCTGCAGAATCTAATCTTGGACTCAATGAGCCTCACTTAGAGATAACAGAATAACAGAGTTGGAAGAGACCTTGCACATCATCTAGTCCAACTCCCTGCTCAAGCAGAAGATGCTATACCATTCTGGACAAATGGGTGTCCAATCTCCTCTTCAAAACCTCCAGTGATGGAGTGTTCTGACCCAGGTTTCATAAACTGTAATTATTTGCAAACTTGTTTTAAAAACAAAACCTATTTTATTGCAGCGCTGGGAATTGTTTTCATTCCCAGCCGGAATTAAGCTCAAACAGTCCCCCAAGATCAGTACACACCTTTCAGTTCTGTGAAGTGCTGCCCAAAACAGAAGTATCAAATTAACTAGGAAAGAAACCAACCAAAGTACAAAGAGCCTCAAGGATGACTCGGAACCGATCAAACTACTTTGCTTCCTGCAAAGGTTTTGTCATCTTGGCCTGACTTTTATCCCTTTTGGGAGGGGCAATCACCTCCCAGCCTTACTCCCGAGTTGCCCCTTTTGTTTCAGCTGCTCTCGCCTTCTAGCCGCTCTGCGCGCATGTGCACTGGGTCCTCTACCTCACTGCTGCCAGACTTGGAAGGCTCCAGAGTCAGCACCCCACTCCCAGATGGTCCTGGTCCCATCTCTGCATCGGATGCAGGACCCTCATCTGAGTCCTCTCCAGACTCCCTGACTGGTCCCCTTTCTTCCCCACTGCCCAATTCTGCTGCTGTCTGCACCGTCTGCCGGCGAACCACAACATGGAATGCCCACAACTTCTAGGTTGTCTCCTTGATTCATTTCTATCTGTTGCTTCTTGTCCTGCCTTCTGGTGCTTTGGAAAATAGGTTGACCCCCCTCTTCTTTGTGGCAGCTCCTCAAATACTTGAACACTATGATCACGTCACCCCTCGTCCTTCTTTTCACTCGACTAGCCATACCCTGTTGCTGTAAGATCATTAATTGCCTTTGTATCAGCCATTATGCAGGCTTTTGTAAAAGCTGAGTTAGCAGCAAAGATCAAAGCCGCACTGTCTGTTTGTTTTTCCAACCATGTAGCCGTCAAATGTAACAACTTGCTTGCTTCTCGCACACAGAATGTAACATCCTTGTTCCACACATTTTGTAGCAACCTTGTTTGATGCTCTGCATTTCACCAGTAGCTAGATAGCTTTGCACCCACCACTGATAAGGTGGCTAACATGATAGGTACATATCAGCAAAAGTTACATGCCTGTTACAGCTGCTTTTCTTTTCTTCATTATATGTAACCAATAAGAATGAGCTTCTTTGTACTGTAACTGCTTGCTTAGAGAAAACCTAATAAAAGGGGCTGAGTCCACCTTTCGGGGCTCTCTCACCCCATGACAGAACTGGAGAGGTTTTGTGTGGAATTGGCTCACCGTGGGAAGCCCACCGGGCAAGGGGGAAAGCAATCCCTCAATACCCAATTCCCGCAACCGTTTGTCATGTGTTTTAGTCTCCAGGCCTCTAATCATCTTAGTTGCTCTTCTCTGCACTCTTTCCAGAGTCACAACATCTGCTGGTATTCTTCTGCATTTTGGGGGTATTATATGCTGGTATTAAATTGCATTTTTTCAAGCATCTTAGAGAGCTTGAAGAATATTGCATAGCTAAAGAACAATCCTAAAAGAAACAGCAGCTGTTGGATTACAGGGTGTATGTGCAGTCTAGTGACTGCTTGGTCCAAGCTCTTCCCCTTTTTAACTGCACTGCATGGATGATGCAGTTGAGAAGAAGAAGGCAGCAGGTGGCCACAAATGTTGCTTTAGCTTTTAAATCCCCCTTGTGGACATTCCCCCAATTAATACGATTATTGTTGCTTTTCCTCTTGTGTTGCAGAGAGGAAGTTACACCCGAAAAAGAATGTTTTGAATTGGGAATATTTTGTTCTGAGAGTTTGGCTTTGCAACTTCTTCTTCTTTTTTTAAATTTACAGTTTATTTCATTATATAATCACACATAAACAAACATAAACTTAAACAACATATAACCACACACAAAACATACATTAAAATTGAACAGGTAATGCTAAGTTCATCTCACTTATTGTCCAATGTAGATCAAGTCCAATTTAAGATAAGCTATTGGATCTTTCTTCTATCCAGCCATCCATAAAAATTGTTCCATATTTTATAATAGTCCATTTCTTCCTTGTTTTTTATTTCCATAGTCAATTTATCCATCTCGGCTTTGCAACTTCTAACAAGTCACCTGCAGTTCACACACTGTGCAAACCAGAGGTGGTATTCAGCAGGTTCTGACCAGTTCTGGAGAACCGGTAGCGGAAATTTTGAGTAGTTTGGAGAACTGGCAAATACCGCTTCTGACTATCCCACCCCCCATCTCTTCTCTGCCTCCCATTGAGTCCTAGCTGATTGGCTGGGTCTTCTTTGGTTGCCCTGCACAGGAGAACGGAGCTGGAAAGTAGGTTAGTGGGGTGGGGAGGGAATGGGGATTTTGCAATATCCTTCCCCTGCCACACCCGCCATGCCATGCCCACAGAACTGGTAGTAAAGAAAATTGAATCCCACCACCGGTCCAAAGCAATAAATCATTTAGACATCCCAATTGTTGGGTTTCTGCCGTAGGTTCAGCAAACCATTTCTAGAATTCTTGCATCCTGATTTATATTGTTCAACCACAGGTGAAAAACTCAGATATGGGAGTCTATAAACCTTGTAAACACCCTGGGGAGGTGTTGATCCTTGCCATCCTCTTCCTAGGATTGAGAGAGAGGGATTGGCCCAACGTCACCTAGTTGGCTTCAAGCCTAAGGCAGAACTTGAACTCCCAGTCTCCCAGTTTGACGTGGCTTAACCATTACATTTTCCCCAAATGCAAACAGTTTCCCACATTGACTTGAGAGTTAAGGTCCTGATCTTCTTGGAATTATGGCAGAAAGCAGGAAGAAGCAAAGGTGTACAGTTTGATCTCTTGGTTGGATGCTGCCAAAGAAACATGTCCAACCTGACTAACCAGATTGGTGTCCCAGTTGTTCATTGACTCGCTATTCCTGGCCTTGATTTCTAGATATTGTAATGGTTGTGGTATGTGGGTATCCAGCATGCTTTTTATTAGCAGTGTTTTTCAATCTGATACTCTGACTCAGTAATTGCAATTGCTCAGTCTGCATTGCTCACACACACAATATTTCATCTTTGGAGGATTGGGATAGGGCAAAATTAACCGAGCGTGCGTGAGCATTTTTGTGACATTAGCTGACCCACATTTGGTGCACTTCGTTGTGCTCAGTACAGATGTGATCCCAGATACTGTAGTTTGCAAATTATGGTTTAGGGCACCATGTTGCACCACTTTCAACAAAGATGCTGTTTTGTACCACTTTCACCAAAGACTTCTACTATGCCCACTTTCCATCGTCACTACAACCTGCTTGAGGGTTACCAATTTTTTTAAAATTACATTTATATGCCGTCCTTCTCCGGAGACTCAGGGCGGCTTACAATTTTTGGGATACAACCCAATGCGCTCAGCAATAGCCTTCATTCCATTGTATATGCCTGCTTATTACTAAGCATCATTTTTACAAAGTCAGCTTATTGCCCCCAACAATCTTGGGTCCTCAATTTACCTACCCCGAGAGGATGGAAGGCTGAGTCAACCTTGAGCCTGGTGGGATTTGAGCCTGCACTAATTGCTAATTTGGAAGAGATTAGAAGGAAATTGATAAGAATTTTGCCTGTTTCTTCCCCTTTCAAGTGACAGGTCACAGGCCCAGCCAGGGGACACTGAGGGATATACAGTACGTAGGAATGCCCTCCAATGCTCATCACAAGTTCTGTCTCGTGCCAATGACCAGCAACCCAGTTAATCTTCTTTGTCAATTTATTCTTGAAAGCACCTGAAGGTAGGACAAGAAGTAATGGATGGAAATTCATTAAACACAGATCCAGCCTAGACAGAGGTGGGCTGCAACTGGTTTAACAACCGGTTTGCCAAAAATGTGAGTGTGTGTGCACGCCCCCTTCACACATGCACGCCCCCTTTGCGTGGCTACAAAACCACGGGAATTTACTGTGCGCAGAAGCCAGGGTAAGTAGATCGTGAAAAGCAGCTGGGCTCTGAGGGCAGGGCACACGAGCAAAAATGTAAGATATATAGGATGGGATAGTGCCTAGGCTGGTGAGAGGGTCCAACTGGTGGTCATAACTACCAGTACGGGCGAGCCAATCCAAACCGGCAAGAGTCCACCATTGAACCTACAGTGAAGGAGAAATTTCCTGTCAGTGAGAACTACTAATCAGTGGAACGTCTTTTTGTCAGTGTTCCACCAAACCTCCATTCCAGTCAATAACTCCGAGACAGACATCTCTGAAAGATAGCTTTATTGGATAGAAACTGGCACATCTGTGGAATCCCGAATCTGAAAGTTTTCGGGCTTCCTTGCAATATTCAAAACTACAAATCCATCCCCCCTTGGCGGTCATCACATCACATCATTCTGTAGCGGTCCCCAACTTATGGAATGAACTGCCTCTGGACCTCCGTCTGGCCCCTGACCTCCGCACCTTCCGCCGCGATTTAAAGACCTGGTTGTTCGACCAAATCGGGCTGTGATTACCTCACCAGGGCCATGGGATAATTTTAAGTATTTTAATTTGGTTTTATTGGGCTTAAAATTGTTTAATTCTTTTTTAAATAATTATTGTATTGTATGTTTTAATTGTGAGCCGCCCCGAGTCTTTGGAGATGGGGCGGCATATAAGTCCACTAAAAATAAAAATAAATAAATAAAATATGGCCCAATCACGATCCGTCCTAAAGTAAGATTCTTATTTCATTCTGTGTCATACTCAATGATCTTGAACTAACAAAATAATTTTATTTTGTCTACTTAGAGATACTCAATTGACTCCCCCCTCCCACTTTCTCAGGCTTGTGGCAGCATGGGAGCATCAGATCTCAATATGGCTTCCAAAGCTGACAATTGTCTTTGGAAATGATGGTGCTCTACCACTGGTGGTTTTCAAGAAGAGATTGGACAGCCATTTTTCTGGAATAGTATAAGGCAGGGTTGTCAAACTCCCGGCTGCTGGGCTGGATGTGTCACGTGCTGGCCATGCCCACGCCCGGTTTAGTGAAGGGGGAAAAAAGTTCTGATATGTCACGTGATGCTGCCGTGACAATGTGAGTTTGATACCCCTGGTATAAAGTCTCCAAGGGGTTGGACTTAGAAGACTTCCAAGGTTCCTTCCACCCCTATTATTCTACATTCTGTGTTCTATCTTTTCACATGCATCTAGCGTGCTTCTGAGATAAATCTCAACCCATGTCCAAAAATAGTGTATTAGGTCAGGAGGGATGGAGGAGGTGTTGTTGAGAAGCATGAAAAGTGGTTGAGAAGCATCAAGGAGAGTCCCTCTTGCTTCACTCAGCACACTTCCTCTAATGGGGCTATTTTTGGACATAGATTTAGCATATTTCCAAAACAGTGCTAGATTCTACCTTCCACAATAACCTGAGTCATTAGCACAAGACATCTCTACAAGCCGGTCTTAAGTGGCAGGCAAAATGCCATTTAAGCAACTTTAAAGCTGGCTAAACTTTCTATCCAAGGAAAATGAACAGTGGTTGGGCTTCCCCTTCACTAATGAGGTTGGCAAGAAATGCAACTAGAAAAACATTTACACTATTATTGTCCTTAATTTGTCTGAAACCAAAGGTGGTATTCAGCAGGTTCTGATCAGTTCTGGAGAACCGGTAGTGGAAATTTTGAGTAGTTCGGAGAACCGGCAAATCCCACCTCTGACTGGCCCTGCCAACCCCATCTATTCTCTGCCTCCTGAGTCCCAGCTGATTGGCTGGGCCTTCTTTGGTTGCCCTGCACAGGAGAACAGAGCTGGAAAGCAGGTTAGTGGAGTGGGGAGGGAATGGGGATTTTGCAATATTTATTTATTTATTTTTTATTTTTTGGACTTGTATGCCACCCCATCTCGGAAGACTCAGGGCGGCTCACAACTAAAAACAATGATGATAAATAATTAAAAAAGAATTAAACCAGACACAAGCCCAAAAAGTGACAAAACTAGAATTTACAATAATTTAAAATAATTTAAAACCCATATCCTTCTCCTGCCATGCCCACCAAGCCACACCCACAGAACTGGTAGTAAAAAGTTTGAATCCCAATACTGTCCGAAACAGAATATTAATCTTTCCTCAGATTCCCATTTTCACATGGACTTTAAGGGGCTCTCCAAAAGCATACAAAGGCTGGGTTCGCCCATCCCTTTTAAGTGTCTTGAGGAACATTTGTAAAACATGCCAACTTTGGTTAGTTTTTGAGTGGTTCAGTGTGTTGTGTGAACAGGGATGATTTAGCTAGTTTGCCATTCCCTGAAACTCAGAGAACAAGTCAGTTTCATAACTAAGTTAATATATTAATGGTAAAACCAGATAAGCAAAACACGATTATTGTGTGCATGTAGCATGTGTATGTATACATACTTCAACAGGATTGTCTACTTCTTCCAACGTGATGATATACTTCACCTACACACTAAAACAAACATCTGTTCTCCAGAACGAGGTGATTCCTTAATTATTCAACCCAACAATCTCACATCCCAAGTAAACAAATCGATGCATTACCTCCCACCATATAAATATTAAATTCCATCTGGAACAAATGCACGATTTGTTGTGCATAAACAACAATACACTAAAGCAACCATTTGTGATCTTCTTCTTTTGGAAAAGATGAAGGCGATGTCCTTTTGCTTTGGTCACTGCATGAGAGAAACACATTATCTTCTTGATATCAAAAGGTATCAAAAGATTGATATCAGAAGATTGAACAGCAGCTAAGATGGTTAAAGGCCTGGAGACTAAAACGTTTGAAGAACAGTTGCAGGAATAGTCTAGAGAAAAAGAAGGACAAAGGGGTAACCTGATGGCAGTATTCCAGTATTGGGGTGCTGCCACAAAGAAGTCAAATTATTTTCCAAAGCACCTGGAGGCAGGACAAGAAACAATGGATGGAAACTGATCAAGGAAAGAAGAAACGTGGAATTAAGGAGAAACTTCCTAACAGTGGGAACAATTAACCAGTGGAAGAGAAGTTGCCTTCAGAAGTTGTGGGTGCTTCATCCCTGGAGGTTTTTAAGAAAATACTGGAACAGCAGCTAGAACTGTATTTGCTAAGAATTGGAAAAATGATAAAATATCTATGCAGGAGGAAGTTATCAAGAAAATTATGGATTGTGCTGAAATGAGTAAATTGACATTTGAAATTAGAGATCAAGAAGATAAACAATTTTATAAGATATGGGATCTGTTTTATCAATGGTTGGATAAAAAACTTGGCTCTTCTTACAATCTGTGCTGTGCTGATTCTCTTGGGTTGGGGTTTTTTTAATTAGGGGTTTTAAAACTTTAATTCGGCTTAATTGTTTAATACTCTTTTAAATGAATCTATTTATTGTTGTTTTTAATTGTAAGCCGCCCTGAGTCCTTTGGAGAGGGGGCGGCATATAAGTCGAATAAATAAATAAATAAATAAAAAGACTTGGCAATGTAATAGAATATATAATTTTGTAACAGAAATAGATTGATATAAAATATAATATAGACATATATAACCATTGGATGAAAGTATAATATAAATTTTATAATAAAATTGAGAATATCTCGCATAACTGATGAAATAAATAGTTTAGTCTTGTATGAATAATAATTGATAAATATATAAGAATGTTTTATATTGACAATATGAGAATCTTTTTTATAAATTGTGAGTGATGACTATGAAAGGATAACACAAAGGATTTGTAACCAACTGACACACTGTAAAATGGAAGATGGTTTTTATGTTTTGTTTGTATATCTGTCTTAAAATAAAAAAAAACTTTTTTTATAAAAAAAAAATACTGGACAGCCAGTTGTCTGAAATAGTATAGTGTGTGTCTCCTCCTTAAGCAGAGTGTTGGACTAAAAGACCCCCAAAATCCCTTCCAGCTCTATTCTGATTACATTAGATTTTTATCCAACTTTGAGAACAATTATAGATGTTTGGGACATAATAAACTCACTCCAAGTTTTCAGAAATTACTGAACCTAGTAATTGAGCTAGGTAGTGATGTTGTTGGATTCATTGTTGTTTGGAGACTTTTACAACCTTGGTGGAAAATGAGCTGTAATTCTTATGAGGCATGAAAGAGTTACAATAAGAACTTGAACTGCCTGGGGGAATTTTGGGCCTCGGTCAGCTGAACAAGAAGGAGGAGTTTTACATTGCAGCTGACTCATTGCCATCTGAGCTTGAAGCTGTTGTGCTGATCCGGCTGCTAGAAATTTTGTCCACAACCTTAGGTTAAGACCATTCCTCTACTTGATTTCTTGGAGGTAAGTCCAGGTTTTTTTTTCCCCTGCAGGGAGTTTCTTCTGCATTCCACAATTCAGGGAGTAGTTTGGTCTCCCTTGTTTTACGAGCAGCCGTCCGACTATTGCAAGTGGTAAATATATATATATATATATATATATATATATATATATATATATATATATACGTTTGAGTGTTTTATTGCTTAGAAGAGTAAATAGAACAGAACAGAATAGAATTTTTTATTGGCCAAGTGTGGTTGGACACACAAGGATGCAAATACTGTCAGTATACATAAAAGAAAAGATACATTCGTCAAGAATCATAAGGTACAACACTTAATGATTTGCAAGCTCTGATAAGGCAAAGGAACACTTAAATGACGAGCACAATGACATGCGGTTGAAAAACTTCTTGGGTTGATCAGTTGATAATGAGATATGGAAAGTTATTTTTGCGGTATCAGGGGAAACTCTCTCTCTCTCTCTCTCTCTCTCTCTCTCTCTCTCTCTCTCTCTCTCTCTCTCTCTCTTTCTCCCTCCCTCCCTCTCCTCTTTAAGATGTCTGTGCAACTTCATTTCAAAGTGGTTTGTGTAATGGTCCAGCCCCTTCTACAGTTATTACCCTGACATGTATTGCTGAATGACTGTTCATGAATTTTTATGGTCAGGGGAAAAAATCAGCTGATTAAAAAGATTCTTTTAATGTTTCCCTTTTATTCCCCCCCTAATTCTTGTTTACAGTTAGATTTGAAATGGAATCTAATTTTTTCAATCATTTCCTTTTTGCAAAAGAATAATAATGCAAATGGTTCATCCCAAACCATTGTGTGGCCATTTACAAGTTGGTTTGTAAAAGTAAGTCCTATAGAATGGGATGGTTTTACTTACAAGTGGGCATGTTTACGCTGTGGTGTCAGAGAATAATTTTCTAGAAATTAGTAGTATAAACTGTCCTGTTTTTTTTTCTTGTATGAAAGGAAATGAGGAATGGTTTTTACAATTGTCAACAAACATATTTCCTTCCCTATTGAGAAAAGCTGCCAATTCATGACTTGTTAGAAGATGGTTTGCATATTTTAAATCATCTTCAGTCAGGAATCATGGGTTTTGAGGTCACCAGTTGGAGGATTTCCAGGTTTTTGAGGTTTTGCAAGATTCCGGTTCCTGTTTGAGGTATTTGCTTTTAGTTGGTTTTCATTCTGTTTTTTGTTTCACTTATTTGTTGAGTTTCCTATTGCTTCTTCGGTGACATGTTGATGCATTATAAGGCTGTGGTTTTGTCATGCCTTCAGTGATAATGACCATGATAGAGATGATGATTGCTAGTCAACCATCTCTGAACAGCTGAGTAGTCCTGCCTTTGGGAATTTAAAATCTGCCATTTAACACAAGGAAAGCAATAGAGGAAATGTCAAGCACCAGCAAGGAGTAAGGTAAAACAAGTTCAAGACATTGGTTATGACAAAGGTCTCCAAACTTGGCAACTTTAAGTTCTGGGAGTTGAAGTCCACAAGTTTTAAAGTTGCCAAGTTTGGGGACCCCTGGGTTACGATGATGCAATAGAAAGTTCATTATTTGTGTGTCCCAAGTGCAATGCACATTTAAAAAAAATGAAGGGTTGCAGCCACCATTTTCATTTTTTTATTATCATACCCTGCAGACAGAGACAGAAAGGACATGGACATGAGATGTTTAGTGAGCATCTAGACAGCCTTTGCCAATCTGATTTGCTGGTAACACAGATGGCTAAAGGGAGAGAGATCAAGTGGTCATCGTGGTGTCTGTCACAATGTAGGTTCATAGAACATAGAATCATAGGGCTTGGAGGTCTTCTAGTCCAGGAGTCTCCAACCTTAGCAACTTTAAGACTTTTGGACTTCAACTCCCAGAATTCCTCAGCTAGCTTTACTGGTTGCTTTGCTGGCTGAGGAATTCTGGGAGTTGAAGTCCACAAGTCTTAAAGTTGCCAAGGTTGGAGACCCCTATTCTAGTCCAACCCTCTGTTCAAGGCAGGAGCCTTACACCATCTAATTAAAATGGTTGTCCAGTCTATTTTTGAAGATTTCAGTGATGGAGCATCCACAACTCCAGAAGGCAAACTGTTCCATTGATTAGTTGATCTCACTGTCAGAATATTTTTTTTCTCCATCTAGGTTGGCTTTCTCTTTGACAAGCTTCCATCCATGTTTGTTTTGCCCTCTGGGGCTTTGGAGAATAAGTCAACCCCCTGTTCTCTGTGACAGTCCCTCAAATATTGGAAGTTCTGGAAGACTGCTATCATGTTCCCCCCGAATATCTCTCTTCAATAGGCTGGATATACCTAGCTAGAAGGACTCAGGGCGACATGATGGCAGTTTTCCAGAATTTGAGGGGCTGCCACAAAGAAGAGGAGGTCAGCTTATTTACCAAAGCACCCGAGGGCAGGACAAAAAACAATGGATGGAAACTAATCAAGGAGAGAAGCAACCTGGAATTGAGGAGAAACTTCCTAACAGTGAGGACAATTCACCAGTGGAAGAGCTTTGCCTTCAGAAGCTGTGGGTGCTTCATCCCTGGAGGTTTTTAAGAAGAGACTGGACAGCCACATGTCTGAAATGTATAGTGTATACTGCTTGAGCAGGGGGCTGAACTAGAAGACCTCCAAGGTCCCTTCCAGCTCTATTCTGAATTATTATTATTATTATTATTATTATTATTTATTCGACTTGTATGCCGCCCTACTCCCTAAGGACTCAGGGCGGTGAACATTAAAACAGAACAAATTTACAATAAAAACAATTAAATAAAACAAGCCGAATACATTAAAACATTAAGAAAATTAAACCCCACCCACCCACCCCCGGGTCATTCCAGGCGGCCTGTTGAAACAACCAGGTCTTCAGGTCTCGGCGAAGGAGCGAGGTCAGGGGCCAAACGGAGATCCATGGGAGCTGATTCCAGAGGGCAGGCTCCCATGGAGAAGGCCCTAGCCCTGGGAACCGCCGCCGACAATGCCTGACCGACGGTATCCCAAGGAGGCCCCTCCTATGAGAGCAAACAGGGCAATCAGAAAGTGATGCTGGCAGGAGGTGTTCCCGCAAGTACCCTGGACCCAAGCCATTTAGGGCTTTGTAAGTTGTTACTAACACCTTGAAGGCAATCCGGGAGACAACCGGCAACCAATGCAAGCCGCGCAGGAGGGGTGTAACATGGGAGTATCAGGATACTCCCATCGCAGCCCGCGCAGCAGCATTCTGCACCAGCTGTAACCTCCGGACTGTCCGCAAGGGCAGCCCCATGTAAAGGGCGTTGCAGTAGTCGATTCTGGAGGTGACAAGTGCATGAGTAACCGTTCGAAGGGCATCTCGGTCCAAATAAGGGCGGAGCTGGCGAACCAGCCGAACCTGGGCAAAAGCCCCCCTGGCCACAGCTCCCACATGCTCCTCCAAACTGAGCTGTGAATCCAGGAGGACGCCCAGATTCCTCGCCCTATCCACGGGGGGCAACACCTCTCCCCCCATGACCAAAGGTGGTACATCCAATAAAGACCGAGATGCCGGTAAGAACAGCCACTCAGTCTTGGTGGGGTTGAGCTGAAGCCTATTATTCCCCATCCAGACCCGTACCGCCTCCAGGCACCAGGACATCACTGAGAGAGCATCACTGATCTGGTCTGGGGTGGAGATATAAAGCATTAAACCATTCATCGTATGGATTAGCCTTCAGATCCTTTATTATCTTTGTTGCTTTTCTCTGCATACTTTCCTTACTTCAGTTGTGGGTTAGGTATGGATACTTATGGTGAGGATGCTTGCAAAATGGAGTAACTAAGGGATGGGCTACTTGTGCCTTGAAGTGTGGCTCCCCATGCACCTTCAAATATTTCTGCAGCTCACTCTGCTGCTACCAGTAGATGTTGCAAGAGATGCAGGGAAGTCAAGATTTTTTTCCTGAAATTTCAACACCTCCTAGGGGCTTCCCCTATTTCTGAAATTGCTCCATTGCTGGAGGTTTCCAAGAAACCTCAACAATCCTTCATCTGAAATGGTATGAAGACTCCTACCTTGGGGGCGGGACTTGGACCAGAACTTCTAGGATCTCGTCCAATCCTGTGATTTTCTTTTTGTGTGTTGGTTTTTCCTCCAACTTCTGGTGGGGTTTTTAAATGTCTTTTGTGCCCATTGTGCCTTCTTCCACAAACTCTACTTAAAAATTAGATTCATGAAGTTTGCCAAGCCAGTCAGGAATGGTCCAGAGATATCTTGGCTGAATGGGGTTTGAATCTGGACCTTTTCGGTCATGATTCCATGCTTTAATTGTTGTGTTACGTTGGCCTTGCGACAACTGTATTTCTGGTTGGAACAACATTTTCAAGGTTTGTGCTGGGAGCTGGATCAGCCAAGTCATCAAGAGCTGCTTTTGTGCCAATAGAGAATTCTCCTCCTCCTCCTCCTCCTCCTCCTCCTCCTCCTCCTCCTCCTCCTCCTCCTCCTCCTCTTCTTCTTCTTCCTCCTCTTCCTCTTTATTATTCCTAGTCCCTAGTCCCTCCTCTTTCTCCTCTCTGCGTGTGCCTTTGGATCTGTTGACTGTCCAAATCCCTTGGTAAGATATCAGTGGTGGGATTCAAAATTTTTTACTACTGGTTCTGTGGGCATGGCTTGGTGGGCGTGGCTTGGTGGGCATGGCAGGGGAAGGATATACTGCAAAATCCCCATTCCCTCCCCACCCCATTGACCTGCTTTCCAGCTCCAGTCTCCTGTGCAGGGTAACAAAAGGAGACCCAGCTGATCAGCTGGGACTCGGGAGGCAGAGAATAGATGGGGTTGGCCAGGCCAGTCAGAGGTGGGATTTGCCAGTTCTCCAAACTACTCAAAATTTCCACTGCTGGTTCTCCAGAACTGGTCAGAACCTGCTGAATACCACCTCTGTAAGATATCAAAGGTAGTTGGCCATTGCCTCCTTCCTAAGGCTGGCAAAGAGGAAGTGGCCTAAGGTCACCCAGCTGGCTTTAAAAATCTGTACAGGAGATTAAACTCTTTCCAAAAATAGTCTCCAAAAGAAAGAAATACAGTCCAAACTCAAAGAACAGATAACCGAGAAATAAAAAACCAAAAGGTCCTGGTCTGTCGTGGAAATTCCTTCAGTGCAAACCGCACTGAAGGAATTTCCACGACAGACCAGGATAATTAATTACAAACTTCAAGAAGATAATAAGGCACAGTCCATTGGAAGAATGCCAACCAAGATAAACCTCAGCCAGAAATAAAACACGCTTTGCTTCTAGCAATGCTGTGTTTTAAATGCCCCTCCTTTATACTATTACCCACAGCTGCAGCCAATGAGGGGGATCATGGCCGCTTCCTCTCCTGTAAGCCACATTGTTCCCTTCTCCATTCCTCCCTATGTGTCCTAGGATGAAGAGGGGATGGGCCTGGGTCTTCCTCTGACTGCCCAGCTGGCCTACACCCTTCCCCAGCCACCTCCACAACCTCTGGAGCCAGACATCCACTCCCTGTCAGCTGTTCCTCCTCTCCCTTGGAGTCAGTTTCCAACAGGGGCATGACAGATTCACTGAATCTAACTTAATAACTGTGGCAAGAATGGTTGCAAAATGAGACAAAACTTAACTGTTTTGCTTAGCAACAGAAATGTTGGGCTCTATTGTAGTCATTGGTTGAGGATTACCTATATACGGATGCCACAACTCTCATACCGGTAAATGAACCTTAACTCAATACAAATACAGTAGTACGTTGTTTTCAACTGCTTTCTTTGAAACTCATTGAATTTGGGACTTCAACACATTTTGACACAAACATTTTTGTCCTGGTACTCACTGTTTGTTCGATACTCAACACACAAGTTAGAACTTGTGGATGTCGGCTGTCTTGTGACTCACCAGATTATTCCTTATGGGAAAAATGTGTTTGGTGCTCATCATTTTTGATACCCATCGCGCCTCCCAGAACTAAGGTACCTGTCCTGCCCCTGTTGGAGTCTGAATCTGAGGAGGAAGCCAAACAGCTGACAGGGAGTGGGAGTGTGGCTCTGTTGGCTATGGAGGAGGCTGGGGAAGAGCGAAGTCTGGCTGGGCAGAGCAGGGAAGAGATAGAACAAGGGAGAGGGAGTTCAGAGGAAGAACCAAGCCTACCCCCTTCTTTATCCTAGGGCACTCAGGAAGGAACGGAGAAGAGAGCAATGTGGGTTGCATGGCTTACGGGGGAGGAAAGGGCCCTGATTCTCTTCATTAGCCACAGCTGGGAAGACAGTTGATAAGAAGGGCAGACTGCTGGCAGCAAATGTGACTTTATCCTGTGTTGTCGTGGTTTATCTGTGTTTCTGGCATCTTCCCAACTGTGTGAGTTTTACCGTGCTTCCAAGTCTGAAATTCTTGCTCCTGCCCTGCCAAACCAATTACTACAGTTTGGCTTGTTTGGACTTTAAGTTACAGTTTGTGTTGCTCATGTTTTTGACTTAATTTTCTGCAGTCAAAGGCTGTTCCTGGGAGAGTTTTTCTCCAGCCAGAAGGTAACCTGGACATTGGGGGCAAAGTTGGAGATAATAAAGGGACTCCTACTGATTATCTGACTGTGTTGCCTTTGTGCCACACCCCTTTGGGTCATCACAGTACCACTGTAGTCCAGCTTCTTGCCTGCAGATTCAGTCTTAATTGGTGTGATAGGAAAGGAAAAGTGAAAGTGTGGAGAAGGAAGAAACAAAGATTGAAGCAACTTTTTTCTGAACAGGAAAGATAGGAACAGTTTGACTGTGTTTGCCTTCCTTTGTGATCTAGACCCCATTTGGTTCCTGGTAGGAGATAAGAGTTAACAGTAAACCATGCTGGCTTTTAGTTCATCAGTCCCAAGACAACAATTTTTTAAAATCCCCTGCCATAAATATTTAACTACCTTTCATTTACTTTGCTAATTCCCCTCCCTTCTTAAACTGAACAAAAAGAGCTTTGAATTCCCCACATTCTAGACTAACAAGGAAATAATTCATTGTCTCAGGTTTAGCTCTTAAAATGTAATAGACCAAGGAGCAGCTGTTTCATTGAGTCAGTCAGACTGGTTCTTTAGTGCTTTTGGTGGTCTTTTTTTTAAAAAAACTTCTTTGGTTATGTATAACATGTATAAACTCCGGGTCGGCTAAGACTGAGTGGCTGTGCATACCGGCATCTCGGATTTCTCAGGATATACCATCTTTGGTCATGGGGGGAGAGGTGTTGCCCCCTGTGGACAGGGCGCGGAACCTGGGTGTCCTTCTGGATTCACAGCTCAGTTTGGAGGAGCAGGTGGGAGCTGTGGCCAGGGGGGCCTTTGCCCAGGTTCGGCTGGTTCACCAGCTTCGCCCTTACCTGAACTGAGATGCCCTACGGACAGTCACTCATGCTCGTCACCTCCCTCGACTACTGCGCTTTCTACATGGGACTGCCCTTGCGGACCACCCGGAGGTTGCAGCTGGCGCAGAATGCGGCTGCGCGGGCTGTGATGGGGGTGTCCCGATACTCCCATGTTACACCCCTCCTGCGCGACCTGCATTGGTTGCTGGTTGCCTTCTGGGTGAGATTCAAGGTGTTAGTAACAACTTACAAAGCCCTAAATGGCTTGGGTCCAGGGTACTTGTGGGAACACCTCCTGCCAGCATCACATTCTGATCGCCCGGTACGCTCCCATAGGCAGGGCCTCCTTGGGGTACCTTTGGTTAGGCATTGTCGACTGGTGGTGCCCAAGGGTAGGGCATTTTCTGTGGGAGCGCCCGCCCTATGGAACCAACTCCCCATAGACCTCCATTTGACCCCTGATCTCCGCTCCTTCCACCGGGACCTGAAGACCTGGTTGTTTCAACAGGCCGGTCTGGACTGACTTCGGGGGTGTGGGTTGCTTTTTTTAGTCTTTGTTTTAATTCATTTTAAATTTTATAACACTGATTAGGCTTGTATTTGTTTAATGGTTTTTTATTGTAATTTGCATTGGGTTTTTATTGTTCGCCGCCCTGAGTCCTTAGGGAGAGAGGGCGGCATACAAGTCTAATAAAATAATAAATAAATAATAATAATTTCGAAAAATCCTTTCTTAGTGAGTACCTAGAAGCCAAGAGAAACATACGTGCCAAATTTAAAGTTTGTAGGCTTTACGGTTCTGGAGTTTTCATGATGAGTGAGTGATACTTGGCTTTTTTATATATATAGATGAATATAAGTCTATAAGTTAATATATCACATTTTTCACCCTATTGTTGTCAAAGGTGGCAGGCAGGGAAGAAGGCTGCAACAGAAAAGCAGGAGAGGAAAGTAAATATTGCAGAAAAGGATTGGATGAAAAGTTTTTCATAGAAGCTTATCTGACTCTGTTAATCAATTCCCATGTATAAACTTTTGGTCCCTGGGATTTCCCAAATGTGTCAAAACAGAGAAGAGAAATATGTCTATTTTCCCCGCAATTTGCCAGGAAGCTGTTTATGGAGCCAATTCAAATTAAGGAAAACAGTTCAACTCTGGAGAAAAAGGGTCCAATGTTCTCTGCTTAGGGAATACCAAAGCTCCCTTCTGTTGTTTCTAAATTACAGGTAGTCCTCGCCTTACAACAGTCCACTTACTGACCATTTGAAATTGCATTGGCAACTGGAAAAAGTGACTAATGACCATTTCCACACTTATGACCATTGCAGCTTCCCCATGGCCACATGATCAAAATTTAGCTTGGCAACTGACTCATATTTATGACCGTTGCTATGTCCCAAGGTCATGTGATCCCCTTTTGTGACCAACTGACAAGTAAAGTCAGTGGGGAAGCCTGATTCACTTAACAACCATGTTCCTAACTGAACAGCCGCAGTGTCGTGCCCCTGTCGGAATCTGATTCAGAGTGGGAGGCCGAGCAACTGATAGGGAGCCGGAGTGTGGCTCCGTTGGATGTGGAAGAAACTGGGAAAGGACAAAGGCTGGCAGGGCAGAGCAGGGCAGAGATAGAACAAGGGAGAGGAGGTTCAGAGGAAGACCCAGGCCCACCGCCTCTTCATCCTAGGGCACACAGGAAGGAATGGAGAAGGGAGCAACGTGAGTTGCGTGGCTTACGGGGGAGGAAAGGGCCCTGATTCCCTTTGTTAGCTGCAGCTGGGAACACAGTGTTTAAAAAGGGAGTTCCTCCTCCTGCAGTGTGGTTTGTGTGGATTTTTATTTACAGTTTATATGTACTTTGTTTTCGGACTGAATTTCCTCCACTTAAAGACTGTTCTTGGGGGAGTTTTTTTTCTCCAGCCGAAGGTAACTGGACATTGGGGGCAAAGTTGGGGGTATTACAGGGACTTTTCTTACTTATGTGACTGTGTTGCCTTTGTGCCACACCCTGGGTCATCACACACAGCATTCCCTTAACAACGGCGGCAAGAAAGATTGTAAAATGGGGCAAAACCCCACTGAACAACGGTCTCGCTTAGCAACAGAAATTTTGGGCACCGATGCGGATGTAAGTTGAGGACTCCCTGCCTTGCTTCAAATTCTTCTTCCATGCTGGCTTCTGTTGGTGCTTCAGTTCTTTCTAGGATATCTTCCTGCCTTTAATTCCCCATGTGGGAGTTTCCTTCATTGTTGCAGGCAGCATCTCTTTGATTTAATCTTCCCCATCTACAACAGTGAGTGAACTTCCATAATTAGACCTTCAGTTTCACTGAGATCCAGTGCCAGGTTTGTGTTGTAATTCAGACATTCATGCTGGGTAAAAAACAGGTGTCTTATGAGATAGGTGGCAGGGATAAGGAACTGTAAGACTTCCTTGATGCTGCTAGGCTACTACCGTGTTTCCCCGAAAATAAGACCTACCCTGAAAGTAAGACCTAGCACTATTTTCTAAACCTGCCCTAATATAAGACCTACCCCGAAAATAAGACCTAGTGTAAATCTCCAGTTCCAGGAAGACTTTTCAGGGAGCAACGTGCACCAGAAACACCCCCTACACACTCACACCCACTATTTGGCACCATAAATATATAAGACCTACCCCGAAAATAAGACCTAGTGTGTTTTTGGGAGCCAAAAAAATATAAGACAGTGTCTTATTTTCGGGGAAACATGGTACTATAGATACAGAGTGGGGAGTTCTTCGAGGGTTGGAAGTCCAACCATGAACGTAAGGAGAAATTTCCTGACAGTGAGAACCATTAATTAGTGGAACGGCTTACCTGTCAAGCCCCAAGGGAAATCAGGAAGGACCAGGCTGTTCAAATGAGTATATGGATTTATATTTGCAAGAATCTGAACGACTAACGGACAAAGGAAATTGGCGGTAGATAAGAGTGGAAGTCTATGGAGATTCCCTGTCATCCGGGTTCATGGTTGGTCCCAAAGGTGCATTTTTCAAGAGGCAACCAGACTTTCGGGTTTTTCTTTGAAGACGTTTTGCTTCTCTTGAAGACGTTTTGCTGAAGAAGGATGAGAAGCAAAACATCTTGCAAGAATAAAGAAGAACTAGAAAGTCCAGTTGCCTCCTGAAAAAACAGCTTTGGGATAAGGGTGGAAGGAATTCAAGATGGGCTGGACTTCAATCTCTTGTGGGTGCGAAGGCACTGATGACTCTTTCCCTTGGGCTCAGCCTGGTCATCTCCTACATTGCCTTTAGAAGTTGTGGGTGTTCTATCACTGGAGATTTTCAAGAAGAAATTGGTCAGCCATTTATTCAGAATGGTATAGAGTCCCTCGCTTGAACAGGGAGTTAGACTAGAAGACTTCCATGGCCCTTCCCAACTGTGTTATTCTGTATTCTATGTTCTAAGTTCAGCCAACTTCTAGCTTCCCATCCTGACTTCATCTGAGGTGTTTATTTTATCTATATATATATAAAAGCAAAATACCACTCATGCATCATCACAAAACCTCCAGAACTGTAAAGCCTACAAACTTGAAATTTGGCTTCTAGGTGCTCATTAAGAAAGGATTTTTTGAAATGACCACCAGAGCATTAGCATTTCCTATATTATTATCATTAACACGCTCTGATGCTAAGGAGTTCTGCTGCCCCTCCCCACCTAAAAAAAATCTGTTCCAAGTGCAAAACACAAGCAGAGGAGAGGAATTTCAGTTTCAGTTTTAGTTTCACAGCACCAAGCAGCTTTAGTACAGAACAGTTGAGCTAAGCCACACCCAGGCTCCTTACTGTCTCCTTGCTCACACAGCAAATACTGTTTCACTTTCCAAACAGCCCTCAACTCTCTCACACACTGACAGGATGCTAGCCAGATGAATACTGATGGATGCTAGTAGGCAGAGGCACAATTCCCCCTTATTTTCCTCCCCAAAAACTAAGCCCGACCACATAGTTTCATACCGAAGCACGGGTATCGAGCTAGTGTTATATAAACAGACTTAATTTGGTTACTGAGTTGACTCGTTTTGGGGACTGGCATTGAACAGCACCTCATAAAAGCTACCCACTCAGGCTGGATTCGTGCAACATAACATAACATACAGTCCTAGGTTAAAAGTACTCATCCTTTGGCTCAGAGACGAGGAAAAATTGGGAACCTGTTGAAAATGTTCCCAGAATAAAATATGTTCTGTAAAAGTTTCCAGAATCAAAACTTTCCTCAGGCAACTTTGACACTTTCAGGATTGTAATGATTGATATTTAGGGGATTTTTTAAAAAAAATTGAGAAAGTATAAGTGGATTTCTACTGCCTATGATTTTACTGAGTATAATCCAACATTGTTTCCAATTATTTTTCTCCCTCTGCATATCAAAGTTTTTGGCATCTTTGTTTATACAGTTCAAACATCCAATTGGTTGGGCATTGTGTTTATATTTCAAACAGAGAAACCCACATAAGATGGGTGTTCAGGTGGATCCTACCTGTTTACAGGTAGTCCTCAATTCATGACCATAGTTGACCCCAGGATTTTGGTCATTAAGTGGGCCATCATGTGACCAAACTTGATTTATAGCAGTAACTGTGGATCTTGTAGTCTTAGTGGACAACCAGTTAAATATGAGCCAGCCGTGTGCAGCGGCAGCCAACAAAGCCAATTCAATCCTAAGTTGCATTAACAGTGAGATACAATCAAGATCAAGTGAGGTACTAATACCACTTACTAAAGCCTTACCAAGACCACACCTAGAATACTGCCTCCAGTTTTGGTCACCACACTATAAAAAAGATGTTGAGACTGTAGAAAGAGTGCAGAGAAGAGCAACCAGGATGATTAGGGGACTGGAGGCTAAAACATATGAAGAACGGTTACAGGAACAGGGCATGGCTAGTCTAGTGAAGAGAAGGACCAGAGGAGACATGATAGCAGTGTTCCAATATTTGAGGGGCTGCCACAGAGAGGAGGAGGGGGTCAAGCCATTCTCCAAGGCACCTGAAGGCCAGAGAAGGAATAATGGATGGAAACTGAACAAGGAGAGATTCAACCTGGAAATAAGGAGAAATTTTCTGACAGGGAGAGCAATCAACCCATGGAACAGAAGTTGCCTTTGGAAGTTGTGGGAGCTTCCTCACTTGAGACCTTCAAGAAGAGACTGGACTGCCCTCTGTCAGAAATAGTGTAGGGTCTCCTGCTTGGGCCGGGAGGGGGGGAGGTTGGACTAGATGACCTACAAGGTCCCTTCCAACTCTGTTAATCTATAATCAGTGGAACAACTTGTCTTCAGAAGGTGTGGATGCTCCAATGCTGGAAGTTTTTAAGAAGAGATTGGAAAACCATTTGTCTGAAGTGGTGGAGGGTTTGCTGCCTAGGCAGGGGTTGGACTAGAAGATCTCCAAGGTCCCTTCCAACTCTGCTATTCTATTCTATTCTGTCCTGTCTATTCTATTCTATTCTATTCTATTCTATCCTGTCATATTCTTTCCCATTCTATCCTATCCTATCCTATGTGCTGTGCTGTGCTGTGTTGTGCTATGCTATGCTATTCCATTTTATTCCATTCCATTCTCTAGTCTAGTCTAGTCTAGTCTATCCTATTTTTAGATGGCTTGTAAAACTTCCTGGTTGTTAAGCAGATCACATGGTTCAGTGAATCCAGGCTATCTAATGGGAATTTTCTCTCTTTTGCCAGCTTTCTCTTTGTGCTCTTTGTCTGAAACAAAATAAGCAAAGAAAGATTAAGCTTAAGCACAATTAAACCTTCTGGATAAAAGAGTGTGAGCTCATTTTCTCCAAAGTCTTCCTCAAATGCTCTCCTTCCTAGCATCCCTTAGATAAGATCAAGCCATGGACAGTCCTTGCAATGCCTTATTTTTTTTAGTTTCTTGGGCCTTGTGAAGACAACCAGGCTGTGAATGATCCTTCCTGGATGCTACTGTCTGGGTTGTCTTGTCAACACTTCCATAGTTGCAATATTCAATATGATCCAACCCCCAAAACAGGGGGATCTCTGATACAGATAGCCCTTGACTTACAACAGATTGTTTAATGACTTTGTCAGCTTTGGAAGCCATATTGAAACCAGATGCTCCCACGCTGCCACATTTGAGCCTGGGAAAATGGGAAGGTGGAAGTTCTTGGGGCATATGTAGTTAGACAAAATAACATTCTTTTTGTAGTTCAAGGTCATGCTATTGTGTGCATACGCAAGGGGAAGTCTTCAGTTGGGACGGATGGTGATTGGGGCATGGGATGTGATGATGGGTGCAGAAGGTGGATTTGTAGTTTTGATTATTGCAAGGAAGCCCAGAATTTTCAGATTCGGGATTCCCCCAGTTGTGCCAGTTACTATCCAAATAAAATAATTTTTGAGTGATGTCTGTTTCGGAGTTATTGGTTGGAGTGGAGGTTTGCTGGAATGCTGACATTCTGTCTGAAATTTCAACGGCGCTGCAAAAAGTGACACATAAGCATTTTTCACACTGATGATCGTCACAGCATCTCCAAGGACACGTGGTCAAAATTCGGTTGCTGGCAACTGGCCCATAGTTATGATGGTTGCAGCATCCCAGGGTCATGTGGTCACTTTTTGTGACCTTCTGACAACTCAGAAGTCCAATTTACTCAACATCCGTGTTGCTAACTTAACAACTGCAGCTAACTTAACAGCTGTGGCTAGAAAGGTCATAAAATGGGGGGGGGGAGAAACTGTCTTGCTGAGCAGTGGAAATTTAGGATTCAGTTGAAGTCATCAGGTGAGGACTACTGTAATGGTTTTGGACTTCATGTGCATGTATGAAATAGATGGAGTTGGGGATCACAATAGGGACACTTGTTTGGATGAAAGCCTCTAATCCCATGGACCTAGTGGTGGTATTCTATCAGTTTTTCCCAGTTCAGCCGAACCGGTATTTCTTTCTTTTTTTTCTTCCTCCCGACGATCAGCTGTTCCAACAATCAGCTGTCCTGGGATCCCCCTTGCTGTCTTACCCTTCCCTGAGGCTCAGGAGGCAAAAAAATGGAGCACGGGGGGATGTTGCTGCAAAAAAGCCATGCCCATGCAGTCACATGGCCACAACCACCAAGCCACTCCCACCTAACCACGCTCACAGAACCGATAGTAAAAGAATATTTGCATCCCAGCCCTGCATGGACCCTTCTGCTCTGATCATCTTCTTACATTTGAATGGATTTTATTGATTTATTTTCTTAATTTACTGCCTATGCTGCCCATCTGACTACCAAGCAACTCTGTCAAAGGTTTTAGAAAATCCACTTCTTTGTTTAGAGTTTTGTGCAAGTTGTACCCCTAAGATCTTTCACCAATGCCCTTAAGCCTGTGTACATTTTGCAATGGGTTGGTTCTGCTTTTGTTTTGTTTTTTTAGACAGTCAGCTTCAGGAGGTGACAATCCTCAGTAAACAGGATGACCAAAACAAAAATGCTTTCTCCACAGCTCCAGAAGAAAAAGAAAAGACCCAAATTTTGAAAGAAAGGAAAGGAAGAAAGAGAGAGAAAGAGAAAGAAAGAAAAATAGGGTGTGGTCTTTCAATTCTGCTTTGATGCTTTTCCAATGAACTTTTCAATCTTCTGTGGCTGCATTCCAATCTTGAAAAGCAAGCGCCTAAATTTCCACTGTCCTGCAACACAACATGATTGTAAAATAGCCTGATTTTGACTAATATGGGATTATTTTGATCTTAAAAGATACCTTTCATTGCCCTTTTTTGATGTGGCAAATTAGGAAGGTTTGCAGGCTGAACAACCAGTCACAGCTAGACCTTGTGCCTGTTTGTGGTTTTTGTTGCTGTGTCTTGAGTTTTAAGATCTTAATGTCACATAAATATTGCAGTTCCTGTTTTGCTATCTGTGTCAACTTCTTACCAGCCTACTATTACCATATATTTGTACTTAGCTTACTATCACTTTTATATACGTATTTTTTATTTGGGCTTTATCATTTAGTTGCAAAATTGTGGATTTGGCTGGTGAGTGTCCACAATAGTGTCCACAATAATTAATTCATTGCAAATTTAGTTCTCTTCTCTTTCCTTTTCTGTAACAGCTTCACTTCTTTTTCAGTTATCCTGGACAGACATCCTAAAATGTCCAACCTGGTGCCCGTCATTTCCCAGAAAGATCTCGACAACATTTCCCTGAGTCAGACAGGCTCTGGCATCTCGCTGAAAGCCTTCCACATGGCTTGGAACACTGATGTCTCTGTGAAGCTGTTGAGTAACCAAACAGCAGGAGAAAGGTTGGTTTATTTATTTTATTATGATTCATTACACAGTCAGCCAGATAGATGTTCAGACTGAATCTGGCATTGTTGTCCACCTATCGAGTCCTTCCCAAGGAGCTGGCATAGGCAAGTATTGATGTTTTAGGTGTCAGAGTTATCATTGCAGGATGTAAGCTGTTTCAAGTAAAGCTGCCTTTTGCAATTGACTAAGGGTGGATTTGTCAATGCCAATAATGTTCAAGTATTGCTCCAGTTTTTTTTTGGGTTGCACCCAAGGCACCTGTAACTATTGGAATTACCTTTGCTTTCTCTTGCTACAGTTGTTCTACTTCTATTTGTAGGTCCTTACATTTTGTTATCTTCTCACAGTTCCTTTTCTTCTATTCTGTTTTCCCCAGGTACCGCCACATCCATTACCCAGACTTTTTTTTCCTCTTTCTTACTGACAATTGATAAGTCTGGGGTGTTAAGCAGCAGGTACCTGTCTGAATTCTAAACTCCCAGGTCATTTTAGCTTCTTTGTTTTATATTACCGTATTTAGTTTCTGGTCCCACCGGTTTTTGCTTGCAGGCAAATGGTATTTCTTGCAGTGCAGGATTGTTGCTACGTTATCATGCCATCATTTGCAGTTGGTCTGTGCAATCTTCTTGCAACAGCTAAACACTGTTTCTCCAGCTTCTTTGCAGAGGCGGCGTTTGCTAAACTGTCTCCTCAATTCTGCATGCATTTGTTCTTAAGGGTTTTGTGCAGAATTAGCCCCTCTGTCTCTTTCTTCAACATACCTGCTCTTGTTCTGTCCTAGGCCTCCCCAAAAAGCACTAAGTCAATTCTGAGCCCTGGGAAAAATCTCTTTTATTACATTAATGTGAATTTATTTCACTTACAGTCAGCCAGCAGCTTGGCAAACAGTCTTGCAAAAGTAGACTAATGAGCTTAGACCTTTATCAATCCTGCAACGCTGCCTGGTAAAGAGTTCCACACTTGCTGCTGACAGGGAAGGGCTGGGTATACAGACAAATCTCCTTGAGGCTGGAACAAACAAACAACCCAATGAGTGAGTTGTTTCCTGCAAGAGCCCCCTCCCCTTTTGCTTCTCTTTTAATCCTGATGGGAGGGGCCATTCATCACCCACTTGTGGCCTTACTCCCACGTCGACCCTGAGTTCTTAATTGCACCTTCCTTTTGGCAGCTCTGCGCATGTGCAGGCTGGAAACCGGTTCCAGAAGCTCCCCCACCTCACTGCTGTCCGAGCCCAAAGGCAGCTGATGACTGCCAGCCTGCCCTGGCCCCATCTCTGCCTCTGATGCAGAGCCCTCGTGCGAGCCTTCCAGGAATGGCCTGGGTTTCCTCCCCAACTTCCTCGCTACTGTCCGACTCTGTTGCCAGCTCTGCCAACTGCCGGTGGGCTATGACAGCTCTTAGCCATTGCCAGGTCTTGTTCTTATTTGTTTTCTCTGCTGTTTTTTCTTTTAACATGCTGGCCGTGTGAGGCTTTGTCTTCCCATGGTTTATTTTATTTATTTATTTATTTATTTATTTATTTATTTATTTATTTATTTAATCATAATTCTCTGCCAATGATCACATGTGTGATTTCCTGATTGTTGAATGAGAAAAGCTCCTAAAGAGCACAAGCTGAGCTCACTTTAGAAAGTTTCTGGATATCCACCACCTCTCTGCTCTTCTCTGAAACCTCCTCTTTCTCACACTTCCCCAGAAGCAAGGGTGTTCGCAGTATGTGTGTGTATAAAGGACATATTTGACCAGGAAGTGACTTTGATCATGAAGGAGCATGTACCAGGGTGCTGTCAGGCACAAAGAATCAGGAGGACCATACATTAAGTTACCATTCAGAAGATTTATTGCTCATGCCCGATACACAAGAATCTAGTCAACCGAAGTTCAATACTAAATTGGCACTGGATAAGGGTTAGTGGAATTCAACAGGGGTTGGACTTGGGAACGTTTGTGGCAACCTAACAACTCTAGGCTAATGACTCATTTAACTCCACCCCCTAGCTGCCTGTTCTTCTCCTACAGGTAATGTTCATTCATTGTACTTTGGATGTGCTGATTCCTGATATTTTCCCAAACTCAACTGTATGATTGGTGGTAGTCGGAGAGGCCATTCATACTTTCCCCATGCAAAGTTTTTTTTAAGACAATTAAAAAAGAAGACTCAATATGTTGACCACAAATTGATCCTTTTGTGCGTGTTGTGTTGTTCTATCATCTTGATTGGATAAAACCTCATGCAGACCTTCCTTCCAAGGAGCCTGAAGAAAAGTTACTATAGTTAGTTCTTGGTTAAGGACCACTCGTTCAGTATGAGTTATGATGGCACTGAACTAGGAGACTTACAACTGATGTGTTAGAGCGTTCGTAGCATGATTAGTATTATGAGACAATCCAGAAGCAAAACACAGCACACAGAGACTTAGACACAGTGGTTTATATACAAGACATATACAGAAATATACGTGGTAGGCAAAATACCTTACAAGCAATCTTTCTTCTTCTTAACTCTACATGGAGAGCTCTACAATGAATACCAGACACAAGAGAGAAACAAGGCTGCCTTATATAAACTTCTCTTAAAGGGGTAGAACCCATCCTCAATCTTAAAGAGGCAGTAGCAATGCTGTGCTGACTCATCCTTATTGTATCAGCCTTATATTGCATCAGCCTTATATTGCATCAGCCTTACTGCTGGTCAGCTCTTAACATGATGCACAAAATTGCAGCTGTCATGGTATCCCTCCTGTCACAGCAGCTACAATCAAAGGGGAGCAAATGGAAGCACACACTGATAGATCATTTTGCAGTAACAAATGATGTTGTATTGTTCCGTTGAAACAGTCTGACATGCAAATCTTTTTTTCCCCTTGCAGAGACTTCAGGGCCCTGCTTCAAGAAGCAGCAAACATGCAACGTTTACAATGCAACCATCTCTTGCCGCTTTTGGGTATTTGCCAGTTCCAAGGTTTCCTTGGGGTTGCAACAACATGGATGCACAATGGATCTCTCTCTTTGCTCATTCATGATGTAAGTCGGAGAAGGCAACAGAAAAATCCAGGGGTAGACTTCAAAAATTTTAGCAAAGGGTTCTCTGCCTGGTTGCTGGGTGGCCATGGCCATGGTGGGCATGGCCTAGTCAGCCTCCTGCACCATGGTGGGGGGCATTTTCACTCTCCCTGGGCTTTCCTTGAACCTCTGGGAGGGTGAAAACAGCCTCCCCAGGCTCTGGAGGCTCTCTGGAAACCAGAAATGGGCCCATTTCTGGCCTTCCCGAATTTCTGGGAGACCTGTTTTTCACCTCCCTGAGTCTCTGCACATGCCCTGCACTTACCTGCATCCAAATGGGCCATGTGGGGACTCCTGGGAGGGCCAGGGTAAGGTGGGCGGGGATTTGGGAGTTCTCTGAACTGCACAGCTAGGGGTTCTCCCGAACCCCTGTGAACCCCCTTGGTGGTGCAGGCTGTTAATAGCCTAGCACTTAGCTCCAGCTGCCTGTAATTATTGCAGGCTCGAATCCCACCAGGCTCAAGGTTGACTCAGCCTTCCATCCTCTCGGGGTAGGTAAATTGAGGACCCAAGATTGTTGGGGGCAATAAGCTGACTTTGTAAAAATGCCGCTTAGTAATAAGCAGGCATATACAATGGAATGAAGGCTATTGCTGAGCGCATTGGGTTGTATCCCAAAAACTATAAGCCGCCCTGAGTCTCCGGAGAAGGGCGGGATATAAATACGAATTTAAAAAAAAACACCCCTGGAAAAATCCCCTTGGCTGACTCTCCTTTGGAGGGGTGCGATGGAATGTAGTAAGGAATTGGATTCCCAGGGGGGAGGGGCTGCATTCCAGAGGAGAAAGAGGCAGCTCAGTTCAGATAGTTTGTGTGAGAGAAAGAGGGTGAAGACGGCTCCTCCCTAACAGTTCCCAGAGTATAGGGTTATTGCAGATAGCAGCATGCTTCAGTTTGGCAAGATTCTGTCTACAAGGGTGGAATAATAAAGACATCGACTTGGAAGAAACACCACGTGTCTTTCTTGGTTTTGGGAGCCTGACAATGAAGCAATGGCATGAAGAGAGTGAGGCTCAGATAAGGCACTGTTGCCCAGAAAAGAAGCTCTTGGAATAGGACAAGCAGAGATTCAGCATCTTAGCACACCAGAATAGGACTTTAGCTTGTTTCTTCAAATGAGCTACCCTTCTTAAAAACAAATGTTGGTTTATCATCTTAGCTTGGAAAGGCCACACCCAACCAGCATCTCACATGAAGCAAAACTTGGCTTGGGTCTGGGGTACCTGCAGGAGCGCCTCCTACCAGCATTGAGGTCCAATTGCCCAGTATGCTCCCACAGGCAGGCCCTCCTGGGGGTGCCATCAGCTAGACAATGTCGGTTGGTGACCCCCAGGGGTAGGGCCTTCTCTGTGGGGGTGCCCACCCTGTGGAACCAGCTGCCCCTGGGGCTGCGGCTGGCTCCTGACCTTCGTTCCTTCCACCGTGATCTAAAGACCTGGCTGTTTTCACAGGCCGGCCTGGATTGAGCGGGATTGCAGGTTTTAACAGGGTCTTTTAGCATATATTTGGATTAGATTAATATTTTTATCTATTTTGTATGTATATCCTTCTGTGAGCCACCCCGAGTCCCCCCCGGAGATGGGGCGGCATATAAATCCAAATAAATAAATAAAGAAAACATTCTGGGTTAATTTATCCATTTTCAACTAGCAGAAGGAGGATCATATTAAATCAGTGTTTTGAAAAACAGTGTGTTCAATAAACTTTCCCCCCGCAGCATGAACTCTATCCAGATCTGCCTGTTCCTTTGAGCATAAGGATCCTGTCAGATGTTGCCACCGGTCTAAGCTATCTTCACAGTTTGGAGCCTCCTATTCTTCACCACAGTCTCAAACCTTCCAACGTCTTGTTAGATCTTGAATACAGAGCTAAGGTAGGCATTTCAAACATTTCCTCCCTTCCTTTTGACTGGGTATCAGAACAAAACTTTAATTGCACCCAGGGACATTTCCTGAACAGTGTCAGGGCTCCAACAAATTCACCTGAATTCAAATCATAAGTCTCTAGCCACGTCTTTCAGAGTAAAAAAAGATTTATTAGGAGTGACCATGTCGGTATTACCTGGTTGCAGCCGACACTAAGACACATCATTCATTTCCCCCTTGACCCTGATCTTCCCCCCCACACCCTGGATGTATATTCTCCAATGGGCACATCCATAGCCAAGAGCCATCAGTCATGCTCTCCAATAATATTTTTGCGCACCGACAACTTTGGGCTGCCAAGGTGATTATCTGAGGCATTTAAGGAATGCACTGCTTTCCCCCACTCTGTTTCTGCTGACAACAAAGGAGTATTTTTTTAAGTGGACAGGTAATCCTCAACTTATAGGTTGTCCTCGACTTGCAACAGTTTCTTTAGTGACCGTTTGAAGTTACAACAACACTGGAAAAATTAACTTATGACCATTTTTCACACTTATGACTGTTGCAGCATCCCCATGGTCATGTGTGATTTCCATTTGGATGTTTCACAACTGGTTCCTATTTATGACAGTTGCAGTGTCCTGGGGTCATGTAATCCCCTTTTGTGACCTGAAAAGCAAAGTCAATGGGAAGGCCATATTCACTTAACAACAGGGTTACTAATTTAACAACTACAGTGATTCACTTAGAGTGGTGTGGTGGCCTAAAGGTGCAGCCCTCACCTCACAATCAGGAGGCTGTGAGTTTGATCCTAGGTAGAGGCAGATATTTCTCTTTCTGGGCACAATGAGAATATATCTGCTGAACAAAACTCTGCATTGGTGACAGGAAGGGCAACCAGCCATTAAAATACTCAGCTCCATTCAGTTGCCTGGATTCCACCCTACAAGGGATTATGGGGTCATTAAAAGAAGATGAGTTATTCACATAGCAAATGTGGCAAGAAAAGTTGTAAAATGGGGCAAAACTCACTTAACAAATGTCTCACTTAACAACATAAATTTTGGGCTCAGTTGCAGTCATAACTTGAGGACTACCTGTACCATATTTGGGACCAAATTTTCCACTGCTAAGCAAGGTGTTTGTTAAGTGAGTCGTGCCTGACTTTGCAACCTTTGTTGCCCCAAATATTAAGTTGTTAAATGAAACATTTGGCTGTTAAGCGAACTGGGCTTCCCCATTGACTTTGTTAATTGGAAGCCAGCTGGGAGGGTCACAGATGGCGATCACATGACTGCAGGATACTACAACCATTGTAAATGCATGACAGATGCCAAGTGCCCAAATGTTGATCATGTGACTATGGGGATGCTATAACCATCATATGTTTTAGAACCGGTCATAAGTTGCTTTTTTCAGTGCTGTTATAACTTCAAGCAGTCACTAAGCAAAGGGTTGTAAGTTGAAAACTACCTGTAGTGAACAACCTGCCTGGTTTCATAAGTTATCTTTCCATTTGGATATGGGAACTGAGTATGTCTAGTCTGATGAAAAGAAGGACTGGGGGAGACATGATAGCAATGTTCCAATATTTGAGGCGCTGCCCCAAAGAAGAGGGATCCAAGCTATCCTCCAAAGCCCCTGAGGGCAGGACAAGAACCAATGGGTGGAAACTAATCAAGGAGAGAAACAACCTTAGAACTAAGGAGAAATTTCCTGACACTTAGAACAATTAATTAGTAGAACAACTTTCCTCCAGAGGTTGTAAATCCTCCAACACTGGAAGTTTTTAAGAAAAGATTGGATAACCATTTGTCTGAAGTGGTACAGGGTTTCCTAGCTGAGCAGGAAGTTGGACTAAATCAGTGGTCACCAACCAGTGGGCCGGGGACCACTAATGGTCCGTGAGAAAATTTTGGTGGTCTGCAGAGAAATGCCACCCCCAAAGCAATTAATCCAGGCTGTGCGGGAAGACAAGGCTGCGCCGCCTACATGACCCACGGGAACACAAGGCTTGCATCGCTTGCATTGCAAACAACACGAGGTAGTGAGGGGAGGGGGGAAAGGGCGGAGTGGGGGAATTTGCCCCACTCACCCCACGTACCTGCCTGGCTACTGGGTTGCTTTTTTCCTCTTCTTTCTTCTTCTGCTTTTGGCTGCACGCAGGGAAAGCAGCAAAAGTCTTTCTTTCTCTCCCCCAAACTCCACCAGAAATGAATCTTTGGGACCCTGCAAGGCCTCCTGCTCCAAGAGGCTGTGTCGGCACAACAAGTCTTACAAAGACTCAATTCTGGCAGAATTTGGGGGAGAGAAAGAAAGACTTCTGCTGCTTCTGCTGCTTTCCTTGCATGAAGCCAAAAGTCTCTCTCTCTCTCCCCCTGAGAACGGAGCGGGAGATGGTATCCTGCGATCCCAAATAAAGAATGGTCGATCAGTAGGAAAACAGGGTGGGGAATTTTCCTGCACACTTTTGGGGCGATTTTCCCAGGGTCTCTGGTTCTCAGGATTTAAAATTATGAGTTTGGTGGTCTCTGAGGTCCAAAAGGTTGGTGACCCCTAGACTAGAAGACCTCCAAGGTCTCTTCCAATTCTGTCATTCTATTCTGCTCCATTCCATTCCACCCCAATCCTAATCCCAATCTAATCTAATTTTGCAGATCTCAGATTTTGGCCAACCCACCTGGAGAAAACAGCAGCTGAGGGCAGCTTTGCACAACTGTAACAACAGTAGTTGCTGGGATTTGCTCTGCCTGTCTCCTGAAATACTTCAGAGAGGTCAATTCTCACAAGAAGGAGATGTTTATAGGTGAGTCTTATTTTAAGAAAAGAAACTCAGGGCGTTGTTTGTCAAGGTGAAGCAATAGTTTGACTGTATGGCAGGGTTTAACTAATCTGGAACCTTCTAGATATGGTGGATTGTCTGACCAGGAGCCCAACCAGGTTGCTTCTTTACTTTTCATAGTAAGCTTGTATTAGATTTCAAAACTGGAGGAAGAAGGAAGTCATACATTTTCCCTCTGACCCTTAGCAATGGAGTAATGGGTATTTTTGGAGCTGATTCTTCCTCATCAAGAGGTTGTTACTGATTGCTGAGTTCCAACTGTGAGGCAAACTAGCTTTGGAGGTGGGGGAGCGTATTAGCAGGATGAAACTACAAAAGTAATGTGTTATTAGTTGTGGAATAATGCAAGCAGGAGAGTTATTACTGTGTTTACTTATGGCTTCTTCAGAAACAACAGATTGGCCAAGAATTGAGTCTTTGGTGGGGTCCCATTTCATATTTTTTAACACATTGTGTACCCTTAGATTATAATCAAAACAGATTTTGTTAAGTCCAAGAATACTCTGTGTCTATCCCATTTGGAAACCATAGCTAGAGTTTTTCCAAGTCAACTTTCCAATTTGTTTTTGTAAAACAAGGAGTGAACAGCTAATATCAATTTTATTTATTTATGTATTTGTCAAAAGCTTGCAATACAACAGAAACAAGAATAAACATAAGTTTAAATACAAGAAATAGGAACTAATAATTGGGGACAATAGGACAGGGATGGTAGGCACGATGGTGCGTTTATGCACGCCCCTTACAGACCTCTTAGGAATGGGGTGAGGTCAATATGCGGCCGTGCGGGTGGTGATGGCAGCAGCCTGATTCTCCCATGTGACACCCCTCCTGCGCGATCTTCATTGGTTGCCAGTTGCCCTCCGTGTAAGATTCAAGGTGCTGGTATTAACCTATAAAGCCCTGCATGGCTTGGGTCCGGGGTACTTGCAGGAGCGCCTCCTACCAGCATCGAGGTCCAATTGCCTGGTACGCTCCCACAGGCAGGCCCTCCTGGGGGTGCCGTTGGCCAGACAGTGTCGGTTGGCGGTCCTCCAGGGGAGGGCCTTCTCTGTGGGGGCACCCACCCTTTGGAACCAGCTACCCCTGGAGCTGCGTTTGGCCCCGGACCTGCACTCCTTCTGCCGTGATCTCAAGACTTGGCTGTTTGCACAGGCCGGCCTGGATTGAGCAGGGTTGAGGATTTTAATTCAAGGGTATTTTAATTTGATTTTATTATATTTGGATTAGAGCAAATTTGATAAATTTTGTATTTATTTGTATATGTATTTCAGTGTAAGCCACCCCGAGTCCCCCCGGAGATGGGGCAGCATATAAATCCAAATAATAATAATAATAGTAATAATAATAATAATAATAGTGGTTAGTTTGAGGGTAAAGGAGTGGGGGTTTGAGCAGGTGACAACAGAATGAGGTAGTGAGTTCCAGGCATTGACCACTCAGTTGCTGAAGTCGTACTTCCTGCAATCGAGTTTGGAGTGGTTTACATTTAGTTTATATCTTTTGTGTGCTCTTGTGTTGTTGCGGTTAAAACTGATATATTCATTAACTGGTAAGACGTTGTGATATCTGGAAGAATCCTATTGCTTTTACCCGAAGAATACCTCATCCTAGGTGTGGAAACGGTACAGTTGCTGTGATGAGTTGAGCAAACAAGAAATGATCCCATTTGTAGAATCAAATGCTAGGCCCCCAAAACCCACCAATAATCACTGCGGTTATTATTTATTCAGTGTGCGCTGGAGGAATTTCCATCCAGAAAATAACAACAGAATAACAGAATGATATAGTTGGTAAAGACCTTCTAATCCAAACTCTGCTCAAGCAGGAGACCTGTGCAAAATAGCCGTCCGGTCTTTTCTTAAAAGCCTCCAGTGTTGGAGCACCCACAACTTATTATTATTATTATTTATTTAGACTTGTATGCCGCCCTTCTCCCAAAGGACTCAGGGCGGCGAACATACAAAAAGCATATACAATAAAATAAATAAATAAAGGCAAGCCATTCGACTGGTTGTTGTCACTCTTAGGAAAGTTTTCCTTACTTCTAGGTTGTTTCTCTCCTTGATTAGTCTCCATTACTTCTTGTCCTGCTTTGGAGAATAGGTTGATGTCTCTTCCTTGTGGCAGCCCCTCAAATATTGGAACACTGCTACCATGTCACCCGTGATTCTTCTTTTCACTAGACTAGGCAAATTCAATACCTGCAACCATTCTTCACGCATGGTTTAGTCTCCAGCCCCCTAATCAACTTTGTTGCTCTTCTCTGTACTCTTTCCAGAGTCTCTAACATCTTTTTTTTTATAATGTGTTGACCAAAACTGGATGCAGTCTTCTAAGTATGGTCTTCCTAAGGCTTTGCAAAGTGGTACTAATACTTCACACGATCTTGACAAGAGGAATAATAATATTCCTTCAGACAAAAGGATGCAGTCATATTGATCAATAAAGGAGAATATTTGTAGCTCGGGATTGAAATGAGGGGTCTTTGGTACTCTCGGAGGTCAAGAGGTGCTAAGGAGTCACTCGAATTTGGACTTCCAACATAACAGGTTATCGGACTGGGGAAACTGTATAGATAAGAGATGTTACCAAATAACACCTGGTTTTCCTTTTCATTGTTTGTGTCTAGTTTTGGCATGATGTGTTGGGAACTCCTAAGTCGACAAAAGCCACTGACAGGTAAGCAATCTAATAAAATGCTCAATCTAAGGTAATCTTCCTTTGAGTGGGTCCTTTCCTGCAGGTAACCTGACTGGAATCTCACCTTCGCTTGCTGTTGCATGATGGAAAATACTGTACAGGTAGGCCTTGACTCATGACCAATCACTTAGTAACCATCTGAAGTTACAGGTTTCCTGAAAAAGGGGACCTACCACTCGGATCTGAAATTCCAATGATCACGCATCCTCTGTAGAATATGGAAATTGAAAAAAAAACTATTATCAGTGGTTGCAATTTGTACCAGTTCTGTGAAGAATTGCTTTAAAAAAAATTAGAAGAAAAAAAGTCTGATTTTTGGTTTAATGCTGCCCCCTTGTGTTTTTTTAACTTATTTTATTTATTTATTTATTTATTTATTTATTTATTTATTTATTTATTTATTTAATTAATTAAACTTATATGCCGCCCAACTCCCAAAGGACTCCGGGTGGCTCACAGCAAAAAAACAAGAATTACTTTAAAAACATTTAAAAGCAATTTAAAAAACAACAAACAACAGAAGGGCCAGATCTCGCTAGATCTCAGTCGTGAGATCAACAGCCCCATGCCTGCTGGAAAAGCCAGGTTTTGACTGCTTTGCAGAAAGCCAGTAGGGTGGAGGCAGTCCGGACCTCAGGAGGTAGCTGGTTCCAGAGAGCTGGAGCAGCCACAGAGAAGGCCCTCTCCCACGGGCCCGCCAGCCGGCATTGTTTAGCTGACGGAACCCGGAGGAGACCGACTCTGTGGGATCTTACTGGTGGCAGGGAGACGCAGGGTAGGAGATGATTCTGGAGATAACCTGGTCCTGAGCCATATAGGGCTTTATAGGTAATGACCAACACCTTGAATTGCACCTGGAGACTGATAGGAAGCCGGTGCAGCTCGCGGAGAATTGGTGATATGTGGATGTATCTCGGGACACCCACAACAGCTTGCTGCTTCTGGACCAACTGAAGTCTCCGAATGCTCTTCAAGGGTAGCCCCATGTAGAGCACGTTGCAATAATCCAGTCGTGAGGTGACTAGGGCATGAGTGACTGTGAGAAGAGCCTCCCAGTCCAGGTAGGGTCGCAATTGGTGCACAAGGCGGACCTGTGCAAAAGTTCCCCTAGCCACAGCTGATAGATGTTGCTGCAATTTCAGCCGTGGGTCTAGGAGAACACCCAGATTGCGAACCCATTCTGAGGGGGACAATTTCTCCCCACCCAGAACCAAAGATGGACAATCAACATGGTCCCTGAGGGAATGCACAGCCACTGTCTTGTCTGGGTTAAGTCTGAGCCTGTTGACTCCCATCCAGACCCTCACAGCTTCCAGGCACCGGCACATCACATCCACTGCTTCACTGAACGGACATGGGGCGGAGATATACAGCTGGGTGTCATCCGCATATTGCTGATATCCCACCCCATGTTGTCGGATGATCTCACCCAGCGGTTTCATGTAGATATTAAATAGGAGGGGAGACAGGACCGAGCCCTGAGGCACCACATAAATGAGGGGCCAGGGGGGTCGACCTCTGTCCTCCTAACTTCCTTTCACATCGTTTATATATACATATCAGTGCTTCAGTATAAATGTGTAGGTCCAAACATGGCCAAGTTTAAGACCTGTGGACTTCAACTCCCAGAATTCCCCAGGCAGCCATGGGAATTCTGGGGGTTGAAGTCCACAGGTCTTAAAGTTGCCATGGTTGGGCATCACTGGTATAGGCTGTTAATAGCAGTGTTCTTCTGTACGTGACTTTTATTTCCCCCTTCTTATAGGAAAAAAGACTTTGCTTCGAGCTATAACTGCGATCTGCAACGGTTTACGCCCAGGGATCGAAGCAGCATTCATACCAAATGTACCTCATCGGAACAGGCTGGTTCAGCTCATGCTTCTCTGCTGGCACCAAGAACCTCACTTCAGACCCAGCGCTGCAGGTAATATTCTTCTCAACTGCTGAAAAAGTTGAGTTGGCTTTTTTACACCTGATTTAGAAGTGGGGATTCCCTGCTCCTAAAAATAGTGATGATTGGCTGGGGGAATACTGGGAGTTAAAGTCCATCCATCTTAAAGTAGGCAAGTTTGAGAGACACTGCTCTAGAGCAAGGGTCTTCAAACTTGGCAAGTTTAAGACTTGTGGACTTCAACTCCCAGAATTCCTGAGCTAACATGATTGGAGGAGGAATCCTGCAAGTTAAAGTCCACAAGTTTTAAAGTTGCCAAGTTTGGAGACCTCTGCTCTAGAGAAATGCTATGTTATTCTGAGGTATCTCTGTGAAAGTCTTGCTGGCTGGGAAATAGCCACACTCAAGCAAAGATTGTATGGAAAGGACTGATGGAGGGAAGCTTTGTAAATGTGAACATGATTAGGGGACTGGAGGCTAAAACATATAAAGAACCATTGCTGGTATTGGGTATGTCTAGTTTGATGAAAAGAAGAACTAGGGGAGACATGATAGCAGTCGTCCAATATCTCAGGGGCTGCCCCAAAGAAGAGGGAGTCAAGCTATTTTCCAAAGCATCTGAGGGCAGGACAAGAAGCAATGGGTGGAAACTAACCAAGAAGAGAAGCAACTTAGAACTAAGGAGAAATTTCCTGACAGTGAGAACAAATAATCAATGGAACAACTTGCCTCCAGAAGTTGTGAATTCTCCAACACTGGAAGTTTTTAAGAAGAGATTGGATAACCATTTGTCTGAAATGCTACAGGGTTTCCTGCCTAATCAGGGGTTGGACTAGAAGACCTCCAAGGTCCCTTCCAACTCTGTTATTCTATTCTATTCTATTCTATTCTATTCTATTCTATATTCTCTTCTCTTCTTATTCTATTATTCTACTCTACTCACAAATGAAATATCCTTCCTGTGTTTTTCTGTTGACAGAATGTGTGGCATTTCTAAAGGATATCCTTGGTACCTTTCCAAAGGAGATGATTTCCGATGGAATTTACAACTTGATTCATGCCAAGGTGAGCAAAAAGAGGGTTTGGGATCCCCCGTTGTTTGGCTGTGGATCATTTATTTTCAAAAACCACCATTTTAAAAAGGCTTGGTTACAAAATCCTCTAACTGTGATTAGGATAATCATGGTCTCCTCTGTTGTGCTTGATATACTGTACATCATATGATACCATCTGCTATAGTAAGGTTGGCATTTTCCCCTCCCTTCTTCAGTATGAGAAATTAAACCAAGCTCTTTTTAAAAATACAGATAGTCCTCAACTTATGTACAGAATGAAGCCCTAAATTTCTATTACTATGTGATGAAATTGAAGAGAAGAGGTTTTCTCAGAAGCAGAAATCTAAGAAAATGATTTCACGGCTTCCTTTGTATCTTTCAGGAATGTGCAATTAATGCTGCCAAAGGTCCAGTTTCTCACCTGCTTGAAACAGGGACGCGCAATTTAGAGGTGAGTAGAAGACGGTTTAGGAATCTTGCATTAAATTTAGCTATTGTCCATTAGCCGCCCCGAGTCCTTTTTGGAGAGGGGGCGGCATACAAGTCAAATTAATAAATAAATGTGCCAAAAGGTGCTTTTTCAGGAAGCAAATGGTCTTTTCTTGTTTTTTTCCTTTTGAAGATATTTCGCTTCTCATCCAAGAAGCTTCTTCAGCTCTGACTGGATGGTGGGGACTGGAAGGATTTATATTCCTTGCAGACAGCTGGTCATTTGCATCCTTTTAGAATGTCATTGAGGCCACTTGGAGGTTTATCTGTGTCCTCAGGGCCACCTGAGTTAGTGCTCCTGGTTCCTTTGGGACAACCATGACCTGGAGGACTGAAAATCTCTCCAATGTCCTTTATATTTGATTACTGATAATCCTCTGCATACAACCACAACTGAGCGCCCAATTTCGGCCATAAGTCATGATGCTCATAAAGCAAGTTGCCTCATGACCACACCTAATTTTATGACTTTTTCTGCAGCTGTCGTTAAACGCTCATTAAGCAGACTTTGCTATGAGGAGATTTTTGCTGAATACCAGAAGTAAACCCCAGTTTCTGACAAAATGGTCATAAATTGTGGTGACCCAATGACAGGATTTCCTAACAGTTGTAAATGTGGGCTAGTTGCCAAGCACTTAAAATTCAGTCACACAACCCCCAAAGGGGATTGGAATGTCAAAATTTTGAATTCGGGTCATAAGTCCCTTTTTTTTCAGGGTTTGTTTTAACTTTGAGAAGTCAATCAGCAGCCGGTTGTAAGTCAAGGACTATCTACAGCAGGGGCATCTTCACAACGAATCAGAAATCAAGATGGCACCTACAATTGTATACATGAATTGAGTTTGGGCAAATACCAATACTTTTCCAACAAGAGAGAATCTTTTTCCTTTATCTGTGATAATAAAATTGTATATGATGCCAATCCAACCCCAAATACCTGTACAAATATACCCACAATTCTGGGGATTAAACATTCTGGAAAATACCAAAATTTTTGTGTGTGTGTGTAGAACATGGATATTTTCTACACACAGAAAATGGATGGATATTTTCTACTACATAGAATGTGGATATTTTCTTCATAGCCAGGAGTTTGCTAGAAGTGGTTCATAGTGTACAGGTAATCCTTGACTTACAACCATTCATTTAGTGAGTGTTCAAAGTTACAACGGCACTGAAAAAAGTGACTTATGACCATTTTTCAGTTACAACCGTTGTGGCCTCTCCATGGTCCTGTCATCAAAATTCAGATGCCTGGTAACTGACTCGTATTTATGACAGTTGCAATGTCCTAGGCTCATGTGATTACCCTTTGGTGACATTTTGCAACAGAAATTTTGGGCAAAATTTACTTATCTACCATGTCATTTTTCAACAGAAATTTTGGGCTGGTAAGTTAAGAACTACCTGTACCAGGTTTTTAATCTTCTCATTAGAATTCATACAACTTTCTAAAGATGTGCAGCTCTAAGAAAGAGAAACGTTGGGTTAATATTGTTACTGCAAATGATGTCATTTCTTGTTGTTTGCTTTAGATCATCTGTCCTCAGAATAACAATGTGCCCAACAAGGAAATTGTGTTAAAACCGCAGAGCTTATCACGTGAAACAGGAAATCCAGGGAATAAATTGAACCAGACACTCCTTGTCAGCAATACACCTCGAGATGCAGCCTTAGGAAGAGGTAATGTTTATGTTAGCTCCTAAATCAGTTTAAATGGAAGGTGTTGATTCTAAACAAGGGTGTGCAGTAAGACTGAGAAGGAAGTGTCAGAGGCATGTACAGTCCTAATTCAGCAAGACGTTGGCAATTATATGAAGAAACCATGGTTTATGAATATGGGTGTGTATTTTTGTGGATTCTTCTTGTGGAATGCAATTTCTCCTTGAGAAATGCAACCAAGCAGAACATTATGATTAATTGTGTTGGAAAATGGAAAATAAATCATTATCGAATACTAACAATGCACCTGAAATAGGGTTAACTGTGAACAAACTGTTAAGTGTGGAAAAGAAATTAAAATAGAAGTTTATCTAAAAACATAAAAATGAATAGAGTATGAAGGAAAAGCAAGCACTGTCATTAAGGCATTTGGCTAACCAGTTCTGCAAACCAGATGAGTGGTTTTAAAGAACATGCAATCCAACCGCAGTGATTAGGCCATGTCTTATCCTGGTTTGACTTGGTCATCAAAGAATTGTGTTCAAAATGTCATTGGCAGAAGCCCAACAGAAGATACCTATTCTACGCTCTCCCAGTAAACCTGTAAACAGACCCTTTTTAAATTTAAGACATGGAGCTGATGTCCCAAAGTGTGTTTTCCAAAAAGACAATTGGACTTTCTTGGTGGTGATTCATCTTTGTCGATTCTACATGCACATATGAATCCAAGCTTCTTGGATGAGAAGTGAAATGTTTCCAAAGAAAAAACCAAGAAAGTCCCATTGACTTTTGGAAAAAGCACCTCTGAGACAACCATGACCTGGATATTTGAGACTCTCCATAGGGATCTGGAGCCAGTCTCATACTCAGAAATCAAGATCCCCCAAAATATGTTTCCCTTTAGCCAAAGAGTGATCGTGATGTACAACAGGGGTCTCCAAACTTGGCAACTTTAAGACTTGTCGATTTCAACTCCCATAATACCTTAGGAGGCCATGCTCACTGGGGAATAGTGGGACTTGAAGTTCACAAGTCTTAAAGTTGCCAGGTTTGGAGACCCTTAATCTACAGTACAAGATCCTTCCTTTGGGTGTTCAAATAGTTAATGTTCTTCTTTAGTTGGGCTCTGTTGCCGATTGTTGAACTCGAGTGAGTTCATCCAGACTCTCTGGGCTGAGCAATAGGTGAATAGCTGAGACTTGTCTGCCTGTCCTATAAGTTATTTTTCTAACAAGATTGTCACATGTCAGCAGGATGTAAAACAAGTCTGAACAAACAACGCTGGGGTCTGGAGGTCACCCTAGAGTTGCTTCCCATCTGATTTCTCCTCCACTCTGTTTTTAAGATTAGAACAGGAACACCTCATTTTTTTGTGTGTGTAGGTGTAAAAAAGCACACTTAAGAAATCTCCCCAATGCTTGTTAAAACCTCTTTGGTGATTCCATATGCATGTATGGATTGGACTGCTGCTTCCAAGACATTAGAAAATCTGATGAAAAAAAAAAATCCAAAGAAAACCTTAAGCCGAAGGTCAAGGTATTTTTCCAATATTACGTAAAGGGGGGGAGTAGATTGGAGAATGAAGTTGTGTGTGTACGTGGGGTTTTCTGAAACAGAACAGCAAAGGAAAAAATCTAATAGAAAAAGGAAAAGGAAAAACAATAAAGATATTTATTTATTTGATTTGATTTGTCAATTGCTTACAAGATAATAGGTATAAGTATAAACATAGTTATGAATACATGGATATGTATAAGAAAAATAAAAGAAACAATAGGACAGGGACGGTAGGCACGTTGGTGCGCTTATGCACGCCCCCTACAGACCTCTTAGGAAAGGGGTGAGGTCAATAGTAGACAGTCTAAGGTTAAAGTTTTTGGGGTTTGGGGAAGAAACCACAGAGTCAGGTAGAGTATTCCAGACATTGACCACTCTGTTGCTGAAGTCGTATTTCCTGAAATCAAGTTTGGCACGGTTAACCTTGAGTTTGTATCTATTGTGTGCTCTTGTATTGTTGTGGTTGAAGCTGAAGTATTCATTGACAGGTAGGACATTGCAATATATAATTTTATGTACTATACATAGATCGGACTGAAGACGGCGTAGTCCTAGGTTTTCTAGGTCTAGAATTTCTGGTGGCATAAGGTATTCTGCAACAAGTAGAGGAGTGTAGAACTCTTCTTGTGAAATATTTCTGTCCTATTGTTTCTTTTATTTTTCTTATATGTATTCATTTCATGTATTCACAACTATGTTTATCCTTATACTTATTATCTTGTAAGCGATTGACAAAATAAATAAATAAATAAATAAATAAATAAATAAATAAATAATATATTGGGAGTGGGCAACTTTATGATCTGTGGATTTCAACTCCCAGAATTCCTGAGCCACCATGGAATTCTGGGAGTTGAAGTCCGTGGGTCATAAAGTTGACATAGGTGCCTACCCCTGGAATAATGAATGAATGAATGAATGAATGAATGAATGAATGAACAATTTTAATCTAGTTGTGGATTAATATTATATGGATTTTTAAAAAGTTTTAGATTTAATTGGAGAACTTTAGCACTATTGTTATAGTTCATTACAAATTCATCAGTTCTGCCAAGGGTTGAGACAGTGATCAGGTGCCCAGGTAATTGGTTCTTTTGGATCTAGAGAGTATGAGTATACCACTGAAGAAAGAGACTTTAGCTTTGTTATTAACTCAAGCAGCAGATTTTTATCAAAATCTGGCATCATAATCTCATGGTCCTATGATGGTCAGGAGACTGCAAGATCTGACCTTCACTGGGTAGCACCTGATTCTGGGATGGGAATCAAAAGTCTGAGACTTTCACATTGAGAAAAGCTTTGAAGCTATGTCAAGATTCCTATTCTTCTCCTTTATTCAGTAAATGAATTTTATCTGTACTTTATCACGATTCCTTCATCCCTTTCTTGATTTTTATTTTCTCAATTGTTGTGATTGTGATGTTAACTTTTAATTATACCATGAATGTTTTAACTTTTCTGTTACACTTTGTGGAAGCTGCCAAGAATATTTTTTTAGTTCATTTTCTATTAAATACATTTCTTAGTGCTTAATAAACTTCATGTTGTCTGGGTATTTAACTTTCTTAACAATACAAACTTACATTCTTAATCTCCACCCCTTTTTTCCAACCATTGGTAAAATAAATTCCAAGTTTGATAATATTCTACGTCCACTTTCTGCTTAATTTTCAATATCAATCTATCCATTTCTGCACAATCTAGTATCTTCCTAACTATCTCTTCATCTCACTGTGTACCTTCATTTTTCCAGTATTGTGCGAATATAATCCTTGCTGCTGTTAAGACATGTAATATTAAGTACATACTTTTCTGATCAATTTTTTTCTGATATTATACCTAATAAGAACAATTCAGGTTTAAAATCTACCTGTTTTCCTATCATCTTTTCTAGCCACCTACGCCGAGAATCTTTGATTGGTTGTAAATCTGAAAAACAAACAAACTCAATGCAATGTATTCCTTATTTGGTATGAACCGAACTAAATGCATGTTCTCCCATTTATGACATGACCAATAAAACCATTCATGTGTCACTCTCAACACTTCCTTTGTTGTTTGGCATTCTTTCTTGCAGATCCATCCACAGGTGCCAGCAATGGATCAAGTTCTCCATCCATTGTTCTTCCACCCCATTCAAAGACAAGCAACAATAAAACTAGGCCCTTCGGCAATGAGTCCAAAGGTCATCAGCCTCCGTTTCCGCAAACAGTGGGAGAACCAGCTTATCCCAAAAACTGTCCAAACAGTTGTCCCAACAGCACATTAATAGGTGAGAATTGAAATTAAACCGGGGTTGTGGGTAGGAACACTGCATTCCACTTTAATTCATGCATTAAGAGAAACACTGGCAGCGTAATATTCATTGTATTGTGCTTGCTTTCCATTGTGCTCAATTGTAATAGCTGTTACTTAACATATTGCACAACCTCAACGTGATTTATAAATCATAGTTTATAGCTCTATGTGTGTAAAGTCAGGGAGGTGTGATTTATTCAACAAACTTTTGATAAAAGCATGGCTTAGAATCCCATTTAAAAGAGCTGTGTTCACACACTGTAGGAGGCAAGACCCAAAGGAGTTTTTCCAAAACTGGACTTTCTTGATTTTTTTCCTTGAAAAGGTTTTGCTTCTCATCCAAGAAGTTCCTTCAGTTCAGTTTAGAACTGAGGAAGCTTCATGAGAAGCAAAATGTTTTGGAAAAGCACCAAAAGCATTGTTTGAGACAACCATGGCCTGAATGATTGGGAATCTCTATGGACATGGGCTGTTTGCTTTTATATGAAAAGATGTGGTTAAAATATTATCATTATCTCTTTATTTTAGGAGAGTCTTTCAGTGACGAACTGTCCAGGGAAGAGGTGTTCCTTTCTAGTTGCAAATTCCAATTTGCAAATGGTTTATGAAGGAACCAGGAAATAGCAATAGCACTTAGACTTATATACCATTTCACAGGGCTTTACAGCCCCCTCTAAGCGGTTTTACAGAGTCAGCCTCAACAATTTTAATTTACCCACTTCAGAAGAATGGAAGGCTGAGTCAACCTTGAGCCAGTTAGAATCGAACTCCTGGCAGTGGGTAGAGTTAGCCTGCAATACTGCATTGTAACCAATGTGCATCATGGATGGATGGATGGAAGGAAGGAACGAAGGAAGAAATGAAGGAAGGAACGAAGGGCAATAGCAATAGCAATTATTTATTTATTTATTTATTTATTTATTAATTAATGAGACTTGTATGCCGCCCCATCTCCGAAGACTCGGGGCGGCTCACAACTAAAAACAGCAACAACAATAAATAGTTAAGAAAAAATTAAACTAAACAAGCCCCAAGAGAATACAAATACAAAATAAAAGAATAAAAGAATAAAACCACCCACCCAAGAGGGTCACAACCCGGATTGGTCAAACAACCAGGTCTTCAAATCATGACGGAAGGTGCGGAGGTCAGGGGCCAGGCGGAACTCCAAGGGAAGTTGGTTCCAGAGGTCAGGGGCCACAATAGAATAGGCTCGTCGTCAGGGGACCACCAGCTGGCATTGGCCGGCCGACGGGACCCCAAGGAGTCCTTGCCTATGTGCTCGCACAGGGCGGTTAGTATTCGATGTCGGCAGGAGTCGCTCCCTTAAATATTGAGGACCCATGTCATGTAGGACTTTGTATGTTAAAACTAAAACCTTGAATCTCACCCGGAGTGCAACCGGCAACCAATGCAGGCAGCGCAGGAGGGGGGTAACATGGGAGAATCGGGAAACTCCCATCACCACCCGCGCGGCCGCATTCTGCACCAGCTGCAACCTCCGGTTGGTATGCAAGGGCAGTCCTAAATAGAGAGCGTTGCAGTAGTCGAGTCTGGAGATAACAAGGGCATGAGTAACCATGCGCAGGGCGTCCTGGTCCAGGAAAGGGCATAGTTGGCGAACTAGGCGGAGCTGGGCAAAGGGCCCCCTGGCAACGGCCCCCACCTGCTCCTCCAACCGGAGCTGTACGTCCAGGAGGACCCCCAGATTCCGCGCCCTATCCACAGTGGGTAACACCACTCCCCCTATGGCCAAAGATGGACATTCCTGACTGGACCGAGATGCCGATATGCACAGCCACTCAGTCTTGGCCGGGTTGAGATGAAGCATGTTTCCGTTCATCCAAAAAAAAAGCGAAGGTTGGAGACTGGACGAAAGTTATCTAACACGGTCGGGTCCAGGGCAGGCTTCTTCAGGAGGAGTCTCACCACCGCCTCCTTCAAGGCAGAAGGAAAGACACCCTCCCTTAACGAAGCATTGACAACTGCCCGGAGCCAACCGCAGGTGACCTCCCTGGTGGCATAAGCCACCCAGGACGGGCACGGGTCCAACTAACATGTGGTGGAACTCAGGCGTCTCATGATCCCATCCACTTCATCCTCGGAAACAGGATCGAACTCATCCCAGATCACACTGGCCAGACTGCTTGTATCCCGTTCCTCAGACCACTGCAAATCAGAGGACAACCCGCCCTGAATTTGAGCGATCTTATCCGACAGATATTGACCAAACTCCTCAGCCCTTCCCCACAACGGGTCCGCCCCCTCCCCTAAATGAAGGAGAGAATGGGTAACCCGAAACAGGGCAGCTGGGCGGTTATCTGCGGACGCTATGAGAGCGGAGAGATAAGACCTTCTCGCTGCTCTCATAGCTACTAGGTAAGTCCTAATATGGGCTCTTAGCTGGGCTCGATCGGCCTGGGAGCAGGTAGACCTCCACCTGCTCGCTAAGCCCCTCCGACGGCATTTCATCTCCCGGAGCTCCTCCGAGTACCAAGGAGCCATCCGGGATCCACGACGTGTTAGGGGTCGCATGGGGACAACCCTGTCGAGGGCATCTGACACAGCCTGTTGCCAAGTGGCCGCCAGATCCTCGACAGATTATTAGAGTTATATACCACTTCACAGTGTCTTACAGCCCTCTCTAATCAGATTAGAGAGTCATCATATTGTCTCCAATAATCTGGAAGGATGGAAGGCTGAGTCAATCTTGAGTCAGTGAGAATCTAACTCCTGGCAGTGGGTAAACTTAGCTTGCAATACTGCATTCTAGCCACTATGTATCATGGATATGGAGGGAGGGAGGGAGGAATAGCAATTAGAAATATACCACTTCACAGTGTCTTATAGACTCTAAGCGGTTTACAGAGTCAAGAGTATATTGTCTCCAACAATCTGGAAGGATGGAAGGCTGAGTCAACCTTGTAAGAATCGAACTGCTGGCATCCGGCAGTCAGCAGAAGTAGCCTGCAGTACTGCATTCTTTTTTTTTTTATAAAGAATTTTTATTTTTAAACAAACATACACAAACAAAACATAAAACCATCTTCCAGTTACATACAGTGTGTCGGTTGGTTACAAGTCTTTTGTGCTTCATCTCCATAGTCCTCATTTATAGTTTGTATAAATTCTCATATTATCCATCTAGTATATATGTATGTATGTATGTATGTATGTATGTATGTATATATGTAGGTCTTGGCGTATTCGGGTCTTGTCCCGTGTAAGATTGATACCTTTCGACGAGATCACTCGCCATCTTCAGGCTGGTGTCTTCGGCTTTGTGCTTGTGCCAGCAAAGCACAAAGCTGGCACAAACACAAAGCCGAAGACACCAGCCTGAAGATGGCGAGTGGGATCTCGTCGAACGTCGCCAAGGTATTCTCAATCTTACGGACAAGACCTATAAGACCTACATTTTTACCCATGAAAATCTATGAAAATATATATATATATATATATATATATATTCGTAGATTTTCACGGGTAAAGGTATGTAGGTCTTGGTGTATTCGGTCTTGTCCGTAAGATTGAGAATACCTTGGCAATGTTTCGACGAAATCTCATCCGTCATCTTCAGGCTGGTGTCTTCAGCTTCGTTCTCCTGGGAGAAGTGTGTGATTGTGGCTGTTTTCCCCTTCAGCCACACAGGGTCTCAGGAAAAAGCCATCCAATCTGCATACATCAACTCCACAAACCAATCAAGAAGTAACAACACAGCCAACTCTAGAGTTTAAAAGGGGAAAACAGCCACAATCACACACTTCTCCCAGGAGAACGAAGCTGAAGACACCAGCCTGAAGATGACGGATGAGATTTCGTTGAAACGTTGCCAAGGTATTCTCAATCTTACACGGGACAAGACCCGAATACACCAAGACCTACATATATATATATATATATATATATATATATATATATATATATATATACACACACACATACACACACACACACACACACACACATACATTATCATTGTTAATCATTTATTTCCAACCATTGCGCCACCACGCCTCAGACATTAGAAATGCCTGGTGCTTGCATTCTCACAGTCTTTGCTCCACTGCCTTTCAGGTCCTGCCTGCAAAGAAAAAAACTGCTCCATCCTCACCTTGGAGCGAGAAACCATCTTAAGTTCAATGACCGATGGGCGTTTGAACCACCTCCTGGACGTCTTACGTGCCAAGCAGCTCTTACCCAGGGCAGATTACGAAATGATCACGTCCTACCCAACTTTGACAGTCCGGACCCGTGCTTTGATTGACACTTGTCTGAGTTTGGGGGAACAGGCTGCTGAGACGGTGGTGACTGTATTATCCAGCAGTAAAGGCAGCCTTTTGCTGAGAAGGCTCCAGACAAACCCAGTGAATTAAACCTAAATCTCAATTCGGTTTACACCATGGTCAAGGGATGCCTTGTGTTACTTTTCAGAGATGCTCATCCTCTTAAATAAATAAGTCAATAAATACCTAGACTGGATGAAAAAGAATGGGTTGCCCATTACCTGAAGGAAAAGCATCAAGGTTTACTGATTTTGGAATGATATCAGCCTGAGTTGGCTCTAAACTTTCTTGTTTTTTCTCAAAAGCAGCAGAGCACAAGGTTCTTATTTTCGTGTTGTACCAAAGCGGCTTGTGGAGCTGTGGGAAATTAAAAAGTCATTTAAGGACAGGGCTTTCCCAGTAAACCACTGGGAGTAAAAGTGATGTTGCTAATGGCTTCAAGCAAGAAGGCAGTTGGTCCACCTTCCGGAGCAAATTATACCTTTGGTTCTCCGCACCTGAAATCGAGGTGGCACAAAAGCAATTCAGAATTCAGGTTTTTCTCAGCTGACGAATGTGGAAGCGCGACTGGGATTATTCGTGCACAGTGGATCAGAAAATAATGGAAAACTCTGAAATTCAGCAGGTTTGGTGCCAAGAAATTTGCAAGTTGTATCAGATGAATTAAAGATGTGTGGGTTAATTTTCAGGAAATGTAAACATGCACATGTAAATCTGGTGCTTGTCTTTCATTTCAAAAGCCATACTGTTAAAAAAAATAAACTTTGCATTCGTGCATTTTATTCAGCCAACTTTCTTTGTGTTTTTTTCTAAATGAACTACAATAAACTATGTCTGTTTAGATTTAGATTTAGACTATGTTTGCCAAAAATCCTAAACTATAGCTAAATGCTACTGAGCCAATCCAAACTAACTGCATTGTGCCCTAATGTGTTGCATTTTAATTCAGTTTATGGTTTATTGATAAAATGACTATTTCAAATATAATGTGTTGTGTGAACCAGGTCCAATAAGTGGATCCAAACTAGGTTAATTGCAATGAAGTTCTTTTATAACCCCCAGGAAAATAAGAAGGGGATTGGTCCAAATATGGTTAGCTATGGTCAAAGCTAGCTTGGTATCTAATTATTTGGAACAAATCTTCTTAGATTAATTTCTTTCATTTAACTTTATTAGTAGACTGTGGGAATGGTATGGACATAATAGATCTTGGCCTCAGGAAAGCATCAGACAAAGAACTCCAAAATTGATCAATAAGAATATTAAGCATGGATGGCCCATTTATGAAGTGGATCCTCAAATGATTCAGAAATCTTGTTTAGAAATTGTTCATTAATATGCATTAGTAAACAAAGCCCTCCATCATTGGAGGTTTTCCAGAAAGATTAGACAAATATTTGTGATGCTATAACAAAGAAGGAGCAACTGTCAAGTGCAAGGAACCAGGAGCTAGGATGGAGTTGAAAAGTACTACGAGTTTATTTCATGCTATCTATACACAGGAATCTGATCTGCTAATGATCGAGGTGAATTGGAAGCAGATGAGAGTCAATGGACTTCAAAGAGGGCTGGACTTAGGTCTCTTGTGGGAATGTAGTGACTTCAAATTGATGACACGTTTGACTCTGCCTTCAGGCACAGCCTGGTCCTCTCCTACAAGAATATCATCATCACTACCATCCTGAGACCCCAGAAGAAAGAAGGATACGAATTTAACAAGTGAGTAAATGGATAAATGTCAAAAATGCTGAGAAGAATGGCGAGCCGAAGAGGGTAAACATCACACAGGATATAGAACAGTAGTACTTTACCTCATAAAGTATTAAAGTGAGAAAAATAAAGTTCCAACCATTTGTAGAAGGAATGATGGAAATCCTTCCCTTTCAAAGTCTTTTTTTTTAAATAATAATTTTCATTATGGTTTAAAACTACAAAGGTAAAAACCCTAATAACAATGTTTTAAAAAATAAAAAGTACAGAGGAAAGAAAAGGGAAGAGAAAAATATAATGAAAAAAATATAAAGAAATGGCTTCCTCCTTCATCAAGACAAATACAAACAATGTCAGTATCACTGCCTTTTCACATTTCTGTCAAAAATCTCTTCATCCCATGCCTTTAATCCACTGGCAAATAATAAAGTACTTTTAAAGCCTTTTAGTGGCTCTGAGTCATGCCAATATTATTAGTTTCTAAATATTATTAGTTTCTAAACCTGTGTTAATTTTTTTATAAATGAAGGCTGCCTGGTGCAGTTCATTACAAAATTGCTTTGTATTATATTAATGGGTGCTATCAATAGCTGTGGTTTTGCATTTATTTCTCTTTCATTAGCAGGATTCATGTATTTAACTTTTGTTTTTCTTTTTACGACTGTCATCCCTTAATTCGGGTTAGAGTCGGGGTGACTGAATGGAGCTGAGCGTTTACTGGCCTGATGCCCTTCCTGACTCCTAGGCTGAGTTCGCAGCAAATATTTTCTCTCTGCTCCCTGAGAGAGAAACAACTGCCGCTGCCTAGGATCAAACTCTCAATTTCCCGAATGGGAGGGAAGCATCTTCACCATTAGGCCAGCATGCTGCTCATTATTCACGTATTTAACAATGCAAATATCAAACTCCAGCAGTCTCTCTCTCTCTGTCTCTGTCTGTGTGGTGTGTCTCTCTCTTCAGATGTCTGCCAATTAGGTTAAATAGTGTTTCTAAAATAGCTGTGCTACATCTGGTGCCCTCCAGATGTGGAATTTCCAATTCCCGCCTTTCTGCCTGTAGATAGAACCGAACTCTGCAAAGATACTTGTCGGAGATCAGGCTGGGGAGGCCAGCAAAGATATTACTGAATTAATATTGTGTGGGAGCATGTAGGTGTGTAATTCTTGTTGTCGTGCAAGGGCAGGTAACCATTGGCAGGATCGTGTCCAATTTTCTTAAACCACCTTCTTCCTGTCAAGACGGAATTTCTTAGATTAGTGCAAGCGATGATTTTGATATGCAAAAGGGTGGGCCGTCGGTTGCAACACCAAACCCATCCTCTTGCAGATTTCAGCACCCACCCACGCCCCAGCTGGTCTGCAGTTTGTGGAGCAGGTGCACAAAGGAGGGAAGGAGTAATGTATAAGGAAAGATGTTGAGCTCTGATATTCTCTGGGTAGATTTAGGAATGGCACTATCATTTGATCAAAAGGACTTTCCAAGGACTTTCCACCCTTGGCATATCTGGCCAACCCATATCCTTTCAACATGGCTCGTGGTTACCCACATCTTTCAAATGCAGAGAACTCCCAACTTCTTTCCAGCTGACTAATCACCAATAAGGAAGCATAAAAAATGAAGAACTCAGCCTAGCTTGTCTTCATTCTCAATTCACGTTGGCTGGGTTTTCCCAAACTGGAATGAGACTGTTCTGACCCAGCTCCCCAAGCACAACAAACCCTTTGAAGTTAAATCAATGATTCCTTTAATTAGGAGCGCCGGCAGCCCAGCAAAAAAGTTTCTTACCACAGGCTAACAAGTTCATCCATCTGGAAGATGAATAATCGTCTGCCACATCTATTTATCTCTGTCCGCTGCCTTTTATCCCCAGAGCTAGGTGGGGCTTCGCTAGCTGGCTCTTCTGTCCCAAGGATCGGCCCATAGATTTCCACTGCTCTCCTCTCCTCTGCCTTCTGTGCATCCGCGTGCCAGGCACTGGACCCAGATGTTCCTCCTCTTCCTCATCAGCCACCTCCAGACCTGGAAGCTGTTGACTCTCCATCTGAGGGCTGATGGATGGCCCAGGATCCACCTGTCTCTCTCTCTTCCTCCCTCCCTCCCTCCCTCTCTCCCTCCCTCTCTCTCTGATAGTTCCAGTCCCTCTTCCCCCTTGGAGCTCCCAGGTTGCCCTGATGCTGATCCTGACTCCCATGCTACATCCTCCTCCTCTGATTTGGCTGCTGGAGGGGCCGGTGGCTGACAGGCCACAAGAAATAACTTGCCACAGCCAATTTGCTGGAAGATACTGTAACTCACTGTAGCCAACTCGCTGCAGAACAAGCAACCATTCACCTGAATTATTTAAAATAATGTTTAAAATATTTTAATTTTTATCATTCACCTTTCATTTTGAACTTTTGCATCCTTTCCAGGTGCCACCTATTCTATACCTGTGCATTTGCTTTTTCTTGTCTGTGTGAAATGACCTTATTTTTCTCATCATTGAATTGCATTGTTTCCCCAGCTTTGCTAGCCGTGAGTTTTGAAATTTGGAGTTCGCCATGGTAGATGACTGTGGCTTGAGTCTGTTTTACCTAAGGCAAGGGTGATAGTGTGTATTTTCTTTGCAATGTATTAATGAAGTCTATGTGTTTTGTGAGTTCCAGCTTCAGAGGAAGTTAAATATGGTAGCAGTGATTCCCAAAACATCTTTGAATTTGCAGATTGAGAGGTGCATCTTCTTGGTTGTGATCATTGTTGGATTTTAGTGGACAAGACTGAGAAGAAGGAAAAGTCCATTCTTTTCAGAAGAATTGGATCTTTACAAAACCCAAAATATAGAATCTTCCCATATCTAAAATCCATAAGACTGGTTATGGTTTTCTCAGGAACCTAACAAAGCTACTCTTTTGTAATTTATATCCTGTGGTTTGGCATAAGAAAAATGTTTTTAAAAGGTCAGGGAGTACACTTTGAAAACCACTGTTCGACATGGTTAAGAAGACATAAATAACTTTATCTCCACTTCAGTCCAGAGGAAACATATTTTTCCATTTATCCATTTCCTTTCCCCTCCTCTGAAGTTGGTACAACATAATATAAAGTTCTTATCAGGATATAGTTGTTGTTTTTTATTAAAAATGTATTTCTTCCAACTCTTAAATTGGAAAGTTCTTAATATGCTTGCTTAGATGAAGAGGCCTTTTCCCCCCCAAAGTATTGCCTTCCCAGTTTGCATTTATATCTTGAGCAAGATAAGAATGGTTGTTAGAAGACTTCATTTGATGTTCTTTTGACCTCTTCCTTGAAATACAGTTATAGGTGCTCCAACACTGGAGGTTTTTAAGAAGAGACTGGACAACCATTTATCTGAAATGGTATAGGATCTCCTGCTTGAGCAAGAAACAATGTTGGAAATGAATCAAGGAGAGAAGCAACCTGGAATTAAGCAGAAACTTCCTAACATGGAGGACAATTAACCAATGGAACAGCTTGCCATTGCAATTGAAATACAATTATAAGTGCTCCGACACTGGAGGTTTTCAAGAAGAGACTGACAGTCACTTATCTAAATAGTATAGGTTCTCCTGCTGGAGCAGGGGGCTGGACTAGAAGACCTCCAAAGTCCCTTCCAGATTCTATTCTATTCCTATTCCCATTCCCTTCCCATTCTTTATTCCTATTCCTATTCTATTCTGTTCTGTTCTATTCTTTTTTATTCTATTTTTTATTCTATTCTATTCATTCCTTATACTCTGCTCTACTCTACTCTTATTTCCTATTCTATTCTGTTCAATTCTATCCTTAATTCATATACTATGTTCTGTTCTATTCATTCCTTACTCTACTCTACTCTTATTTCCTATTCTATTCTGTTCAATTCTATCCTTAATTCATATACTATTATGTTCTGTTGTATTCATTCCTTACTCTACTCTACTCTTATTTCCTATTCTATTCTGTTCTGTTCAATTTGATCTTTGGGACCCGGGGGAGGGCCTATTCTGTGGCGGCCCCCACTCTATGGAATCTTCTTCCGCTGGAGCTCCGGCTGGCTCCCGATCTCCGCACCTTCCACCGCGAGCTAAAAACCTGGCTGTTTTTACAATCTGGGCAGTGTTGACCCTTGGGGTTGTTTACGTAATTTTGGGGTTTTAATAATAATACTAATATTAATTCGGCTTTAATTTAATATATTTTTAAGTAACTTATTGTTGTATTCTATTTTAGTTGTGAGCTGCCCCGAGTCCCTCGGGAGAGGGGGCGGCATATAAGTCGAATAAATAAATAAATAAATAAATAAATAATTCATATTCTATTCTATTCTATTCTATTCCATTCCATTCCATTCCATTCCATTCTATTCTATTCCATTCTATTCTATTCTGCTTTGGACTAGAAGACCCCAAGTTCCCTTCCAACTCTGTTATTCTCTTATTCTGTTTTGTTTGTGTGTGTGGGAAATATTCAATCCCTTCTACATTTTTTAAAAATTTCTCTGTCATGGGCCATGATCAGAACTTTTGGGTGATATATAAAAGCAGTCTGTGAACCAACAGCTAGTTGCTACTAGACCCTGGTTTCCCTTAAGTAATTCAACATGCCCTGTGCAAATTCAGTCCATCCAAATCACAAGATAATTAAGGCCAGTTAATTAAACATTCAGGGCAGATTTAGGACACGCATATCTCGAAAGTTTGCTTCCTTTATTACGCTAACATTCTTCTACAAGAATATCATTTCCTATTCATTTTTTTCCCTGAAGACTCCTGTAAAATAGCTGTTGGTATCTGTCCAGCTGGAAACAATTATAAAATAGGTCTAAACCATTGGGATTGTATCACTCCAGAGACTTAAAGTGGAAAAGATTTTGGAGAATATTGAGTCTTGTCAACTGTAGCTATTATTGAAGGAAAGGTATTATTGAATATTCAGTAGGATCAGGTGGGACTCTGGAAAGTCAACCTTTTTTTAAAAAAAATTAGGAAGATATTTTCTGAGGTTCAAATTTTGTTGGATGGATAGGGGTTTTTTTTAGTTCATTTCTGCTGTCTCCAAGCACATATAAATATTTGCACATGCATTCTGCTTGGATTCACTTTTTAGTAAGCCATAATGTTGGTACGTTCTGTATTGAAGAAACCAATCAGCTGTATTTAGACACCGGAGTTAGTAAACTGCAATGATTCAGGGTACTGAATATATTAAGCCACTGTTTCTTAAAATATGGTCCAAGAACCACTGGAGGGATCCCCGGAGACCTCAGGGATCTTCAAAATCAAAATTATTTCCAGCAATTATTATTAATACAAGATTAAAATCCCATCAAACAATCCTGAGATGACACAGCAAATGTGCCATTTTTAATTTTTAATATGGTAAATATTGATATACAATCAAAAACTGTTTTGGGATCCCCAATATTTTTTTAAAATAGGAAGCGGTCCTGAGTGATTTTTAAAAACCAAATGCATTTTATGCAATACTGCATTACATCAATAAACCAACAGTAAACCATGTAGCACAGGAGTATCAAACTCAAGGCCCATGGGCCACATCCGACCTGCGGGGTGCTTAGATCTGGCCCATGGGGCTGGCCTGGAAACAGCAAAGGACCGGCCCATGGTGCTTCTGCCAGCGAAAAAGGAGCTGGGGGGAGCATGTATGCTCCCCCCGGGCTTGGTTTTTGCAAGCAGAAGACTGCAGGAGGCCATTGCAGCCAAAAATGGGGTTTGGGGGTCATAGCAGAAAGCTAGCAAAACAAACTAAAAACAAAACAAAAGGAGAAATGTTTCTCCTTTTGCATTTGAGCATGCAAGAAGGGACAGGAAAGGAGAAAGGGAAAGAGGAAAGACAAAGAAGGGAAGATGGGAAGAGAGCAAGGAAGGAAAAATAAAGGAAGAGGGGAAGGAAGAAAAAAGGAAGAGGAAAGGAAAAAGAAGGAAGGTAGGTAGGGTGTAATGAGAGTGAGGGAGTGTCTCGGGGAAGTCCTGCCTTAGTACTTGGCTACCACAGGTACCCCAACATGAGTGACTTCGAGCTGGCCACACCCACCATATCCACACACCGGCCCTCTGAGGTCAAACACAACCAGGGGTGGGATTCTACCGGTTCCGACCGGTTCTATAGACCCGGTTATGATTCAGCACAGTTCGGAGAACCGGCAAATCGTGCCCCTGGCTGGCCCTGCCCCTCTCTGCCCACCCCTCACCTCCCCGCCCAGTCAGTTCTTATCATGCATGTGCAACATCACATGCATGTATGACATCACTGAGTGCATTGTCCCCCGCCAAGTCACTCCTTAAGGTATTTTTCCCCCTTCCGACAGTCAGCTGTTCCTATGATCAGCTGTGCCAGGATCCCCCTCACTGTCTTACTGCTTTGCCCAGGAAGCTTCCCTGAAGACCAGGAGGCCAAAAGGGGCACACGGGGTGGTGGTGGCAGGGGGCTGCTGCATGCCGGCCCCCCCCTGCTCCATTTTTTGCCTTCCTGGGCCCCAGCGAAGCTTCCTGGGAGCAAAAACAGGAGGCAAAAAAAAAAAATAGGGGGGGGTGCTGCAAAAAGAAGAAGTAGCCACCCCCACCCAGTCACATGGCCACACCCACCTAGCCATGCACACCTAGCCATGTCCACCTAGCCATGCCTGCAGAACTGGTTGTTAAAAAAATTGAATCCCACCCCTGAACACAACTCTGATGCAGCCCTCAATGAAATCAAGTTTGAACACCCCTAATATAGCAGGAGAGTATGTTAGACTAGGTGAAGCCAACACTGTCAGGGAGTAAAAAGCTTCCAAACATCCCTGCTAATTAGAGGTGATAGACCATGCCTTTCTTTGCTGTCAACTTTGATAAAATAAGACCCGGAAAGTAACCTAAGAAACATTTTTTATTTTACAAAAATAAAAAAAAAATAAAAAATAAAAAATAAAAAAATAAAAATAATAAAAACCTAACGAGCTACATACCGGCAGCTTAATCTCACACCAAGGCATATACAGGAAAAAGTACAAAGGAAGTTACAGGAACTGAAGTAAAAACTTTTTCAAAACATGCACAGTAAACCAGAAATCACAAGACTGTCTTATCTCATTACTATGGAGGCAAGATAACAATTCTAGCTGGCAGGCACCTGCCTGCAAATCTTAGCTTAGGAGCTTGGCAGACAAATAACAAAAAAAACATAGTGACAAATACAACTAAATAGCTTTGTTAAAATAACCTTGGAATGACAAGACAGGTAGTCCACAACTTACAACCATTCGTTTAGTGACAATTCATAGTTAGAAACAGTGCTGAAAAAAAGTGACTTACAATGAATCCTCAGACTTACGACTGTTGCAGCATCTCCATGGAGGCTTAATCAAGATTTGGGGGCTTGGCAACTGGTCTTATCTATGATGGTTGCAGCATCCCACAGTCATATGATGGCCGTTTATGACCTTCCCAGGATGCAGGATGCAATTTAACAATTGCATAATTGACTTGATGATTGTAGCAAAAAATGTTTGTCAAATCAGCCATGGCTTGCTTGAACGACGGCCTTACTTACTGACAGGAATTCTGGGCCCAAGGATGATCATAAGTCAAGGATTACCTATACAGGAGGTGAATGTGGAGTCAGCGTGAATCATGTTCTTTTTTTTTTTAAGCGTTGTTTCCCAGTCTGTAAATATTTTTAGGGACTAAAGCCTGTTAGGTCTAAATTGCTTTTGTGCTTTTCTTTCTTTGCTTTGCCCTGTTCTGTATGACAAATATTTGCCAGGTGAATTCCTTTCTCCAACTTGAAGCCATTCTGGAGGTTGTTTTCTCTGCCTGTGACTGTTTTTGCTCCTTTTCTTTGACCCTGACCACTTGTATGGCCTTCTTAAAGATCCAAAGCTGGACATAATGTTCTAGATGAGACCTGACCAGTGACATTTCTTATTCATTTCAACATATGCCTTGATCAGGCTGCGTGCAAGTACAGTATTTTGTGTTCTCTTGTCTTTGATCCCTCAGTATATTAATTCGAAGTCACTTTCTGCTTTGTTGGTGAGCCAATTTTAAGCAAAGTTTGTAGATAAGTCACAAATGCTTGGTTTCATACCCTGTGCTAAAATACCAACTATGGTTTACAGAGCCTGGGTTTGTACCTGGTTAGATCATTCGATGGTTGTTTTGCTTTAAAATGTTAGGCCAATGGAGCCAATTAAATCTTTGATCTTGATCTGATTAACAGATTAACAAAGTTGGAAGGGACCTTGTAGGTCACCTAGCCCAATCCCCCCACCCAAACAGGAGACCCTACACCATTTCTGACAGATGGCAGTCCAGTCTCTTCTTGAAAGCCCCCAGGGATGAAGCTCCCGCAACTTCCGAAGGCAACTTCAGTTCCACTGGTGGATTGCTCTTACTGTTGTAAAATTTATTTCCAGGCTGAATCTCTCCTTGTTCAGTTTGGTAAGGCCACACTTGGAATATGCATCCAGTTTTGGTCACTACATTATTTAAAAAAAAAGATGCTGAAATTCTGGAAAGAGTGCAGGGAAGAGCAAAAACATTATTAGGGGGCTATAGGCTAAAACATATGAAAAACGGTTGCAGGAATTAGGTATGTCTTGTCTAGTGAAAAGAAGGGCTAGGGGTTACATGATAGTAGTTTTCCAATATTTGAGGGGCTGCCACCAAGAGGTGGGGGATCAACCTATACTCCAAAGCACCAGAAGTCAGATCAAGAAGCAGTGGATGGAAACTCATCAAGGACAGAAGCAACCGAGAAACGAAAGTTCATGATAGTTAGAACAGTTAATCAGTAGAACGCTTGTCTTTAGAAGTTACTCCATCACTGGAGGTTTTCAAGAGGACACTGGACAGAATGGTATGGGGGTCTCCTGCTTGTGCAGGGGGTTGGACTAGAGGACCTCCAAGGTCCCTTCCAACTCTGTTATTCTGTTCGGTTGTAAAATAGCTGAGCTGGAGGCAATCCCATCTGCAGCAAAGAATGTCTTCCTATTGTGAAAAGGATTGTTTTTGTCCCCGTGTGCAATGTTTCTTTTAATCTAAGATTTTGAGACTTGACAGCAGTGCCTAAAATAAAGGGCTCTCATTGAGAATGATTAAATGCACAGACTTGCTAGGCAATTCAGCAAAAAGAAAAACCACATTGCATTCCATTTAGCAGCCATGTGGAAGCAAAAATGAGCTTTTTATGAGCTTTGGTGGCTCAGGCTGTTAAATGCCTGCTTTTAAGATCCAGCTGTCTACAATTACTGTAGGCTCGAATCCCACCAGGCTCAAGGTTGACTCAGCCTTCCATCCTCTTGGGGTAGGTAAATTGAGGACCCAAGATTGTTGGGGGCAATTAGCTGACCTTGTAAAAATGCCGCTTAGTAATAAGCAGGCATATACAATGGAATGAAGGCTATTGCTAAGCATTGGGTTGTGCTCCAAAAATTGTAAGCCGCCCTGAGTCTTCGGAGAAGGGCGGCATATAAATGTAATTAAAAAAAAAAAATCAAACGCCAAAGGAAAACAGCAAACACTGTGAATGTCAAGCTAGACCCATGAAATGAAGAACCGATGGTTTGTCAAAAGCCAACCTCCCAATATTGCTGCAGGACACAGGGCTATTAATTGATCCCCAAAATATATTGCAGAGAGGAATTCAAAGGAATGCTATAAACGTTAGCATCCAGGAGGGGAAATACCAGAATAACAGAGTTGGAAGCAGGGGTGGGATTCTACCGGTTCGGACCGCTTCGGGTGAACCAGTAGTTCCGGGGACGATTTGGCCCCACCCATCTGCCCCTGCCCTAGTCTGTCCTTTATTTCTGTGTTTTGCAGCTCAGCTGATTCGCACGGCCCAGTGAATTGCCTTGCCTCAGCTGTTTTACTCATCGGAACTGCAGTAGAAGCAGAGGTGGTATTCAACAGGTTCTGACCAGTTCTGGAGAACCGGTAGTGGAAATTTTGACTAGTTCGGAGAACCGGCAAATCCACCTCTGACTGGCCCTGCCCCCATCTCTTCTCTGCCTCCCATTGAGTCCCAGCTGATTGGCTGGGTCTTCTTTGGTTGCCCTGCACAAGAGAATGGAGCTGGAAAGCAGGTTAGTGGGGTGGGGAGGGAATGGGATTTTGCAATGACCTTCCTGCCATGCCCACCAAGCCATGCCATGCCCACCAAGCCATGCCCACAGAACCAGTAGTATTTTTTTAAATTCCATCATTGAGTAGAAGGTAAGTATTAGAGCTGAAAATAGCAGTTTTTCAAACACTGCGCATACTCACCCAACCAATTGTTACACCAGTTGAATCCCACCACTGGTTGGAAGGGACCTTAGAGGTCTTCTAGCCTCCAACGTTGGAACGCCCACAACTTCTGAAGGCAAGTTGTTCCACTGGTTGATTGTTCTTACTGTCAGGAAATTTATGCTTAGTTCTTGGTTGGATGATCTTCCATCCATTGCTTCTCATCCTTCCTTCTGGTGCTTTGGAGAATAGCTTGACTCCCTCTTCTTTGTGGCAGCCCCTCAAATATTGGAAGACTGCTATCATGTCACCCCTAGTCTTTCTTTTCATTAGACTAGACATACCCATTTTCTGCAAACTTTTATATGTTTTAACCTTCAGCCTCCAATCACCTTTGTCGCCTTTCTCTGCATTCTTGCCAGAGACATGATGGACAGGAAATTAAAAAAATACTTTGAGCATGCTAGAAAATAGTGAGCTGCACATGTGGATGGTGTAATGAGAGAAACATTGTAGTTTGGATGTGGTTTACTTATGCAGAGGCTCTATGGCTTGACAAAATGTGTGGATGAAGACGGCTTCTTTGCCAAACAATAAGAATTCCCTCATTCACCACAGAGAAAGCAGGAAAGGCAAATCCAGAAATGACAGAAGGAAGACTTTGTTAATTGTGGCTCAGAAGTCATTTGGCTGAATTACGAGGGGGGACAAGAGGTGAAAGGGAAAAAATTAGAAAGTGCTTTATGCAAAAAATGTTTAAGCTGCAAATATTAAGGAAACTGGCAGCTTTTCTTTTTGGTATGATGAACAAGTCAATTGAAAAACAATTTTTTGTGCTATCCCTTCGCATGGTGATGGCTGCGAGGATTGTACTTGCAAAAAAATGGAAAGAAAAAGGGATACCAACTGGATTTTAAAATTGACTGAATTAGCAGAGATGGCAAAATTAACTGCTTTGATTAGAGATAATGGACTAGATAGCTTTATAAAAGACTGGAAACCGTTTGTGGACTTTCTACACACTAAATACAGTAACAGATGGTTAACAGAGGGATTTGAAGATTAGTGTAATGTTTAGCTCAAACTGTTGACTGCTTTTTCTTGCTTCTTTTAAATTTAATTGACCATTTTCCCCCTCTTTTTTTGGTTACACTATTTTTGTTGTTGTTAGGGCTGAGTGTATGCTTTTGTTTTGTTTCATTTTCTTTGTTTACTGGTTTGTATTTTATTTTCTGTGATAAAACAATAAATAATGAAATAAAAAAGAAAGTGCTTTATGTTAAATGTAGACTAAGCAAGCCCTATCTTTGCACTTTAGTAATTCATTGAGAAATGTATCGATAAAATCTTATTTATAAAGATATTATATTTGAGGGATACAAATATTAGTCCTTGGTGGGTTAGAGAGGTGATGTTACAAATGGACCCTGGAGGGATATTTCTCTCTCAATGAATCTGAATATATTTCATTTTTGGCATTGAATTTGGTTGAATTCTGTTTATGATCTGAGATCCAGCAACAAGAATTCAAATACAAAATTAAGAACATGAAAATATAGAAACATCTATTAAAATGAAATATACCCATAGTGACAACATAGCAAGATCTGCAGATAGCTTAAATAATATGAATACTTTAGAATTTTTATTTTTCCAAATCGCCTATTCTTATTTATGGTATAGGAAGGATAAAGACAACAGCATTAGATGTATTGTAGTAAGGCCTATAAATAGTTAATTCTCCTAATAAAAATAATAATTGCACCAATGAAGTTGACTATCTTCCTAGATATTCCAGGATCTGTGTCAGCCAAGAGATTTTAAGTCAGGCAATTTTAAGATCTGTGAACTTCGACTCCTAGAATTCCCTAGTTGGCCATGCTGGATGGGGAATTCTGGGGATTGAAATCCACAGGTCTTAAAGGCGCCAAGGTGGGACTTACTGTATGCTTGCTCCAGATCAACTACAACGCCTTAATTACCAAGGCTTTATCAAATCAGAAGGTGTGGTGGCTGCTGCTTCTAAATCAAGGGTCTTCAAACTTGGCAAGTTTAAGACTTGTGGACTTTAACTTCCAGAACTCCTGAGCTAACATGACTGAAGGAGGAATTCTGGGAGTTAAAGCTGTCAAGTTTGAAGACCCCTATTCTAAATTCTGAAATAGTTTCATTCTTTTCATCATCTCCTTAAATCTGACCACTTCCTCAACAGGGATTCAATGCAACCACCTGCACATTTATTGTTTTAATCATCCTAGCTCGGAATCCTTTCCACTGGCTGTATTTACTGCTCTCCAGCATTGCAGTTCCATCTGCTTGCTTCTTCCCAGATCCTTCCGGCTGATAAATGCCATGGAGGAGTCTGTGAAGTTAGTTTGACTAATCCCTGCTGCTTTGCTTTGTCAGGTCAATGAGTAACTGTACCGGTTCAGAAAGAGATGCCCCTTTGAAGGTGTCTAGCATCTAAGGCAGGAAGCAAACACAGAGTGGTAATCCCCACCAACAAGACATAAGAAAAAGGAGGAAGAAGACACATTACAAAAATGTGACATGCAGCATTACGTAGCAAAGAGAGGATCATTCACCAGCTTGAGTTAATGTGAATAGAAAACGGCTGGACCACAATTACTCATGGTCTGCTCCCTTCAATGACCGCTTGAAAATGTCAGTGAATTCCAGTAGCTATTACAACAGGTTGATTCCTTCCAGGTAGGTAGCATTTACTGCGTTGGTAGCATTTCTGAGCAAGGATTTCTCGCAAGAATCTATGACTTCAGAGGATAACTAGGACTGCAGAAAAACAATTACTACCAACCTGACTTCCATCAAGGACGAGTCAAAAAGAGGGCTGTGAAAATATCTACAGATCCTTCACATCCTGGACATAAACTGTTTCAACTCCTACCCTCCAAATGACGCTACAGAGCACTGCACACCAGAACAACTAGACACAAAGACAGTTTTTACCCGAACGCCATCACTCTGCTAAGCAAATAATTCCCTCAACACTGTCCAACTATTACAAAGTCTGCACTACTATTACTATTAATCTTCTCATCACTCCTTATCATCCATCCCCTCCCACTTGTGACTGTATGACTGTAACTTTGTCGCTTGTATACTCATGATCTATATTGACTGTTTCCTAGTATGATTTGATTGCTTACTGTACCCTATGACTATTATTAAGTGTTGTACCTTATGATTCTGAACTCTTGATGAATGTATCTTTTCTTTTATGTACACTGAGAGCATCTGCACCAAGACAAATTCCTTGTGTGTCCAATCACACTTGGCCAATAAAGAATTCTATTCTATTCTACTCTACTCTACTCTATTCTATTCTATTCTCTATTCTATCCTATCTTATTCTTTAAACTGTCTGTTTCCTAGTAGGATTGGATTGCTTATTGTACCCTATGACTATCATTAAGTGTTGTACCTGATGATTCTTGATGAATGTATCTTTTCTTTTATATACACTGAGAGCATTTGCACCAAGACAAATTCCTCGTGTGTCCAATCACACTTGGCCAATAAAGAATTCTATCCTATCCACCATCTATATCTATATCTATATCAATATCTATATCTATACCTATAGCTATTCTAATTCTATTCTATTCTACTCACTCTACTCTACTCTATTTTATTATCACTGTTTCCTAGTATCATTTATTTATTTATTTATTTATTTATTTATTTATTTATTTATTTATTTATTTATTGGACTTGTATGCCGCCCCATCTCCAAAGACTTGGGGTGGCTCACAGCTAAAAAAACAACAACAATAAATAAAAAAAGATTAAACCAAATTCACAAGCCCAAAAGACGAATTTACAATACTTAAAAATATTTGATTGCTTATTGTACCCTATGACTATTAAGTGTTGTACCTGATGATTCTTGATTCTTGACTCATGTTTCTTTTCTTCTTCTGTACATTCAGAGCATTTGCACCAAGACAAATTCCTTGGGTGTCCAATCACACTTGGCCAATAAAGTATAAAGTATTCTATGTGGCCGGTGACATCATCATTGGAGGCTTCCTTCCAAGGCCTTCAAGAAAAAAATGAGAGGAGGCGACCACGAAAGGTGGTGCTCGATTTACGTGCAGAATTTCCATTGCTGGGCAAGTCACATTTACATGACCGTTTTTCCCACTTATGACCGTTGCAGCATCCCCATGGTCACATGATCAAAATTCGGATGCTTGGCAACTGACTCGTACTCACAACGGTTGCAGTGTCCCTAGGTCACATGACTTTTGTGACTTTCTTGATCAGCGAAGTCCACGGGGAAGCCAGATTCTCTAAACAACCGTGTGACTAACTTAACAACTGGAGTGATTCACTTAACAAGTGTGGCAAGAAAGGTGGTAAAATGGAGCTAAATTCACTTAAAAAATTCCTTTTACAACCCTACAATCCCTTAATTTGGGGTAGGGTTGGGGGCGACTCAATTTTGGGCTCAACTGTGATAGTAAATCAAGGACGATCTTCTATCGTGTCCATAATAGGCTTGACTTAAGTTTGTGGTTTCCTATCTACTGTCAGCTACCTTGCAAAACATGGCTCAACCCAAGCAGGATGCTGGCGCATTACGAGAAATATATCCCAAAGGTGCTGTCATGCCCCTGGTGGAGACTGACTCTGAGGGAGAGGAGGAACAGCCAACAGGGAGTGGAAGTGTGGCTCTGGTGGTTGTGGGGGAGGCTGGGAAAGGGCAGAGGCTGGGTGAGCAGTCAGAGGAGGACCCAGGCCCACCCCCTCTCCATCCTAGGGCACGCAGGGAGGAGAGGATAAGGGAGAGACGTGGTCTACGGGGAAGGAGAGGGCCTTGATCCTCTTCATGGGCTGCAGCTGTGACAACTGGATAAGAGGACGGACATGCGTATGGGCGAACACTGGAAATGAAGTGTGGAAATATCTCTAGCTGATGGTTCCTGTCTGAGTTTGGCGTCCTTCCCAGTGTGTGTTACCTGTGGACGTCCTCCAGCCCTTATCTTGCCTGGTTTGTGTTGCTTTTTCCTTCTTCTTGTAACTGTGTGGGAGTTGGTCTTCCGTCAAGAATATTCGGAGCTTGGAAGCAAACTGAAGGAATAAAAGGGGCTTCACCTGTTTTCTGTGACTGTTTTGTATCCTACCCTGGGTCACCACAGGTGCTTTTTCAGGAGGCAGCTGGGTTTGGTTTTTTCTTTTGAAGAAGTTTCTCTTCTCATCTAAGAAGCGAAGACTTCTCCTCCATTATGAGGGATCATTTGCTGCTGTTGCTTAGGCAAGTCAGCATAGTCCCCGAGCGCAGCCTCCCTGCTGCAGAAACCATTTACAGATTAACAGAGTTGGAAGGGACCTTGTAGGTCATCTAGTCCAACCCCTGCCCAAACAGGAGACCCTACACCATTTCTGACAGATGGCAGTCCAGTCTCTTCTTGAAAGCCTCCACTGATGAAGCTCCCACAACTTCCGAGGGCAACTTCGTTCCATTGGTTCTTTTTACTGTCAGAAAATTTCTCCTTATTTCCAGGTTAAATCTCTCCCTGTTCAGTTTCCATCCATTATTTCTTGTTTGGCCTTCGGGTACTTTGGAAAATAGCTTGACCCTTCCTCTCTGTGGCAGCCCCTCAAATATTGGAAGACTGCTATCATGTCTCCCCTGGTCCTTCTCTTCCCTAGACTAGCCATGTCCAAGTTCCTGCAACCGTTCATCATATGTTTTAGCCTCCAGTCCCCTCATCATCCTGGTTGCTCTTCTCTGCACTTTTTCTGGAGTCTCAACATCTTTTTTATAGTGTGGTGATCAAAACTGGATGAGGTACTCTAGTTGTGGTCTTACTAAGGCTTTATAGAGTGGTATTAGTACCTCTCTTGCTCTTGATTCCATCCCTCTGTTAATGCAAGCTAGGATTGCATTGGCTTTTTTGGCTGCTGCTACACACTGTTTGGCTCATATTTAGCTGGTTGTCCACCATCATTCGGGCCTTAAGAGAGCAGCCTGGTTTATTGGCCAAACCAGCCCAAGAGCACATTTAGAAAAGAATAGGAGTAGAATAGGAGTAGAATAGGAACAGAGTAGAGTAGAAATAGAATAGAAGTAGAATAGGAATAGAATAGAAATAGAAATAGAGTAGATCAGGGGTAGGATGCTACCGGTTCTGTGTCTGCTGCTGTTTGGCCCACCCGCCTGCCCGGCTCTTAGGTGTCCTTTATTTCTTGCTTTTTCTTTCTTTTTTTTTAGAAAAAACTTTATTAACAATTTAAAAAAAAACAGTATATACGTCAATACTTGAAGTTGTTGATAAAATCAATATATACCAATACTACCGTGTTTCCCCGAAAATAAGACCTACCCCAAAAATAAGACCTACCCCAAAAATAAGACCTACCCCGAAAAATAAGACCTACCCCGAAAATAAGACCTAGTGTGTTTTTGGGAGCCAAAAAAAATATAAGACAGTGTCTTATTTTTGGGGAAACACGGTATGCGATTTGTTCGTGGTTTCGTACATGAATAAATGTACATTGTTCTACATGAATATGGTGTTTTTTTTCATTAAAAAAATATATAAGACCTACCCCAAAAATAAGACCTAGTGTGTTTTTGGGAGCCAAAAAACATATAAGACAGTGTCTTATTTTCAGGGAAACACGGTATATAGATAAACGTACAAAACAGATAAAACATCTACTTCTTATCAGCTAAGATGGTGTCATTTCTTATTTAGTAAACATTTTTAACTTAACTATTCCATTCCTCAAATATTCATCCAATATATATCTTTTAAATTCCTGGTTTTTTCTCTTTAATCCAATTATACCATTTATCCCAAGATGCAATATATCTTGAGTCTTCTTCTTTTCTAAGTTTTTGTATAAGTAGGTCCATTTCAGCGCAGTCAAATTTCTTGCTTTTTCAACCTCAGCTGCTTTGTGAGGTACAGCTGAGGTTGAAAAAGCAGGGGAAAAGAGGCTTTTTAAACGCTGCGCACTTGTGCGGAGCCCTTTTTCATCTGTCTGGATGGCACAGCTTCAGGATTGTTACACGCATGAGTGCTTGTGAAGCACGTGCAAAACGTAGTCACTGAACCGGTTGAATCCTACCCCTGGTAGAAATAGAATAGAATAGAATAGAATAGAATTCTTTATTGGCCAAGTGTGATTGGACACACAAGGAATTTCTCTTGCTGCAAATTATCTCAGTCTACACAAAAGAAAAGATACATTCATCAAGAGTCAAGAATCATCAGGCACAACATTTAATGATAGACATAGGGTACAATAGAATAGAAGGATATAGGAATAGAATTTAAATAGAATGGGATGGGATGGAAAGGGATAGATAATAGAATAGAAAATAGAATAGAAAATAGAATAGAACAAGAATAGGATAGAATATTGGGATGAAGAATAGAACAGAACAGAATAGAACAGAATTGAATTCTTTATTGGCCAAGTGATTGGACACACAAGGAATTTGTCTTGGTGCAAATGCTCTCAGTGTACATAAAAGAAAAGTTACATTCGGCAAGAATCATCAGGTACAACACTTAATGATAGTCATAGGGTTCAATAAGCAATCAAATCATTCCAGGAAACAATAGAAATCGTAAGGGAACAAGCGACAAGGTCACGGTCATATTAGCCCGGAATCCAGGCTACCCACACCCCGCCCCTCCCCCTGCCCGGGCGACCTACAGCCCGTCCGACCCTCCAGCGCCACGCGCACGGCCGCAGCCACCCATTCCCGCTTCTTTAATCCACGGTCAAGACAAACCGCGATCAGCGTCCGGCGGAGACAAAGCGATTCCCCGCCGCAAGGAAGGGCGAGGGCGGGGGCGGGGCTGGGGACCACGCCCCACGGGTGGTGGGGAGGAGCCAGCGGGTGTCCGGCTGCAAGAGAGGAAAAGAAGCGAGCGGGCAGTGTGCCGCCTCTACTTTGCCGCCCGGCGTCGGTGGCGGCAGGTCTGAGGCGGAGTAGCCGGCCGGCCGTCCTTGAGGGGCGGCTGGCTGGCTGGCTAGAGGGAGGAAGGAAGGCGCAGAGGCCGCCGGAGCCGCAGCACCAGCAGCATCCCTCGGGGAGCCGGAGGTGAGGACACCCGGCCAGGTGCGGCGATGGGTGGCAGGCTGGGTGGGTAGATGGATGGATGGATTCCAGGCTAATGCACCCTTGGCTGCTTTGGCCAATAAACCTGGCTTGCTCCTTTAAATCCTGAATGATGGTTTCTTTTGCAGCCTGCCTGCCTGGTGCAACGCAGAGCTTGCGGTTTGCAAAGAGGCAAGAGCAAAAGGTCTCTCTCGGCCCCCTTCTTGGCTCGCCTTCCTCGCTCCCAACCGGGCGGCTCGGTTCCATCCCTGGCCCCGGAGAAGGAAGGGCAGCAGCGTCGGCCCAGCCTTGAGCCAGGGCAGGGCGGGGGGGGCTCCAGGCCGGCTGATTTGGGGGTCCCCGAAGCCAGCAGCGGGCGGTGGGCGGAACGGGTGGGTGGTGGTCTCAATGCAAGGAGGGGCCTCCGGTGGTCGCCGGCCTTGGAAGGGGCTTCCAGCTTTCTGCCTTTTGGGGGGGCTTCGGATTGTTGCACCCCCAAATCGCTGTGAGTTGGGGATCGGAGTTGGGGGGGCAGGAGAGCCGTGCCTGGTTTTAGGGGGTCCTGCAGTTAAAAGTCCAGAGCATCGCCTTGCAAAGGGGGAGCAGTTAAAGGCTGACCTATTATTATTCTTATTATTCCCCCCCCACCGCTTCTTGGAAGGCAGATATTTGCCTTCTCTTCCTGCTCAGATGTGGTGCGTTTGTACCTTCAGAAACCATTTAAGGATTAACAGTTTGAAGGCACCTTGGAGGTCATCTAGTCCAACCCCCTGCCCAAGCAGGAGACCCTACACCATTTCTGACAAATGGCGAGAGGTCATCTCTTCTTCTTTTTTAAAAACAAGTGTGACTGCATTTATTTTGTAATTATTGTTTAAGGCACCAATTAAATTATGTATTTTTTTAAGGTCATCTCTTCTTGTTGACTGAACAGCATTGTTTGTGGGGGTGGGGGGAAAGTTTGGGGATTTCCCCCCCAGACTGCCCTTTGAAATCATCCCTGTGTTTGATGACTACTATGACTTTTAACTTTTGAAAGGTGGTTTTTAAGAGCTGGCTTAGGTCTGTGTGGTTTTTTTTTAAGTTGTGTATTGCTTTGGTAACCTTGTGGTGGGAAGTAGAAAATGTTGTTGTTGTTAGCTGTGAAGTTGTGTCCGACCCATTGCAACCCCGTGGATAACGTTCCTCCAGACCTTCCTGTCCTCTACCATCTTCTGGAGTCCATTTAAGCTCAGGCCGACTGCTCCAGTGACTCCATCCAGCCACCTCCTTCTCTGCCGTCCCCTTCTTCTTCTTTTGCCCTCAATCTTTCCCAGCATTAGGCTCTTCTCCAGCGAGTCCTTCCTTCCTTCTTATTAGATGGCCAAAGTCTTTGAGTTGCCTCTTCAGGATCTGGCCTTCTAAAGAGCAGTCAGGGTTGATCTCCTCCAGGACTGACCGGTTGGATCACCTTGCAGTCCAAGGGACGCGCAGGAGTCTTCTCCAGCACCAGAGTTCAAAGGCCTCCATTCTTTGGCGCTCAGCCTTCCTTATGGTCCAACTTTCACAGCCATACATTGCAACTGGGAAAACCATTGCCTTGACTCTACGCACTTTTGTTGGCAGGGTATTGTTAGTAATAAATAAAAGGGCTTTAGTTTTGCTCTGAGAGAAGAGAAAGATAGGGTTATAGAATGGTGAGCCTTGGATTTTTAGTGGCTTTGTTTGCAGCTGAGGATTTGCATTATACCTTTGACTATTTCAGGTGGATACGGGAAAAGTCTTTTGACTTTTCAGTAGTGGAAATGTAAGTGGTAGTGGAAATCAATTCTTTCAGATTGGTCTAGCGCAGGGCTTTTCAAACTTGACAGCTTTAAGACTTGTGGACTTCAACTCCCAGAATTCCTCAGGTAGTCATGTTAGCTCAGGAATTCTGGGAGTTGAAGTCCACACATCTTAAACTTGCCAAGCTTGAAGACCCTTGGTCTAGTGGTTAAGGCACCAGGCTAGAAACCAAGATGTTGTGAGTTCTAGTCTTCCAGTATTTGATGGGCTGCCACACAAGGAGGAAGGGATTGACCTATTTTCTAAAGCACTTGAAGGCAGGACAAGAAGCACAATAGAATAAAATACTTTATTGACCAAGCGTGCTTGGACACACAAGGAATTTGTCTTTGTGCAAATACTCTCATTATACATAAAAGATACATTTGTTAGGAGTCGAGAATCATAAGGTATGACACTTAATGATAGTCATAGGGTACAAATAAGCAATAAATCATACTAGGAAACAGTCAGTATAAATCATAAGTATACAAGCAACAAAGTTACAGTCATACAGTCACAAGTGGGAGGGGATCACTGATGAGAGAGACAACCTAGAACTAAGGAGAAATTTCCTGATAGTGAGACAATTAATCAGTGGAATGGCTTCCCTTTAGAAGTTGTGGGTGCTCCATCCCTCACAAGAAAAAATTAGACAGCTATTTGTCTGGAATTGTATAGGATCTTCTACTTGATTAGGGGATTGGACTTCCAACCCTATTTCTGGGCCTGCTGTAGCCACAAAGCCAAATGGGTGATCTTGGGTTAGTCACTGTCTCAGCCCTAGGAAGATGCTAACGGCAAAGCACTTCTGAACTCTTGCCAAGAAGAACAGGCAATTGCCAGGAATCAACAATGATTCAACGCCACTAAAAGGTTGCCTTTTACTAAATCGGCATTTAAATCTCCCTTGTTTGGATGTGTCATGCTGTAGTGAATGACCGATGAGAATTCTTTCATGATAAAGCAGACTATTGATTTAAAACCAGAAATATTTTTGTTGGGGATTTTACCTGAAACTTACAGTAAAAGGAAGGCATATTTAATTATCCATATATTAACTGCATCTAGAATTGTATTTGCACAAAATTGGAAAAGTGAAGAGAATTTGTACTGATGAGAATGTGATTAGGAAAATATTAGAATGTGCAGAAAAGATTAACACTGGCAATTAAGGAGAAAGAACAAACTGAATATTATATGACATGGGAATTATTTTATCGATGATTAGAGGAGAAAAATGGAAGTTAGAAGATTAGTGAAATATAGAAAATATGTTAAGATAGAGATGTAAACAATATGACTGTTATTGATATGGTTATAAGGCTTACTATGTTTAATACTATCACTATATTCTTATTAGAAGATATGTTAAGAGGGAGAAATGAATAGGTTTATTATATATAATATCACGATTGTAAGATTAGAAAATCAATATTAACGTGATGTATACTGTTGTAATTTTGATTCTTATTTCACAGAAATATTTGTAACCAGACCACTCACTATTTAATGGAAGATGGAATGTTTACATTTAAAAAAATAATATTTTTTAAAAGAGAATTTTCTCAGCTATTTAAAGATGCTGGTACCCTTTATTTGCAAAACATTTAGACCAGTTTTTTCGGTTTTCTAGAGATCTTGGCAGCTTTAAGATGTGAGGACTTCAACTCCCAGAATTCCCCTGCCAACATGAGTGGAACGGGAGTTCTGAGCATTGAAGTCTACAAACATTTGAATCAAGGTTAAGAATCACTGGCCTTAAGTCATGGTTTGCATAACCAGAGTAGTTAAAATAAAACCCAAACAGGTTGGGTTCACATAACCTATTAAAACAAACCTTGCTCCCAGTTTATTGATTTATGGGGAAAAATTGCATGGCTCCCCACTCTCTCTCTTTTTTTGTACATGTATATATTTTATTTATTTATTTTTTGGACTTGTATGCCGCTCCATCTCCGAAGACTCGGGGCGGCTCACAACTAAAAAAACAACAATAAATAATTAAAAGAAGATGAAACCAATTCACAAGCCCAAAAATACAGAACTAAATTTACAATAATTAAAATAGTTTAAAAACCCATCCCCCCCCCAAGAAAGGGTCACAGCCCGGATTGGTCAAACAACCAGGTCTTCAAATCATGGCGGAAGGTGCGGAGGTCAGGGGCCAGGCGGAGCCCCAGGGGGAATTGATTCCAGAGGTCAGGGGCCGCGACAGAATAGGCTCGTTGCTGGGGGACCGCCAGCCGGCATTGGCCTGCCGACGGGACCCTGAGGAGTCCTTGCCTGTGTGCTCGCACAGGGCGGTTGGTATTCGATATCGGCAGGAGTCACTCCCTTAAATATTGAGGACCCATGTCGTGAAGGACTTTGTATGTTAAAACTAAAACCTTGAATCTCACCCGGAGTGCAACCGGCAACCAATGCAGGCCGCGCAGGAGGGGCAACATGGGAGAATTGGGAGACTCCCATCACCACCCGCGCTGCCGCATTTTACACCAGCTGCAATCTCGGGTTGGTATGCAAGGGCAGCCCTAAGTAGAGAGCATTGCAGTAGTCAAGTCTAGAGGTAACAAGGGCATGGATATTCCTGACTGGGCCGAGATGCCGGTATGCACAGCTACTCAGTCTTGGCCGGGTTGAGTCGAAGCATGTTCCCGCTTATCCAAATCCGTACCGCATCCAAACACTGGGTCATCAGGGAGAGGGCATCACTGATCTGGTTCGGGGTGGAAATGTACAGCTGGGTGTCATCCACGTACTGATGGAATCTCACCCTGAAACCATGGATGATCTCACCCAGCGGTTTCATGTAGATGTTAAATAAAAGAGGGGAGAGGACCGACCTCTGAGGGACCCCACAAGAGAGCACCCTCGGGGTTGACCTCTGCTCCCCTGCCAACACCGATTACAACTGCCCCGAGAGGTAGGAGGTGAACCACTGAAGGACAGTGCCCCCCACTCCCACCCCCCGAGGCACTGCAAAAGGATACCATGGTCGATGGTATCGAAAGCCGCTGAGAGGTCTAATAGGACCAGGACAGAGGAAAAACCCCTGTCCCGTGCCCTCCAGAGATCATCCATCAGCGTAACCAATGCCGTCTCCGTGCTGAAGCCAGGTCGGAAGCCCGATTGGTACGGATCCAGGTTGTCCGCTTCATCCAGGAAAAGTGGAAACTGCCGAGCCACCACACTCTCAACAACCTTCACCAAAAAGCGAATGTTGGAGACTGGACGAAAGTTGTCTAACATGGTCGGGTCCAGGGCAGGCTTCTTCAGGAGGGTCTCACCACGCCTCCTTCAAGCAGAGGGAAAAATATTGACATGAAGGAGCCCGGCTGGGCGGCATAAGCCTGCCGCCTGTGGTGTCCTAACAGCTGAATCCTCCCTTCATGAAAGAGGAAAACACCGGGTCCCTTCCCTTGCCCACAGCTTTGTCGAGGACAATAGATTGTATTCAAGGACAATAGATTGTATTCAAGGACAACAGATTGTATTCAAGGACAATAGATTGTATTCAAAATGTTTATGAATATATTTATTCATAAACATTTTGAATACAATCTATTGTCAGGGCATATCATTTACAGAAAAGCAAACAAAGGACAAAAAGGAATATTAACATATATACTACTAATAATAGTAATAGTGTAACAGAATAATTTTAACTAGATTTCTCTTCATATTAGCTTATTTGTAGTTCTGTTATTTGGCATATTTATAATTATAAGCCATCTTTATATTTAGTTCATACATAGCAATAATCTTTCTTCATCTAATTTCTACCCCTTTTCTCTAACCATGCCTAAAATCTATTCCATGTTAAGTAATATTCTGTGTCTTTGTCCTTTATTTTTAATGTCAATCTATTCATCTCTGTACAACCTAATATTTTCCAAATTACATCCTCATCTGATGGAGTGTTCTCATTTTTCCAGTATTGTGCAAATACAATCCTTGCTGCATCAATACATGCAAAACTAGATATATCATAGCCACTCACTAATGGCTCTGGACGGCTTTCAATTAATAAATACCTTATTAAGCACTGTTAAGAATTCCCTTATTAGTTATTAATGGTTCAACACACAGCCAGATGTTCAGATAGGAGTTAACATTTTTATTCACCTCTCACGTTCTTCCCAAGGAGCTGGGATAAGCAGAGGTTGATGGTTTATGGCAGTGGTGGGATTCAAATTTTTTTACTACAGGTTCTGTGGGCGTGGCTTGGTGGGCATGGCAGGGGGAGGATACTGCAAAATCTCCATTCCCTCCCCACTCCAGGAGGAAAGTTATTGCAAAATCCCATTCCCTCCACACTTCTGGGGGAAGGTTACTGCAAAATCCCATTTTCTCCCCATCCCACTAACCTGATTTCCAGCTCCATTCTCCTGAGCAGGGCAACACAAGAAGACACAGCTGATCAGCTGGGACTCGGGAGGCAGAGAGTAGAAGGGGGGCAAGACCAATCAGAGGTGGTATTAGCCGGTTCTCCGAACTACTCAAAATTTCCACTACCAGTTCTCCAGAACAGGTCAGAACCGGCTGAATACCACCTCTGGTTTATGGTGTTGGAGGTACCATCAGAAGATGTAAGCCAGGGGTGTCAAACTCACATCATCACGGCGGCATCACATGATGTATTGGGACTTTTTCCCCCTCTGCTAAACTGGGCGTGGGCATGGCCAGCGTGTGACGCATTCAACCAGCGTGCCAGGAGTTTGACAGCCCTGATCTGAATAAAGCTACCTTTTGCAATAATATCAAGAGAATTCTGGGAGTTGAAGTCCACACTTCCACTTGATCAGTGTTTAAGATTTAAAATGATGCCATGTTTGAGAAACATCCTGTTGTGGTTCGCTGGCAGCCTGTGCAGACGGCAGCAGAATTGGCCAGTGGGGAAGATTGGGGACCAGTCCGGGAGTCTGGGGAGGATCAGACGAGGGTCCTGCATCCAATGCAGAGATGGGGCCAGGACCATCTGGGAGTTATGTGCTGAGTCCGGAGCCTCCAGAGTCTGGCAGCAGCAAGGCAGAGGAACAAGGGGAGTCTGTTCCCAGTGCGCACATGTGCAGAGCTGCCAGAAGGCAAGTACAGTTGAAACAAAAGGGATGGCTCAGGAGTAAGGCTTGGAGGTGATTCCCCCTCCCATAAAGTATAAAGGACAGGCAAAGGTGAAGAAACCTTTGCAGGAAGCAAAGTTGTTCACTCTCTTTGGATTAAATCTTGAAGCTCTGTGTGGACTTTGTACTTCGGTTGGTTTTTTTTCCAGTTAATTTGGCACTTTAATTGTTGGCAGCAATTCAAAGGAGATAAAGCTTATCTCGAAAGATTTGTTTGGACTAAGCATGTGCTTAATTATGGTCTCAGGAAGCCTTGGTCAGAACACATCCCTCTTTTCAGAATAAGCATAGCCGTGCTGGGTGCCCACAGGTGCCCTGTCAATTCTGCTGCATGAGTTTGTCAGGGGAATTCTGGGAGTAGAAGTCCACACCCCTTAAAGCTGCCAAGGTTAAGGTTGCTCTAGAATAAATTGGCTGTAGCTAATGCTTACCTAAGTCCCTTTGTAACCAAGTTCTAGAACAGGTTAACCAAGTTTACTGAGGAAATACATGATTTGGATCCGATGGGATGTGTGTTGAGTTCTTGGAAGAGGAAGGTGTGTGTGATGTCACAATCACTCTTAATACAGGTAATCCTTGAGTTACGACCACAACGAAGCCCAAAATTTCTGTTGCTAAGCGAGAAGTTTGTTAAGTCAGCTTTGCCTCATTTAAAGGACGACTTTTCTTGCCAGAGTTGTTCACTCACTGCATCATTAAGTCTGTCACTGGTTGTTGTGTTAATTTGGCACTTTAATTGTTGGCAGCAATTCAAAGGAGATAAAGCTTATCTCGAAAGATTTGTTTGGACTAAGCATGTGCTTAATTATGGTCTCATTGGTCAGAACACATCCCTCTTTTCAGAATAAGCATAGCCGTGCTGGGTGCCCACAGGTGCCCTGTCAATTCTGCTGCATGAGTTTGTCAGGGGAATTCTGGGAGTAGAAGTCCACACCCCTTAAAGCTGCCAAGGTTAAGGTTGCTCTAGAATAAATTGGCTGTAGCTAATGCTTACCTAAGTCCCTTTGTAACCAAGTTCTAGAACAGGTTAACCAAGTTTACTGAGGAAATACATGATTTGGATCCGATGGGATGTGTGTTGAGTTCTTGGAAGAGGAAGGTGTGTGTGATGTCACAATCACTCTTAATACAGGTAATCCTTGAGTTACGAGCCCAAAATTTCTGTTGCTAAGCGAGAAGTTTGTTAAGTCAGCTTTGCCTCATTTTACGACTTTTCTTGCCAGAGTTGTTGAGCGAATCACTGCAGTCATTAAGTTAGTCACATGGTTGTTAAGTGGCCAAGCATCTGAATTTTGATCACATGATTGTGGGGATGCTGCAACAGTCATAAGTGTGAAAAACGATCATAAGTCACTTTTTTCATTCAGTCACTAAATGAACTGTTGTAAGTCGAGGACTCTCTATATGTTCAGCATCGGAGGGCCTGTTTCTGTTAAAGCTGTCCTAGGATCATTCTTTTCAGATTTTTGTTCCTGTTATGTCTTAACTCTCTCCTGGCCTATTTTCCTTTTAAAGATTTTTAAAAAGGAATATGAGAATTCTTGTAATTCTGGCCCTTTGAAAAAAGTTATATATGCAGGTCTTGGCATGTTCGGGTCTTTTCCCGTGTAAGATTGAGAGTATCTTGGTGATGTTTCGATGAGGTCCCACTCGCCATCTTCAGGCTGGTGTTTTCGGCTTCGTGCTTGTGCAAGCAAAGTGTGATCGGAGCTGCCGTCTCTCTATAAATACTGGTGGGGAGAGGTGTGGTGTGCTGGCTCTGTTGTAAGCAGGTTGTTTGGCTGTGTTGTTACTTCTTGAAAAAAGCCAACCAATCTGCAAACATCAACTCCATCAACCAATCAAGAAGTAACAACACAGCCAACCAACCCGCTTACAACAGAGCCAGCACACCACACCTCCCCACCAGTATTTATAGAGAGATGGCAGCTCTGATCACGCTTTGCTTGCACAAGCACAAAGCTGAAAGCACCAGCCTGATGATGGTGAGTGGGACCTCTTGGAAACGTCACCAAGATACTCTCAATCTTACACGGGAAAACATCCGAACACACCAAGACCTGCATACCTGTACCCATGAAAATCTGCAAACACACACACACACACACACACACACACACAAAAATTATAGGATTATTATTAGAGATATATAAATGTTTTTGGAATACACAAGAAAATTAATACGTAATACGGGGAAGGAAATATCATGTGGAATCTGATACAAAACATATATGTATACAGTATATGGTGACAGATAAAAATGAAAATATTGATATTAGATTATATAAATATAATATTAAAGGAAATAAGATGGAAAACAGTGACATAATGTAATGATGAATGTGAACATAGAATATGTTAATTGACAAAAAGGACTATATTGTTATTAGTTTATATAATTTGTTAAATGGAAATTAGATGGGAAACAAAATTTGTGTAATGTAAAGAAGGTGGCAAAATTAAATTAACATTGAAAAGGGAATAAATACTGGATAACATAAATTAGGATGAATTTATGAATGATTCATGGAATGATATAATTTGATAAAACTTGCAGATATGACGAATATAAGGAATGTGAGTAATGAATATAGAGATCGATTAAGAATATAGAGATTGTTATAAAGTAGTGCATGAGAATATAAAATGGAAAATTGGTAATGATACGAAATTAGACAAGAAAGCTGAATATGTAATTATGGTCATGTTTGTTCTAGAATGTAAAAAGCTGGATCACAATGTTCACCCAAAGATGTATTTAAAGAAATAAAAATAAAAAATGCATTGGAAAAAAAAGAAAGAAAAAAGAAAGAAAAAAGTTACATTGATTGGTAGAGGGTGAGATTGTGTCATCAGCTCTTGTTACTTAAAAGACAAAATACTTCCTTAAAAAGCAAATACTTTCTTACCCTCCAGCATTTCCTTTTGCATGACTGGTTTAAAAAAAGAACAATGTGATGTTAACTTATTTGTCTGGAACGGCTGTTTGTTATTGTTAACAAAGCTGTTTTTTTAAAACAAGCAGCCGAAAACCATTTTTCCTAAGCTAGGCCCAGAAAAAGATCCTCAATTTTGTTTCCAATTTCTTACTTGCAAAATTTCAAAACTTGAAGAACTGAAATTTATAGAGTGCACTTAAAATTAAACACAGTATATAGATAGTCCTTGACTTACAACAGTTCGATTAGTGACCGTTCAAAATTACGATGGCACGGAAAAATGTTGACTTATGACCGTTTTTCATAGTAACGACCTTTTGTAGCATCCTTATAATCATGTCATCAAAATTCAGATGCTTGGCAACCGGTTCGTATTTACGATAGTCGCAGTGCCCTGGGGTTACGTGATCCCCTTGTGTGTTCCTCTGACAACTGAAGTCAATGAGAAAACCAGATTTCACTTAACTACTAATTGCTACTTGCTACTAATTTATCAAACTGCAGTGATTCACTTTACAACTGTGGCAAGAAAGCCTGTAAAATGGAGGCAAAACTCATTTAACGTCTCAAGCGAATAACAGAAATCTTGTGGTCGTATCTCGAGGACTACCTTGGTTGTAATAAAGGAAAGATAAGCAGTGAACTCTGAACTGACTTCAGAAGGGCTTAAAACCAGATTTTTCTCCCCTGATTTTTTTCCTTAGCTTAAGAAACGATTTGCCTTTTGAAGCATTTCACTTTAATTGGCAGCCTGAAACGCTACAGGTTGTCCTTACTTAACAACTCAGTCCTTTAATGACCATTCAAATTTACAGTGGGCCACCCAGAACTACTTATGGCCATTTTTTGAAGTTTCCACGGACACACAACCTTCCAGTTGTGTGATCACATTTGGGGTGCTTGGAATGTCACAGCGTTTGCAGTGTGACTGCTATTATAGCAATAGCCCTTAGACTTCTATACTGCTTTATGCTGCTTTTACAACCCTCTCTAAGCGGTGTACAGAGTCAGCCTCTTGCCCGCAACAATCTGGGTCCTCATTTTATCCACCTTGGAAGGATGGAAGGCTGAGTCAACCTTGAGCCTGGTGAGATTCAATCTGCCAAATTGCAGGCAGCCGGCAGTCAGTAGAAGTAGCCTATAGTACTGCATTCTAACCACTGTGCCACCGAGGCTCTTATGAGACAACCCAGGAGCAAAACACAGCACACAGAGACTTAAGGCATTTAACAGTGGTGGTTTATATACAACAGTTATATACAGAAATATACAGAAATATACGTGTAGGCAAAATACCTTAACAAGCAATCTTCTTCTCTACACTGAGAACTCTGCAATGAAGACAGGAAACAAGGAGAGAGGACATGCCCTCTAATGGCTGCCTCTTATATAAACACCTCTTAAAGGGATAGAACCCATCCCCAGTCTTAAAGGGAAATACCCATAATATGCTGAATCACTTTCATTTCATCAGCCACATCTGGCAGCTATTACTGCTGCTGGTCAGCTCTTAAATCTTAATACCTCAACATGGAAACCAGCTCATATTCATGGCTCTTTGTAGCACCCCATGATCCCATGTCCACAATTTTAAGCTTCCTTCTCCTCCTCCTCTTCCTCCTCCTCCTCCTTCTTTGCTGCATTCTGGCATTTACTTCCAGTGTCCAGCAAAAAAAAATGCCCATTGGGTATAATGGATTTCTTTAACGACCACCATGGTCACTTAACAATTGCCATGGTCAGTCAACAGCTATGGCAAAAAAAGTCATAAAAGTGGGTGCAGTCGCACGGCGACCCGTTTAATGACCACAGCTTACAACCATAACTCTGGCCACAATTATGATTGTAAGTCAAGGACTTCTTGTAAAATCAGTTAACTCCCCCCCTCTGCTTCCTAACACCAGGACCCCCTTTTCAAATGAGGGGTAGTCCTCATTTTATGGTTGGAGTGGAGTTGTGCCATGGTGTATTCCAGCGGGGAGAAACCCCACAAGATTTTATGAATATTGATGAAATCTGAGTCCTAAATATCAATCAGAATAGAACTGGAAGGGACCTTCGAGGTCTTCTAGGCCAACCCCAGGCAGGAGAGCCTATACCATTTCAGACAAGTGGCTATCCAGTCTCTTCTTAAAAACCTCCAGTGATGAAGCATCCACAATGTTTGAAGGCAACTTCTGTTCCACTAGTTAATTGTCCTCACTTTTCCTTAATTCCAGATTGCTTCTCTCCTTGATTAGTTTCCATCCATTGTTTCTTGTCCTGCCTCCAGGTGCTTTGGAAAATAATTTGACCCCCTCTTCTTTGTGGCAGCCCTTCAAATACTGGAATAATGCTTTCATATCATATCATGAAACATTGTATCTGGTGCAAGAAACAAGCCATTTTCTCTTGTATTCCCCAATAATTTTCTTTTCCGTAAGATAATTTCCTCTTCCCTAGGCCTTCCTGCTTAAGTAGAGTTCTCCTACCAGGGAGAGAAGATCTGTGTGTATACAGTATTGCATGAGCCACAGATGACCTGTCCTATTTGATCTAGATCTTCACACACATGGTTCCTTGGCACTCACAAATCCTGCCTGATCCATCCGTGAGGGGGGATTGTCTTGATACGGCAATACAAACCTTGTCAGCGTGGTTTTGCACATCAACAGTTATGATTCATGCAGTGGACTTAGCCAGCTGTATTCAGAAATCATGATTAAGCAAATCCCAGTTTAGCATGGTATTTTGGCAAGCAGTTGCCTCCCTGGAGATTAAGTGAGAGTTGATTATTTCCTACTATTTAAGAAAAGGGCCAGACAGCAACTGGATCCCAACCAATAGCTGCCCAATTTCTTGTCTGCAAAAAGAAGAAGAAGATAGGAACAACTTCTGTTGTTGCAAACTGTGTAGGCATTGTTGACACTTTGGGGCATGATTTCCCCCAGCCTGATGATCTCTAGATCTGTTGGATTAAAACAGTGTCATCCTTTCTAAGTTTTACAGTGGACGTTTTACATCAAGGTCTCCAAACTTGGCAACTTTAAGTCTTGTGGAATTCAACTCCCAGAATTGGGAGCATGGCTGGCTGAAGAATCCTGGAAGTTGAATTCCACAAGTCTTGAAATTGACAAGTTTGGAGATCCCTGTTTGACACCAAGACATCTTCAGATCAGAGCAGGAAGTGATTGTGTTTGCTACACGATAACCACTGTAAAATTTACTTGCCCTAAAATAAATCACTGATTTTTGTATCCATCCCCAGCATTTACTGAATATGAGTTGCTCTCTGTCTATTGGCTTCTTTGAACCTAACAGTATCTCCTCTGTGTTTTTTGACAAATTGTGCTTTAGGACTGAATTATACTTGACTGCATTTGCACACATTAAAGTATAAACTATGTTTACGAGATACAATATTTATGGAATACATAAAAGCCAGAGCTTTTGTGGTTTGTGATTTATGTGATGTATTACTTCAGTCAACAATGTTACAAAGCTAAATTCGGGATTTTTTTCTCTTTCTTTTTTCAACTTAAGTAGAAGGCTGACCCATTTGCAAGAAACTCAAGATGCTATAAATGGAATATTGTGTTTTTCTTATAGTTTTACTTATATAATAACACTGTGTAGGTTAAGGCGAGAGTGAACTGCTTGTTCAAAATCATCCAGTCAGTTTCATTGCAAGATGCATTCAGTGAAAGAATTCCCAAGAAAGAAGCTGGCATTAAATAATTGATGTACAGTACATAAAGTTCCTAATGAGTTAGGTTGATGCTTCTGGGAACTGAGTCTCAAGTGTTCTGAGAAATCTGCCTTAAAGTATCCCTGTAAAGAAAAAAACATGTTTGAGCGCTGAAAAGTTTTGGCGTAGGATTGAATTTTTGTCCAACACAAAATATTTGGCTATAAAACAATGAAAATCTTTGGAAAAACACGAACAACACAAATTTCTAGATGTGCTGAGTGATCATTCAGGATAAAAGCAGTATCTGAAAAAGTTCTTGCTTCTTCTATGTTTCTGATGAATAACCTAATGATTCCTTCAGGTAGTGAATTGTTTGGCTCACAGAGGAAATACAGATTTTAATATAGATATTTGTCTTTCCTCCCCCAGTTTCTGAGCCTCAGATTTGCAGGTTAATATACTCTTGCAGCCATTAAACTATCTCATGGCTAAAGTCTGAAAAAATAAGAAGGAAACCAGAAGTAAAATAAACTGTAACAAGAAACAGATGAACTGTCAACCCCTGTTACTTAGTATTGGGGAAGGGGGAATTATTTATTTATATTCAGCAGGGGGTTTAGCCACTATTATTACTGCTGTACTTTAAACAAGCTTAATTAAATCAGGTTGTTCCTAGTGAAGAAGGTTTTGCTATATAATAACAGAATAACAGAGTTGGAAGGGACCTTGGAGGTCTTCTAGTCCAGCCCCCGTCCTAAGCAGGAGACCCTATACCATTCTGGACAAATGGCTGTCCAGTCTTTTCTTGAAAACCTTCAGTGTTGCAGCATCCACAGTTTCTGAAGTCAAACCGTCCTACTGGTTAATTGTTCTCACTGTCAGGAAATTTCTCCTTTGTTCTAGGTTGCATTTCTGTTTCCATCCATTGTTTCTTATCTTGGCTTCTGGGTTTTTTTTGCAGAACAGGTTGACCCTCTCATCTTTGAGACAGCACTCCCAAATATTGGAACGCTGCTATTGTGTCACTCTAGTCCTTTTTTTCACTAGACTAGACATACCCACACGTTTTAGCCTCCAGCTCTCTAATCGTCTTTGTTCCTCTTCTCTGCACTCTTTCCAGAGTCTCAACATCTTTTTTATATTGTGGCGACCAAAACCAGATGCAATATTCCAAGTATGGTCTTACCAAGGACCTTATAAAGCAGCATTAACGCTTTGTGTGATCTTGATTCTGTCCCTGTGTTAATGCAGCCTAGGACTGCACTGGCTTTTGGGGGGCTTTTTTAATAGAAATTGGCAACACTCTACAGGAGGAGAATCTATTTCTAGTCCGCTAAAACAAGGCTAGGAAACAGATTCAGTAGTGCTTGGTATTGAGGTGGTGAGGATGTTAAATAAGAACAGCTTGCCTTCAGAAGTTGTGGGAGCTTCCTCACTGGAAGCTTTCAAGAAGAGACTGGACTGCCACCTGTCAGAAATGGTGTAGGGTCGCCTACTTGGGCGGGGGGTTGGACTAGATGACCTACAAGGTCCCTTCCAACTCTGTTAATCTGTTAAAGTTTATGCTCTTGGTAAGATTGACAGTGAAGAAGAAGCCCATGACCTGTTGTGTTATTTCATTGTGTTGCGCATAAATTAACCGTGTCCTTAATAAAACAAGCATTTTTACTGATACAATTAATTTTATTTATTTTTATTTATTTTATTTGACTTGTATGCCGCCACTCTCCGAAAGGACTCGGGTCAGCTCACAGATAAAAACATAGAAAAATAAATAATTTAAAAAGAGATTAAACCTGACAAGCCAAATACAACTATAAAAACCCAATTAAAATCCCCCCTCCCCCCCAGGAGGTCAGTCCAGCCCAGCCTGTAAAAACAACCAGGTTTTTAGATCGCGCTGGAAAGAGGAGAGATCGGGAGCCAGCTGGAGCTCAACGGGTAGTTGGTTCCATAAGGCGGGAGCCACTACAGAATAGGCCCTTCCCCGGGGCACCGCCAGCCAGCATTGTCGTGCGGATGGCACCCCGAGGAGTCCCCACCTGTGTGCTCGCACAGGGCGATTGGTATTTGATATCGGCAGGAGACGCTCCCGCAATTTTATTTACCTATTGTATGTAAATCATGTTCCTCTGTTTCGGTTACTTGAAATGTAAATAGTGAAAAAGTTTGAAGTGCCAACTGGGCTAAAGGTAAAGAAAAATACACCCTTGAGTTAAGTTTGTGACTGCCTGCCTGGATTTATGCAATTTCCTTGGCAGTATGGGAGGGATGAGCGATTGTTTTTAACTTCCATTTCCTTGTTTACTCTTTAGCCTGAGCTTACCTGCTCCTGTTCAAACCTGGCACGGCTTAGCTTTGCAACACAACTAAACTCGGCCAGGGATTGGTTCCTGTGGAGACCTAGGTAAACTTCTTGCTCTAATGAACTTGTTTTTCTTGCAATAGAAAAATCCATGACAGGTTATCAAACCTGTAGAATTTGTTTTATTTGTAGTCAGCAGTGTGTTGGTTGTCTGGAATGTAGCAAAAAGCAAAAAGCAAAAAACAAAACAAGGTAGGTATTCATGAGCTGACTATTTAATGTAGGGTCCTTGGTGCTCTCTGAGTTTTGCTGTTTGCTTGCAGACATTTTATGACCCAACTAGGAAACGTCATCAGTGCAAATGAGTGGGGCTTGCTCCCTGTTTATTATAGCAATAGACTTATATACCACTTCACAGTGCTTTTACAGCCCTCTCTAAGCGGTGTACAGAGTCAGCTTTCTTTCCCCCAACAATCTGGGTCCTCATTTTACCCACCTTGGAAGGATGAAGGAAGGAAGGAAGGAAGGAAGGAAGGAAGGAAGGAAGGAAGGAAGGAAGGAAGGAAGGAAGGAAAGGCAATAGCAATAGCACTTAGCCTTATATACTGCTTCAAAGTGCTTTCCAGCCCTCTCTAAGTGGTTTACAGAGTCAGCCTCTTTTCCGTCAACAATCTGGGTCCTCATTTTACCCACCTTGGAAGGATGAAGGAAGGAAGGAAGGAAGGAAGGAAGGAAGGAAGGAAGGAAGGAAGGAAAGGCAATAGCAATAGCACTTAGCCTTATATACTGCTTCAAAGTGCTTTCCAGCCCTCTCTAAGTGGTTTACAGAGTCAGCCTCTTTTCCCAACAATCTGGGTCCTCATTTTACCCACCTTGGAAGGATGAAGGAAGGAAGGAAGGAAGGAAGGAAGGAAGGAAGGAAGGAAGGAAGGCAATAGCAATAGCACTTAGCCTTATATACTGCTTCAAAGTGCTTTCCAGCCCTCTCTAAGTGGTTTACAGAGTCAGCCTCTTTCTGTCAACAATCTGGGTCCTCATTTTACCCACCTTGGAAGGATGAAGGAAGGAAGGAAGGAAGGAAGGAAGGAAGGAAGGAAGGAAGGAAGGAAAGGCAATAGCAATAGCACTTAGCCTTATATACTGCTTCAAAGTGCTTTCCAGCCCTCTCTAAGTGGTTTACAGAGTCAGCCTCTTTTCTGTCAACAATCTGGGTCCTCATTTTACCCACCTTGGAAGGACAGAAGGCTGAGTCAACCTTGAGCCAGTCAGGGTCAAAATCTTGGCAGTGAGCAGCGAGTTAGCCTGCAATGCTGCATTCTAACCACCATGCCACCATGGCAATAGAATGGAAGAATAGAAAAGAATTTAGACTTCTATACCGCTTTATAGTGCTTTTACAGTCCTCTCTAAGCAGTTTACAGATTCAGCCTCTTGCCCCCAATAATTTGGGTCCTCATTTTACCCACCTCAGAAGGATGGAAGGCTGAGTCAACCTTGAGCCTGGTGAGATTCGATCTGCCAAATTGCAGGCAGCCAGCAGTCAGCAGAAGTAGCTTGCAGTACTGCACTCTAACCACTGTGCCATATTCTCAACGTATGACCATAATTGAGCCTGAGAATTAAGTTGTAAATTGTGCTGGTTGTTAAACAGGTTATCTTGTGATAGACCCGATTTTGCAACATTTTTTTTTGCAGCAATTGTTAAGTACATCACAATATTGTCAAGTGAACCCATTGTCCATAATGGGTGTTTCTGCCAGAAACTGGAAGTAAATGCTATTTTCCAGCAAATTGCAGTCCTATGATTGCTGGACTCTGCAAACAGTTTTAAATGAGTTGCTGAGCACTCAAAAAGCAATGACACAGCTGTGGTGGCATTTTTGGAATTTCAAATCTGCTCATAAGGATCTTTTTTGGGTCCGTTGTAACTTTGAATTGTTACTAACCAACCAGTCATAAGTCGAGGACTTACAAGCCCTGCCCGTTTTGTTGGGTGTATGGTTTTCTCCATGTCTCTATTTAATGTCGCCTGAAATAAATGGAGAACGCAAAAGAGCTTACGTTGTAGTCAACGAGGGCTGTCAAACTGCAAAGCAACATTCTTAAAATCTGAAATGTAATTAAATAGGTTGTTCGATACGCTTTTTTTTGCTGCCTTTTGCTACTCCAGAACATAGCAGCTATGCAGATATGACCAGATAAATTAATTCCTCTCCTGCTGTTTTGTGCATGCATGCTACTATGATTAAGTAAATGTTTTTTCCCAAATGACAATATTGGCAATGACATTTTTCTCCCTGAGATGATGACTGTGTCAGAAGCAATCATGTAGTTCATGGCTGCTTGAGATGCTTCGGTGTGACATGGTGTTCTTTAGGTCCCATTAATGGCTATTCTGATTAGCAATGGCTTTCCAAGTCACTGGATTAGAATTCTTTAACAAAGGATCTCTGAATGAAACTAGTGCAGGAATTAAATTCCAAATATCAGCTTTCTAACTAACAACTAACTAACTAACTAACTAACTAAACATCAGCTGTGGTCTTGGTCATGTCTTACCTTGAATCAAGCTTTTGCTTGACATATAAATTACTCTACTAAAACAATTTATTCAGTTCAATCATGTCCAATTCTCAGAGGCTACCTGGGCAAGTCCCTGCACTTTTCTTGGCAAGGTTTTTCAGATGTGATTTGTCATTGCTTCCTTCCTAGGCCTGAGAGAAAGTGACTGGCCGAAGGTCACCCAGCTGGCTTTGTGCTGTGGGAAGCTCCCCCCTCGGAAGAATGAAATATTTTGAGAAATATTAAAAAAGCAGGATAAAATATTTCCCCTAAAGGAGAAATGAAAATATCTTAAGGGAAGCAGACATCAGCCCCAGTTTCCCTGCCCCGAGCAGAAACTGAGGAGGCCGGCTTTTAGAAAGGCATATTAGGTAATCCATTCAGAAAGACCTGGGTCAAGACAGAAACTCAGATAAGCAATAAATCAGAGGTTGACAAAATTAGCTCAGGCAGACAAATTTGCACTTCCTCTTTTGCCTATAGAACCAACTATAACCCCTACATAACTTCTACATGACCCCCCCTAGGAATCCAGAAGGTATAAAAACCCACCCGTGCTAAACTCCATTTTATCATCTGCACCAGAACCATAAACCCTGGTGGTTCTGTTCATCAATAAATGGACCTTTCATTCCAATCAGCCTCCATTTTATTTCCAGCGTCTTTCTCCCAGCTTGGAACTGAACCAGTTGGATTTTTCTTTCAACAGTGCCTTAGGTGGTACTGGAACTTAAGGTCTCCCAGTTTCTAGTCAGATGTCTTCACCTCCACACTAAAGCTGGCTATCACTACTTGTAATTATATTATTTTTCTAATATAAAATTATCTTTATTGTACATGATCTGGATGACTGAGAATCTCCATAGACACTCTCCAGTCCCATCATTTTAAATCGAAGACTTGATTTCAGTCCTTACAGGAAGCTACAGATAAACACACACAGATGTGGCATTACTAGCTTACTTGTCCATGCTTACTAGCAGAGGTGGTATTCAGCAGGTTCTGACCAGTTTTGGAGAACCGGTAGTGGAACTTTTGAGTAGTTTGGAGAACAGGCCAACACCACCTCTGACTGGCCCCGCCAATCCCATCTCTTCTCTGCCTCCCATTGAGTCCCAGCTGATCAGCTGGGCCTTCTTTTGTTGCCCTGCACAGGAGAATGGAGCTGGAAAGCAGGTTAGTGGGGTGCGGAGGGAATGGGATTTTGCAGTAATCTTCCCCCAGGAGTGGGGAGGGAATGGGGATTTTGCAGTATCCTTCCCCTGCCACACCCACCAAGCCACACCCACAGAACCTGTAGTAAAAATTTTTTTGACTCCCACCACTGCTTATTAGCTATGTCATATTAGGGCTGAGTAGCTCATTCTCTACACTAGCTGAGTTCACACATTATACAAAGTCATAATGAGACCATTGCTTGCAGAGCTGTTTGTATGGGCGCAGCTGATCATGCCTTCCTTCACAAACTGTGGCTTTCAACTGGCTTAGTGTGATTGGAGAACCTATTCTGCATGCATTGAAGTAAAGTTGGATCCTGACATCAAGCAAATCTCTGTTGTCCATTTTAACGGTGGACGCCTGCATGCCAATCAGATTCTCAGAATGTTCTATGCTGTAAGTGGGAAATCAAAGAATGGTTATTTAACATGCATTTAAATCACAGCTCACTAGCCAGATCCCACTCATGTATTTATTATTAACTTTGATCCAGGAATAGATCTATTGAAATGGTTTGTTCCCAGGAGAGAAAACTTTTAAGTACACCACCTTCATAAAAACTCTATAGCTTTTAAGGCTCCCTCAACATTTATGTAGCTTTTAGACATCTTGAAAATTGATGCAAGCTTTGGCGTGAAGAATTCCTGAATAATTACAAGAATTAATGCACACAATAATATGTATATTCCATTTTGTTCCATTTCTTACAGTTAAAATATCATAGGAAAAATGAGTCTTCCTCTAATTCAATATTTGTCAACTTTGGCACCTTTAAGGCTTCAATTCCCCAAATGAGTTATGCTAAGCCGGCTGGAGAATTCTGGGAGTTGAAGTCCACATGTCTTGCTAAGTTGCTAAAGGTTGAGAAACATGGCTGCTGTGAGCAATACTTCATTGGAATACTTGGGCAATGTTTTAGTCGCAGCTGAATTTCACTTTTCACATTGGGAACTTGTATGCTGAGAAACTGTCAGGCAGGCTGCAAGGAGGAGTCAAAGCAGGGGATTAGCCTTGAGTCCTTGCGCAACCACAAGAGGCACGCCTGATCTCAGCTTCCCCACCCTCGAGATCCATGAAGCTTTGTCTGCTTACTCCCCAGAGTTTTGGGAGATTCTTGTAATACAGGAAGAAGTCAATAAAGTTGCTGACTCAAGTTACTCATGAGTGGCTCTAGTTGCTTGAGCCTGACATCGTATGTCTAAATCTTGCTTTCTTTTTAGTTTGGCATCGGCGTTGGCAGAGGGCCCATTGTGGGTGTCACCATGGAGAAGAAGGATAACTTCCCGCCTCTTAATTCCCTGAATGAGTACCAGCCAATCAGGACAGCTGATAAAACTGACCAGAGCAGCAACGCTCAAAGGAATGGTGGAAACCAAAGAACCATGCAGCTGAAAAAAGAAATCTCTCTTCTTAACGGCATCTGCCTTATCGTAGGAAATATGATTGGATCCGGGATATTTGTGTCTCCCAAAGGAGTACTTAACTACAGTTTGTCCTATGGATTATCCCTAGTCATCTGGGCCCTGGGGGGGATGTTTTCCGTGATTGGAGCTCTCTGCTACGCTGAACTGGGCACCACGATCACCAAATCAGGAGCCAGTTATGCATATATCTTGGAGGCCTTTGGGGGCTTCATTGCCTTTATACGTCTGTGGACATCGTTGCTGATCATTGAGCCAACCAGCCAGGCTATCATCGCCATAACCTTTGCCAACTATATCGTGCAGCCGGTCTTCCCTTCTTGCCAGCCTCCGTACATTGCTTGCCGTCTTATCGCCGCTGCTTGTGTATGTGAGTATTCCCCACAGATCCTCAGGCCTGAATTTGCTTCCATCAGAGCTTGTGGGGGGCATGGGGGAAGGAGGGTCAGAAATAGACCCCTGTGCTGTTGATCTACCATGCTTTTAAAAATGGGATTTGCTTAGCGGAACGGGGTGGATTTGATTTAAATCATGATTTAAATCACTAGTAAAAAGGCTTGATTTAAATCATAATTTTTAAAGAGCAACTGTTACCTCTGTCCCGCAGCAGCTCCTCCTCTGACCACTGTCAGGGAACAGTCCCATTCCCTTTAATGGGAATGTTAATGTCCTTTTAAGGGACACAGAAAGGTGAGGGACGCTGCCATGATGGATCTGAAGTGACAGGTGCTCTTTAAACGCAAGGACTCGTTCCTGCTGGTAGTTAGAATCTTTAATATTGTTATTTGCAAACAAAATGAAGGTTTCCTATTTAGCTTGCAGAGCTTGGATTCACGGAATGAGTTTCCCAAAAATGTAAATATTGCAGGATATATACAGCCTCAGGCTACATAACTAAGCTCTGTTTCATGCTGAGTAAACTAAATTACGAATGCATCTTAAATAGAAAACTATCTTTAGATAGATTTTTTTTTACCCCAAAATCATTTTATTAAAATAAAATTGATAAAAATTTTTTTAAATCCGATTTAAATCAAAACAATTTGGTTTAAATAAAAAAAGATCTGATTTTTAAAAAAATCATTGATTTTTATCCACCCTGGCGCAGAAGCAGAGCTCATATGATAGAGATACAAGAGGTATCTTTGTTTTCGCCCAGAAAAAGGTGAAGTAAGCTCAAACCAGAATCAACCACAGAATTCCATGACTGATTATGGATTTTGGTCTCCTAAATGCTTGTCCAATGCCTTGGACTACCACACTACATTGCCTCTCCAAGATTCAGTTGTTATGGCTTGAAAAGACAGATTTAAAATTATTCTGACATGTTTTTTTTTCTGGAGAAACATGCACACAAATAGCTTTCTAAAGGTAAGGTTCCCCTCGCGCCTATGTGCTAGTGGTTTCCAACTCTAGGGGGTGGTGCTCATCTCCGTTACAAAGCCAACGCTGTCCGAAGACATGTCCATGGTCATGTGGCCGGGATGACTAAATGCCGAAGGCGGACGGAACGCTGTTACCTTCCCACCAAAGTGGTCCCTATTCTCTTACTTGCATTTTTACATGTTTTCAAACTGCTAGGTTGGCTTTCTACACAATGTAACAATTGTGAGACATTTGTTAAGTGAATTTTGCCCCATTTTACAAACTTTCTGGCCACAGTTCTAAGCGAATCATGGCCTGTGATGACCTGGGGTGTGGCACAAAGGCAACACAGTCAGGTAATCAGTAGGAGTCTCTTTATTAGCTCCAACCTTGTCCCCAATGTACTGGTTACCTTCTGGGCTGGAGGAAAACTCTCCTAGGAACAGCCTTTGGCTGCAGAGAATCAAGTCCAAAACAGGGTCAACAAAAACTGTAACTATAAGTCCAATCAAAGCAAGATGAGGTAATTAGTCTGGCAGGGCAAGAGAAGGAATTCCAGGTGTGAAGCAATGGCAGTAATTCAACCCAGTTGGGGTTGGGAACGCACATAACCAAAGTCAACACAAGATAAACTCACGTTTGTTCCCAGCAGATGCCGTACTCAGCTTGCATCTCTTTTAAACTCTCTTCCTAAGTTTGCCTAAGGAAGGGAATCAGGGCCCTTTCCTCCCTGCATGCCCTAGCACAGTGGTGGCTAACCTTTTTTGGCTCCTGCGCCAATAATTGTGCATGAGCTCACTTGTGCGCACTCGTGTACCAGCAGCCAGAAGGCAATGCGTGCTGGGCCACATGCCCCCTGTGCATGCGCACATGACCCCCCTCGCATGCCACGTGCCTGCGTATGCGTGCGTGATCCCTCTCGTGTGCTGCGCATCTTTGCACATGTGTGTGCGACTCCCCCTCATGTGCTGCACATCTTTGCGCATGCACGCACGATCCCCGCCTTGTGTGCCGTGCATCTGCACATGTGTGCATGATTCCCCCTCATGTGCTGCGCATCTGCACGTGTGTGCGATCCCCTTGTGCACCACGTATCTATGTGCATGCGCACACAATTCCCCCTCATGCACAGTGCATCTCTGCGCATGTGTGCACCCCTCCCACGCACCCCCCTCTGCCCCCTGCGCATGTGTGCTAGATACCCAACAATCAGCTGTTGGGCGGCAGCACGCATGTGCAGTGGGGCTCTTCCGGGTGACCTCTCGTTTGCCGGGGGAAATGGCTCTGCGTGCCACTTCCGGCACCTGTGGCATAGGTTCACCAACACAGCCCTAGGATGAAGAGGGGATGGGCCTGGGTCTTCCTCTGAACTCCCTCTCCCTTGTTGTATCTCTCCCCTGCTCTGTCCAGCTGGACTTTGCCCTTCCCCATTTTCCTGCACAGCCAAGGGAGCCACACTCCCCGCCCTGTCAGCTGTTCATCTTCCTCCTCAGATTCAGACTCTGACAGGGCCACAACACTGTCACTGTTAAGTTGGTAACCCCATTGTTAAGTGAGTCCAACATGCCTGCTTAAGCAGCTTAAGGGGTTGCAGACATGAAATTCCACACTCCAAAGCTCCTTTTTAAATGAAAAAAGAAGGCGCCATGGAGCCATAGGTTTCCTGTTATTACAAACTTGACTGAATGCAGGATAATCTGAAATAGTTCTAGGGTGCCTATCCAGATGGATAAGTTTCATCTGGTGGCCATTCAATGGAAGCCTTTCTCTGTGGCAGTGTTTCTCAACTTCAGCAATTTGAAAATGTGTGAACTCCAACTCCCATGCTTGCCTGGGGAACTCTGGGAGTTGAAATCCACACATCTTAAAATAGTTCAGGTTGAGAAACTGGTCTATGGATTTCCTCCATGGTACAGTGATCACCTCCAGGAATCCCAAAGGCCTCAAATCTTGGTAAGCATCTGTTACAAATATTTCTTCTTTCAGATCTTCCCTATAAAATGCTCAAAGTTTGGTTTGTTCTTCATCTCTCTCTCTCTCTCTCTCCCACTCTCTCTCCCTCCCTCCCTCCCCGCTCTCTCCTCTCTCTCTTTCTCTCCCTCCCTCCCTCTCTCACCGAGAATGTGTTTTTACACTATTTTGATTTATCGTTTCCATGATTGCATCGGAATAGCTGTTGTTTTTATTTAACACTTCACAGTTCAACTCTATGGGATTCCTATGGAAATGTATTAGTTAAGCCGGTGCTTCTCAGAAGGGATCAAAGGAAAACAGACTTACTAATTGGAAACTTAAAAAAAATATTGAGACATTCTAGAGAGAGGGAGAAGATTGTTTGTGACTGCTGAGCCAAGAGATCTACTCCTCATAGATGGGTACAATAATATGTCAGAGTATTAAATTATCATGGGTGGATATCTTAGTGTGTATTAAAGACCTTTTCTTTCACGGTAATAAGTGATCTCAGAAGCTTGTGTTACAGCTGCAATAGATAGAAACTTTATGCAACAGCCACTAGACCAAATACCCTGTGAGTCTATAGAGGATTTCATCACATTTGTGTTTACCGAGCATTTTCATAAATTGTTTGGGTTCTGACAAGATACTGAGTTGAGTTTGGTGGGTTGATTTGCCATGGAGAAGAGAAACAACTTGTAGTATTTAAGTAGCTTTTGAAAAAGTTACTAAGTTGGGGTGCCCTTTGAAATGGATAAAAGTCCAAATGCTGAAAAGCAAACTGAAAGCAGGCGGTAGTCAAATTGTTTTCCAAAGCACCAGAGGGCAGGTCAAGAAACAATAACCAAAAAGAGAAGCAACCCTGGAATAGAATAGAATATAGAATAGAATTCTTTTATTGGCCAAGTGTGATTGGACACACAAGGAATTTGTCTTGGTGCAGATGTTCTCGGTGTACATAAAAGAAAAGATACTTTTGTCAAGAGTCAAGAATCATAAAGTACAACACTTAATGATAGTCATAGAGTACAATAAGCAATCAAATCATACTAGGAAACAGTCAATATAGATTGTAAGGATACAAGCGACAAAGTTACAGTCACACAGTCACAAGTGGGAGGGGATGGGTGATCAGGAGTGATGAATAGATTAATAGTAATAGTAGTGCAGACTTTGTAATAGTTGGACAGTATTGAGGGAATTATTTGCTTAGCAGAGTGATGGCGTTCGGGTAAAAACTGTCTTTGTGTCTAGTTGTTCTGGTGTTCTGTAGTGTCATTTTGAGGGTAGGAGTTGAAACAGTTTATGTCCAGGATGTGAGGGGTCTGTAGATATTTTCACAGCCCTCTGTGAATAAAGCAGAAACTTCCTAACAGTGAGGACAATTAACCAGTAGAACAGCTTGTCTCCAGAAATTGTGGGCACTCCATCACTGGAGATTTTTAAGAAGAATCTAGATAGTCACTTGTCTGAAATAGTATATGGTCTCCTGCTTGAGTAAGGGGCTGGATTAGAAGACCTCCAAGGTCCCTTCTAGCTCTATTCTAAATTCTATACATGTAGGAGAGGAAGAGACAGAGTCTGGGTATGGAGTCAAGAGAGAAATCAGTATGGAGTCATTATGTTCCCACAAGCGATTCCAAGCCCAGCCCGCCCCCCTTGAATTCCATTAAGTCTTATTGGATACCAATCTAGTTCTGAGCCTTAGCTGACTAGGCGTTTCTGCATAGGATTGAGCAATACATCTTCTTAACTGGATCTTAACATGTGGTCCTGATTCCTCGTGTCTGGCAATAAACTGCTAAGTCTTATTCACATAATCTTTAACTGAGCAAAACGGTGCATCACAGGAAAATAATTTTTTGAAACCATACCCTTCAAATGGACTTCAGAATGTGTCCAAAATCCAGGACTCTTGATTCCATGGGGTTGACATTAGGAAGTTTCATAAAACATTTTATGAGATAAACGTTACCATAAAGCACTTTATGACGCAATGCAAGATGTTGCAAAACTCCTCCTGTGCTGTTGTTTGACTGTGCTATACAGTTCAGTATGGACTGTTTTCAAGGCAGAGACATCTCCACATGTATCCCGGATTTCCAAGTTGAAGGCAGGACAACAGAAGCTCTGGCATTGTTGAAGGCCTTGAGAAATCTGGTAAAGAAATATCTTTCGGCAGGACATGGGTTAACTAGTACTAAGAACTAACTACTAATTCTTAGTACTTAGAACTAGTACTTAGAACTAAGGAGAAATTTCCTGACAGAACAATTAATCTGTGGAAGATCTTGCCTTCAGAAGTTGTGGGTGTTCCATCACTGGGGGCTTTCAAGAAGAAACTGGACAAGCCATTTGTCTGAAAAGATATAGACTCTTCTGCTCAAGCAGAGGGTTGGATTAGATGATCTTCAAAGTCCCTTCCAACTCTGTTATTGTAGCACAGGGGTGTCAAACACTTGTCATCACAGAGTCGCCATGTGACGTATCGCGACTTTTTTCCTTCTTTGTTAAACGGGGCGTGGCCAGCACGTGACGCATCCAGCCCACAGGTCACGAATTTGAGACCCCTGTTGTAGCATATCTTAAAGTTAGTAAGGTTGAGAAACACTGAATTAGAGCATAAAGAAAATCTGGGAAGGAAGAAGGGAAAACTAAGAGATATTCAGAAGGAGCCCAGGAGCACATTTCCCAACCAGCAAATTTCATAAAAAGACATGAGTTTTCATGAGCTACAAACCATCAAAGGCATCAGTTTGTTGGTCAGAAAAGATACTCCTAGATTCCTTCTGATTTTTGGCTGTCACAGACTTAACACGCCTGCCTTTCTATAATGCTAGAAATAGTCCTGATTTTTCACACAGGTAGTTCTCAACTTACACCAGTTCATTTAGCGACCGTCCAAAATTACAACGGCACTGAAAAAGGACCGTTTTTCACAGTTACTTTTTCATGATCATGTGACCAAAATGCAGGTGCTTGGCAGCTGGTTCATATTTATGACGGTTGCTGCGTGTGATCGTTTTTGCAAGCAAAATCAACGGGGAAGCCAGATTTCACTTAACATCTGGGTTACCATCTTATCAACTGCAATGATTCACTTAACAACTGTGGCAAGAACGTTTGTCCCTTAACAAATGTCTCCCTTAACAATATACATTTTAGGCTCAATTGTGGTCATAAGTCAAGGACTACTCATACTGTTGTTCAGGCCCAAACATCAAAGAAAATCACACTGCTTGATTTTGGCCTAGCATGATATATATATCTAATCACTGTTATTTCTGATTCATGGTTTATTGCATATAGATGTGACATAGGCTACTATGATTACTTAGCAACGTATAGTTTAATATATAAATCCAACCTATTTACTGATTTAACTACTTTAGATTTTTATGAGAAACTTCAGAGAGGAAAAATAATATATTTTAGTCTACAGTAGAGTTGAACACCTTTTTTCTTTGGTAAAATTTAGAATATCACTGTGTGATTAAGTATTATTTCTGTAGAATTGGTTTCACAGAAAAGATATATTTTAGCAGGAGGTTTCATTAACTGAAAGCAAGTTTTTTAAAAAAATACATTACTACGCATGTTTTTTGAAGTGAACCATGCATCTAATTGTATCTTTACTTTCAAAACCAGTCCCACAGCTGCGGAAACATATCAGAAATAAATAATTCCTGTTAAAACAATGCAAAAATACGTTGGAACTAATTCTAGTTTTTCCTATCCTTAGTTTAGATACCATAATTTTCTTTAAAATTAAGACCCTCCAATTGTTTTCATAAGCCAAGTGACAAGATTTGAGGTGGCATTTCCTATTTTCAACAGAAAATTGTCAGTAAAAAAGAAACATTTGTAAGATGTGGATCGCAAACAAGAATCTGAAAACGAACAATATTTTCCTGTTTTTTGGTACTCTTGCCATAATGTTTGCCTTATGAGGTCCTTCCTGTTTTGCCACTGGAAGTGTTAAAGAGCAAACAAATTGGCTGTCTGCCCCTTTTTAAACCTTATAGTTCTCTTTAACACAACCTTCTTAGCTTGTTTACTAATATGGCGTGTTGACTGTTAATTCTGGCATGGAAAAGAACTTCTCACCAGGGCTTGCTTTAAACAACCAACATCGCCATCGCTTTCTAATGCCTTCCTTGCTTCCCTTTTTTTTTGTCTTGTAGGTCTTCTAACGTTTATAAATTGTGCCTATGTTAAGTGGGGAACAAGGGTGCAGGATGCATTCACCTATGCCAAAGTCATTGCTCTAATTGTCATCATCGTTACAGGAATTGTTAAACTATGCCAGGGTAAGATGAATAGCTGAACATACAGAGGTTTGTATCGATTGTTTTGCATTGACAACCAGTTGGGTTCTAGTGGTTGAAGGCAACGGGTTAGAAACTGGGAGAATGGGAGGTCTAGTACTGTCTTGGGCACGAAGCCAGCAGGAGGGTGACTTCTTTCTCAGCCATGGGGAAGAAGGAGGAGGAGGAGGAGGAGGGGGGAGGAGGAGGAGGAGGAGGAGGAGGAGGAGGAGGAGAAGAAGAAGAAGAAGAAGAAGAAGAAGAAGAAGAAGAAGAAGAAGAAGAAGAAGAAGAAGAAGAAGAAGAAGAAGAAGAAGTGGTGTGCTGAGCAAAAATTGAGTCTTCGGAGAAGGGCGGCATATAAATGTAATTAAAAAGAAGAAGAAGAAGAAGACCACCAACCACTTCCAAACCTTGTAGCAACTTATCCATGTAGTCAATCAGGAGTCAAGACTAACTAAAATAAGAGAATTAGTTTGATGTAGCGGTGAAGTCATCAAGCTAGAAAATGGGAGACTAGGAATTCTAGTTGTTGGCTCCAGTAATGACCCCCATATAAATCATGAGTCTCTAGTCTGATTTTCATAGCTCAAAGAAGATTTATTAGGAGAAGACATGCCGATGCTGCCTGGGTGTAACCAACTCTGAGACGCATCATTCATTTCACCCTTGACCCTGGTCTTCCCCCACCCCCCAGGTGTATATTCTCCAATGGGACACATCCATAGCCAAGAGTCATCAATCATGCTCTCCGGTTATAATTTTGTGTGCCAGAAACTTCGGTCGCCTAGAAATTATCTATTATTATCTATCTATTTAAAGAATGTACTACTTCCCCCCCTCCCTTTCTGCTGCCAACTCTTAAAAGACCAGAGAAATATTTTATGGGTTGACACTAGTTAGGTGCAAATCCAGCTGGGTGACCTTGGGCTACTAGTCCTTCTTTCTCAGCCCTAAGAAATTGACAATGGGAAACCATTCTGAAAATTGTTGCCAACAAAACTGCAGGGGGCTAGTCTAGGCAAACACCAGAAGTCAACATTGCCTAAAATACAAAACAATAAAGGTAAAAATTGAGCAGCAAAACCGTATATTGCAGAAGAACCCATTTGGGTTATTTTTCATCAGAAGGTATAACACTTATTGGTCCCTTCATTAGCTAGGCTGATCCAAGAAGATATGTTAAAGCAGTGGTCCCCAATCTTTGCACCTTGGTGGACCTGGTGGTGGTGGTGGGGAGAGGGGAACCAGGCCGTGTGAGCATCTGACCGGCGCACACGTGTGCACAGCTCAACTTGCACAAGTTGAGCTGCGTGCACACTCGTGCCAGCGCGACACTCGTGTGAGTTGAGTTACATGACCTGGTTACAAGTAGACCAGTGGTGGGATTCAAAAAATATTACCACTGGCTTGGTGGGTGTGGCTTGGTGGGCATGGCTTGGTGGGCGTGGCAGGGGAAGGATACGGTAAAATCCCCATTCCCTCTCCACCCCACTAACCTGCTTTCCAGCTCTGTTCTCCTGTGCAGGGCAACAAAAGAAGACCCAGCCAATCAGCTGGGACTAAATGGGAGGCAGAGAATACATGGGGGCAGGGCCAGTCAGACATAGGATTTGCCGGTTCTCCAAACTACTCAAAATTTCTACTATTGGTTCTCCAGAACTGGTAAGAACCAGATGAATACCACCTCTGAAATAAACCATAGCCCAGTAGTAGTGGATCATGGCCTACAGATGGGGGACACCTGTGTTAAAAGAGTTCCCTAATGTGAACAATTTCTCTTTATGAAAAATAGATCTGTTCATCTGAATGAATGTCTGGGTAGGCGTGAATGAGATACTGTGATATAAGCTGAACTGGAACTAAAAGGTTTAGCAATATTTTCAATAGATTTAACAGAGAGAAAAGCTCTGATTGAGCTACAGCATTAATCCGCTTAGCAATGCATGGATTTATGCTATACCCAACAAATATTTTAAGAATGTTCACTATTTTTTTAGTATTTAATTGTCTTTTTGGGCTTGTTTAGTTTAATCTTTTCTTAATTCACTATTGTTGTATTTATTGTTTTAGCTGTGAGCCACCCCGAGTCTTTGGAGATGGGGCGGCATACAAGTCCCAAAAATAAATAAAATAAATAAATAAATTTATTTGCACTTAGCACTGTCAAGCTCTTCCACAATTCATTTTTCTCTTATTCCCCCTTTTAAACATTTTTGTAGTTGCGGGTATACTGTTCTTTTGGGGAAATGCTCCCTGCGTCTGATTAAAAAGAACTGTAATCCACAAAAGCTTACCGTATTCCATAGTAAGTTGGTTACCTTTAATCCTTGACTTATGACTATAATGAAGCCCAGAATTGCTCTGATATGTAAGTCAGTGCATAAATAGGATTGCCAACAGGATCCCCAACGTCCGATGACGGATATGGCAAAACATGAAGAAGTAAGTCAGTGCACCCATGTTACAAACCCAATTTTATGACAATTTTTTTGTGGTGGCCCTAAAACATGCTGCAGTCATTAAGCAAACCCATAGACTACAATGGGCTTTTTTTTTTGGCCAGGAACTGGAAGTAAATGCTGGAAGTAAGTGTTCCTAAAAAAGATAATCATTTGGCCACAGGATGCTGCCAACAGTTGTAAAGCCAGTCCGTTGCCAAGCACCCCAAATTCAGTCATGTGACCAGGAGGGTAGCTGTCAGAACTTTGAATCCAGGTTGTTTTGGGGAGGTCCGTCACAACTTGGGATGGTTGCTGATGCAACCAGTCATGAATTGAAGAGTATCTGCACAACTTGGTCTTCCTGCAGGAGATAAAATCAGGGGTGGGCTGCTGGGGGCTCGCAGGGGCTCAGTAGAGCCCCCAGCTAAGACTCTGCGGGGCTTAGAGAGCCCCCAATAATCTCAGAAAGACAAGCAGCAAGGGAAAGCTCTTAACAGGCTTAATTGAACTTCTGGGCATTCAGCCAAGAGCATTTCACACCTTGTAAAAGTGTTGCAAGCTAGATAAACAATTCATTCAGCGCTTGTGAGGGAGAGCCATTGAGAAAATCAGATAATATAGCCTCTGAGGGGATTAATTCCCAAATAATAAGAATCACGTAACTCATCAGAAACTCCACTAAGACTCCAAGATCCCTCTCACAGTCACTGCTATTAAGCCTGGTTTCACCCAGTCTTTTATTTAAGTATTAAATGCACAAAATAATAAACAACTTTTTGGTATATTATCTTTTTTTTAGGTAATTAGGGCAAAGAAGTGATGTCGAGTTGGCCACACCCACCCAGTCACATGACCACCTAGACATGCCCATCCGATCACATGACCACCCGATCACATGGCCACAGAGCCCCGCCCACCCCAGCCAGTCATTAGAGCAGAGAGCCCCTTGTTAAAAAATTTGAAGCCCACCCCTGAATAAAATGACCACTCCTTCGGACTATGTTTACAACCTCACTTGAATCTGTGAACAAGATATATGTGGTCACTAACTTCTTGATGCATATATTTAAACAAACCCTTGTGAAAGGTGTCATCTTCAGCTGAATTTTTTCTGGGGGAAAGGGGGAAAGAAGGCCCTCTGAGAAACCGGCTTACCCTGCACCCCACCCATGTTGCAGAAGGGGCCTTCTGTAGACCCTGCCAATCAAGGAATTTTAACTGGTGAGGTCCAGGAGAAGAGGATTTTCTGCTATGGCTCCTGCCTCCAGAACAACTTGCCTCCCCCAAGGTCAGATCTGCTCCCATTCTTTTGGCCTCCAAAATGCCTTGAAAACAAGGCTCTGCCAACTAGGCTGAGTTCCTAATGGGGATGTGGCAAATTGGAAATGGCTGATGGAGTAGAGAACACCCCACTCCTTCCCTGTGCTCACTTTGCTCCCTCCCTCTCCCTCCTGCTTAATTTAGTTTTAATTAGATTTTAAAATTTAAGACCTTTATTGTTTTAATGTTTTATATTGCATTTTGTTCAACATCTGTAAGCCAGCTAGAGTCTACTTACCTACCTACCTTCCTTCCTTCCACCTTTCTTCCTTCTTTCTTTCCTTCCTTCCACCTTCCTTCTTTCCTTCCTTCCACCTTTCTTTCTTTCTTTCCTTTCTTCCTCCTTCCTTCGTCCTTCCTTCCACCTTCCTTCCTTCTTTCTTTCCTTCTTTCTTTCCTTCCTTCCACCTTTCTTCCTTTCTTCCTTCTTTCTTTCCTTCCTTCCACCTTCCTTCCTTCTTTCCTTCCTTCCACCTTCCTTTCTTCCTTCTTCCTTTCCTTCTTTCCTTCCTTCTTCCCATAATGAAGCAATTCTGAGTGACTAATATATTTCTCAGAGTCTAAACAAAGGCTTCACATGTATCTGGATTGACAAATCAATTTCTTTCAAGTTTGGGAACTTTACAATAAAGTTGTCACTTCTACATGGCTTTTCAAGTCTTGTAGAGTCACTTATGGGTTTACTTTAATATATATGGTAGATTATGTCTTGTTCAACGTTCTCTGCAATGGGTGTTCATGTAGGTGAGAGCCTGTTACCAACTCATTCAGTTAATACCACATTTAATTGATCCAGAAATGTGTAATGTACTTAAATTATATTACTGTTTGAATATACTTTGGCCTATAAACCAATAATGGGAATGACCTTAAAAAGCTGTTTTGGTAACCTTTGTATGCTTATTGCTGACAAGGTTGCTTGTGTTTTGAAGCCAAGGTCTCTGAGTCTCTTTCCTTTAGTCATACTTCATGTTTTTCCTTTGTTATTTGTCTATTGTTCAGTTTCGGCCACCTGGCCTTGCTAATCTGTTTTTCTTCTGAGCTGCAGTATCTGAGCTGTTGTAGGTTTATCACGATATTCAGTTTAAAATTCTTTATTCCTGTTTGGCTTGGAAATTTCAATCACACGCTAGGACGAGAAAATAGGAAGTCTGTACTTCCATTGTGCTGAAAATGCGTTCATACCTTCGGTATATTGTTTATTCACCAGTGGGGGCCATGAAGAATCATGCATTATCATAAGGCATGTGTATCCTTTCTCATATTATGTTAGCCACCATCCTTTCTTCCTTAGCAGGCAAGATGTGGAAATGGATTTAAGGTTATTTACATTGTTTTGTGTTCATCACTTTAAATATTGCACAGAATTCTAGATAAGCAACTTTGCCATTTGTTTTCTTCAGTGTCACTGAATAAAAACAACTGCTGATTGTAGTTTAAATTTTTTAAAAAATTTAAACTTTATCCACTGTTCAAAAACAAAACAAAACCAAACAACCACAACTTGGAAAGATGGTGTGTGTGCTGAAAAATGAAGAGTGGGCATGGTTTAGTAAAATGACACTCCTTTCAATATTGCTGAGATTAAGGTGAATTTACAGTTTTAACATCAAGCCTGTGTCCCTTCCTTTGTTCAACATCCAGTTGGATGAAGTTTCAAGAGAGATTTTAAGCCACTATTGTAAGGTGTTTTGATGAACGATTGAAGGAACTAAATGATTCTAGTCTAACAGAGAAGTACTAGAAGTGATAGGATAGCAGTCTTCCAGTACTTGAAGGGCTGTCACAGAGAAGAAGGGGTCATCAAAAGCACCCAAAGGCGAGACAAGAAGTAATGGGTGGAAGATAGTTAAAAGAGAGATCCAACTTAGAATTAAGGAAAAATTTCCTGACAGTAGGAACAATTAACCAGTGGAACTGCTTGCCTCTAGAGGTTGTAGATGCTCCATCATTGGAGTTTTCAAGAAGAGATTGGACAACCGTTTGCCCAGAATGGTGTAGGCCTAATCTCCTTGGATTAGAAGACCTCCAAGTTCTGTTCCAACTCTATTAGTTTTTAATCTATGTTCTAAATGTATTGCCTGATTATGAATTGGGAATTTTTACCATTCATTACCATCTAGTAAGGCAAGAACAGTAATAGTTGCTCTAGTAATGGACAATTTGATTTGGAGTAGCTTCAAAACTATTTCCCAGGGGCTGAGACTAAATAAGGAAAATAAGAGTAAACCTTTTTTTAAAAAAATTACATTTATATGCTGCCCTTCTCCAAAGACTCAGGCTTACAATTTTGGAGCACAACCCAATGCGCTCAGCAATAGCCTTCATTCCATTGTATATGCCTGCTTATTACTAAGCGGCATTTTTACAAGGTCAGCTAATTGCCCCCAACAATCTTGGGTCCTCAATTTACCTACCCCGAGAGGATGGAAGGCTGAGTCAACCTTGAGCCTGGTGGGATTTGAGCCTGCACTAATTGCAGGCAGCTGGAACTTAAGTGCTAGGCATTTAACAGCCTGCACCACCAAGGCCCCTTGATGGCTCCATGTACTTTTGAAACAATTTCTTTCCTAATACTGGCTATTTAATATATGTTTGGTCTAAAAAGTTAGATTATTTCAATACAGACCTCAAATAAGGGAGTTAGCATCTGAATGAGAAGACATCTACAATCTTAGCACTAATAGGGACATTTGAGACATGAATCTGAAATTAAGACACTGACTCTAACACCCACTGTTCTAGATTAAAGCAAGAGTATTTTTTTGTGCATTTCCAAAAAGAGAGAAATGACTTTATTTTAAATGGGTGCTTAAAGAGCAGGCATTTTGAATTTCTTGGAATTGCTGAGAGCATAGATGTCTGTGAGTTAAAGTTGATGGAATCAAGTTTTGATAGCAACCTGTTTTTGCTGATTGCTATGATTTAATATGGAATCTTGCTACATTTCTGGTGGGATTGTCGAATGTTTGTCAGATTCAGTAACCTTGTGAGATCATACTAGGTATTGTCTTATTATAGATATCAGAGGTTCTGTACAGTTGATGTTTTTCTTATTACGTTGTTCTAAACCAACCACTTTGTTTTGTATGTTCCAAGGTTGCATTTATTCGTTTGTTTTTCCTTTCATATTCAGGATACTCAGAACATTTTCAGGACTCTTTTGAGGGATCTTCTTGGAACCTCGGAGGGATTTCTCTTGCACTTTATTCTGCCTTGTTCTCATACTCAGGTTGGGACACTCTGAATTTTGTAACTGAAGAAATAAAAAACCCAGAAAGGTAAGAGCTCATTGGGGCTTTTATTTTTATTAACAACAAATAATTAGAAACCCTCACAAAGTTTAAAGACCCTCACCTAGTTTTCAACTGACAAAGGAGTTTGATCCCATAAATGAAGGAAACAGTTAGCACAATCTTGATGTTCTGGACATAGATGAAGGAAACTGTTTTAGGGCTGGATCATATCCAGAGTGCTCCAAACTTCCAGTCAATAGGAGTAAAGCATGGGGAAGCATTGGGCTGAACCAATGTAGTCTGGAGGAGAAATTGGAATGTTCTAAAATTCTCAGAAGAGTTCCATTTCCTAAACAATGGGGTTTGAACCTCCCTAGTATTCAGTTTTTGGTTTCATACTTCAGAACCGTAGAATCATGGATTTGGAAGGGGCATTAGAGGCTATCTAATCAACTCCCTACTCAGAGCAGGATCTATTAGAACATTACTGACAGTTGACCATCCATCCTGTTGAAGATGTCTAGTGAAGGAAAGTTCACCACTGCATGTGGCACCCTGTCCCCCCTGTTCAAGCAGAAGAACCTATACAACCTCAGACAGTCTCTTCTTAAAAACCTCCAGTGATGGTGCACCCATGTTTTCTGGAGGCAAAGCTGTTCCACTGGTAAATTGTCTTCACTGCTAGGAATTTTCTCCTTAATTCCAGGTTGCTTCTCTCCTTGATTGGTTTCCAACCAATGTTTCTTGTCCTGCCTTCAGGTGCTTTGGAGAATAATTTAACCCCCCTCTTCTTTGTGGCAGCCCCTCAAATACTGAAAAATAAAGCCCTAAATGGCTTGGGTCCAGGGTACTTGCGGGAACGCCTCCTGCCAGCATCACACTCCAATCGCCCTGTACGCTCCCATAGGAGGGGCCTCCTTGGGATACCGTCGGTCAGGCATTGTTGACTGGTGGTCCCCAGGGCTAGGGCCTTTTCCGTGAGAGCACCCACCCTATGGAACCAGCTTCCTGTGGATCTCTGTTTGGCCCCTGATCTCCGCTCCTTCCGCCGGGACCTGAAGACCTGGTTGTTTCAACAGGCCGGTCTGGACTGACCCCGGGGGTGTGGGTTGTTTTGTTTGTTTTAATTATTTTAATGATTGATTAGGCTTGTACTTGTTTAATTATTTTTTATTGTAATTGTATGGGGTTTTTAATGTTCGCCGCCCTGAGTCCTTAGGGAGTAGGGCGGCATACAAGTCTAATAAAATAAAATAATAAATACTGCTACCATGTCACCCCTAATTCTTCTTTTCTTTAGACTAGCCAGACCCAAAACCTGCAGCTGTTCTTCATATGCTTTAGTCTCCAAGCCTTTGATCATCTTAGTTTGATCTTCTCAGAACTTTTTCCAAAGTCTCAACATCTTTTTTGTAGTAGGGGGACCAAAATTGGTTGCAATATTCAGATCATTTAAGCATTCTCATCAGAACTGGTATTCAGGTGCTTCTGACCCCGTTCTGGAGAACCGGTAGTGGAAATTTTGAGTAGTTTGGAGAACTGGCAAATCTCACCTCTATTCTCTGCCTCCCATTGAGTCCCAGCTGATCGGCTGGGTCTTCTTTGGTTGCCCTGCACAGGAGAACGGGGCTGGAAAGCAGGTTAGTGGGGTGGGGAAGGAATGGAGATTTTGCAGTATGCTTCCCCTGCCATGCCCAACAAGCCATGCCCACCAAGCCACACCATGCCCACCAAGCCATGCCCACAGAACCAGTAGTAAAAAAAATTTGAATCCCACCACTGATTCTCATAAGGCTTGGTCTCCAGACCCTTCACTGTCTTCCTAGTCTCCTCTCAACTTGCTCTAATTTATTGTGGTTTTTTTGAATTCACTTATCCCTAATACAACATTTAGATTCGACATTATGTATTATAGCCTTCCATGTCTGAATGCTGCTCCATAGAAACATATCATGTTTTGGAGGGAGACATTTCAATCTAATTTTTTGTTGTTGATATATTGACTTTTGAGGGGGTCTTTAGTGCTGTCTGAACTTGGTTATTTTCTTGCAAACATTTCATTACCCAAACTGGGTAATACCATCAGTGCTTCTAGCTTCTAGCACGAATGACGTTACCTAGTTGAGTAATGTAACATCTGCAAATAAACCAGCAGCCTCAGACAGGTTGGACTCCACCTTTCAACCCTGTGAAATATTCTCCTTTTTCGCGATGTTGACTTTTCATACACTGGGAAGGAATACAGACTGTGAGTTCCTGATTTGATCCTCCCATCATGTGAATCTCTGCTGTGGTATAATCAGTACACATTTACAGCCTCTGGAACAGATGGGGTGCCAGGATAATGTAAATAAAGAACTTTTTGAAAAACCTAATGTGCTTTAATGCCTTTCTCAAACTTTCACATGGTTCTATAATCACTGCAAATATAAACAGACGATATTCCAGGTTTCAAGCAGGTGCTTGTCGGGGAGGAGAGGACAAAGGGTTCCTAGCAATTCATACAGAAGTGTTTTCTTTCTGTTTTATTTGACCAGGAATTTGCCTCTCGCTATTGCTATTTCTATGCCGATTGTGACAATTATCTACATCTTGACCAATATAGCTTACTATACAGTGCTGGATATTAATGCTATACTTTCTAGTGATGCTGTTGCGGTGGTAAGTCTGGCCGTATGATTTTATTTTATTTATTTTGTTAGATTCGGCTCTTGAGTCTCTGCTTCCGCCTGAAAAATTTGATATTGGAATTATGGTTGCAATGACCTCATTTCTATTTTTTTTCCCCCAGTTGTTAATAGCTCGATAACTGTTTAACTTTTCCGCTTGAAAGAAAAGGGAAGGCCGAGTTATGCCTTTTATCCCCGAGTGATTTGGCAGTCATTCAGGTTTAGAAATATTGTTGGAGCTTCCTATACCTGGTGACTAATCAGTGAAATTGCATTTCCTCTGGATTTGATATTAATCAGGAGACTGAACTGAAATTTGTACTAAACTAAGTGAAGATTTATTGGATTAAATCCTCAGCTACCCTTAGATGTGATTTTAACTGAAAGCCCTTTTGATTTCCAAAGGAGGAAAATGCAATTAATGTAATTTGGATGTTATCCTCCCCACAGGTGATTCTGCCTGAGAGGCTGGTGAACTGGGCCTACTTTCCTAACACTTCAGGGTAGCTTAGTGATCTGAGGACCTAAACATGTGACTAAAATTGCAGTGAAATGAGGAGTATTTCTGCTTTTACCAGGTTGGAAGCGATATCTGTGGGCTCATTGTGGAGGAGCCCTCATACAGACCAAAAAATGGACATTTCACGTTTCATCTTCAGACTCACGGAGCTAGAAGGGACCCTGGAGGTCTTCTAGCTTGACCCCGATTGAGCACAAAGTAAAGCAGTACAAAAAAAATAATGCTGAGCAATTACAGATAGTCTTCACTTCATCAGTTGCTTGGCAACCATTTAAAGTAATATTGACCACCAAAAGGGGGTATGAGGACGCAATTTTGAAATTCTGATGGGTGCATGCATAACATAAACACATATACACAAAGAGATATGATTGCATTTTGGGTGCTTGGCAATTGGGTGACCTTTATAGTCACTTAAGGACCACAATTATTTACAACGACAATTCCGGGCTGAATTACCATTGTAAATCAAGAACTACCTGTAAAACAAGGGTACTTCTCCAATCAGTTGCACACATTTGTTAAAATTGGAGACAATTTAAGTGAAGTTTAGTGAGAATCTTTAGAAGAAGCTATATGTGTCGTTTTCTATTTTGGTTGCATCATTTTTCATATTCATACAGATTACAGATTAACAGAGTTGGAAGGGACCTTGTAGGTCATCCAGTCCAAACCTCCCCCACCTAAGCAAGAGACCCTACACCATTTCTGACATATAGGCTATTTATTCCACCAATGGACTATCATTTTCCTGTTCTTAACTTCTGAATTCCTTCTGTTTTTAAGGATAAAACTCTTTAGAGGCTGGCTTGATTTTCTCTGTTCAAAGCCTGTAAATAAATATTTTTTTCTTGCACTGTTAAATTACAAGCTGAAACTGGAAATGAGATGAGCAAGATTCCACTTGCTTGCGTTGTGTTTATTTGGTTGAGAAACCTTGGCCAAGCTTTGAGCAGAAACAAATAAGCCAAACAATTTCAGTGTATAAGTTACAATCTGATAAACAAGCAATTGCTTTGCTTAATCATGTAACTTTGCTTCACTGGGCAAGTCTGTTAGTTGTGATATATTAATGCATTTGTGGTTCTGCAATAACGGTTCTGTTTAATCTGTTTCTTAACGTTGCAGCTTCTTCTAAGCTACACCTTTAAATTCCAGTTGAGGTAGTAATATATTCAGACGTATTCATTTCTATTTTGAGTGCCCCATTTCTTCTTCTGGACAAGAACAGAGATGCTTCAGTAACTGTCAGAAATTAGAATTTTTATATTACGGTATGAAATTCATCTCATGCAGAATAAAATCAGTCAACTTGACAATGCTCAAAGGCATAGGGTGAACAAAAGTTTTCTGAAAATGATAGAGGTTACAACCCCTCTAACTTTCCAGACAAATGGTTGTGCAGTCTCTTCTTAAAAGATCTCCGATGATGAAGCACCCACAGCTTCTGAAGGCAACTCGTTCCATCAGTTAATTGTTCTCACTGTCAGGACATTTTTGAGGAGTATTTTTGTTTTCGTGTTAAAGGGACACGGTGGCTCAGTGGCTAAGATGCTGAGCTTGTCGATCAGAAAGGTCAACAGTTTGGCGGTTCAAATCCCTAGCGCCGCATAACAGAGTGAGCTCCCGTTCCTTGTCCCAGCTTCTGCCAACCTAGCAGTTAAAAAGCATGCAAAAAATGCAAGTAGAAAAATAGGGACCCCTTTGGTGGGAAGGTAGCAGCATTCCGTGCGCCTTCGGTGTTTAGTCATGTTGGCCACATGGTGTCTTCGGACAGCGCTGGCTCTTCGGCTTTGTAGTGGAGATGAGCACCACCCTCTAGAGCCGGAAACAACTAGCACATATGTGCAAGGGGAACATTTACCTCTGCCTTCATGTTAGCCAAGTTGGACGTAGTATGAAGAATCATAGGACTGTAAGGGACCTCAAAGGTCTTCTAGCCCAAACCTTTGCTCAAGGCATGAACCTTAGATCATCCCAGTCAAATGATTATCCAATCTTTTCTTGAAAACCTCCAGCAATGGAGCATCCACAACTTGAGGCATGCTATTCCACTAGTTAATTGTTCTCATTGTCAGGAAATTCCTCCTTATTTCCAGGTTGGCACTCTCTTTGATGTCCTTCAATCCATTACTTCTTGTCCTGTATGCCTTGGAGATCAAATTGACCCTCTCTTTGCTGGGTCAGCCCTTCAAGTTAAATGCCTAGCACTTAAATGCTGTTAAATGCCTAGCACTTAGTTCCAGCTGCCTGTAATTATTGCAGGCTCGAATCCCACCAGGGCTCAAGGTTGACTCAGCCTTCCATCCTCTCGGGGTAGGTAAGTTGAGGACCCAAGATTGTTGGGGGCAATAAGCTGACCTTGTAAAAATGCAGCTTAATGAAGGCTATTGGAATGAAGGCTATTGCTGAGTGCATTGGGTTGCGCTCCAAAAATTGTAAGCCGCCCTGAGTCTCCGAAGAAGATGAATAAAAATAAATAAATAAATAAATAAATAAGTACTGGAAGATCACCATCATGTGACGCCTTAGTCCTTCTCTTCATTAGGCTGGGCATTCCCAGTTGCTGCAATTGTTCATCCTAAGATTTAGCCTCCAGTCACCACTGTGAAAATGTGAATAGCAATAGCAGTAGCACTTAGACTTACATGCCACTTTGCAGTGCTTTACAGCCCTCTCTAAGTTATTTACAGAATCAGCCTCTTGCCCCCAACAATCTGGGTCCTCATTTTACCCACCTCCAAAGAACGGAAGGCTGAGTCAACCTTGAGCCAGTCAGGATTGAACTCTTGGCAATGAGCAGTGAGTTAGCCTGCAATGCTGCATTCTATCTACTGCGCCACCATGGCAATAGAATAGAATTTAGATTTACATACCACTTCACAATGCTTTTTAGCTCTCTCTAAGTAGTTTTACAAAGTCAGCTTATTGCCCCCAAAAATCTGGGTCCTCATTTTACCCACCCCTTGGAAGGATGGAAGGCTGAATCAACCTTGAGCCTGGTGAGATTTGAACTGCCAAATTGTAGGCAGTCAGCAGAAGTAGCCTGCAGTACTGCACGCTAACCACAGACCCTACCGATGTGGAGGCCCATCTGTCATACTGCCAATGGATAGGCCTGTGATTAGCACCAACGTTTTATTTACCGCACCTAGCAATTCTTCATTGGTTATCAGTGATTCATCTGTCTGCAGGGGAAAAAATAAAGACTGTGTGGGTGGAACATCTGTGAGAGGGATGGCCAGGTGCTGATCATGAGCTCAGAAAGGTTTAGATCAGGGATGATAGCATGAATCTCCACCCTGTGGCCACTCCTAATCCTGAACTTTCTTCAGCGAATGTAATGCCTTATATTGTCTCCTGTTGTGGAAAGCAGGTTTATTCACCATTGTTGTTTGCGAGGTTTGTTGATGTACTAAAGTTACAGTTGGTCCCATTTATCATTTGTGCTCTATTCTGTTTTAAAGAGCGAGCAGGTTTAAGCAAGGGAAGGCAATTCACTTTGGCAATCTTCCCCATACTGTAAGCACCTGCACTTTTTCAGCCTCTCCCCACACCCCTTAATAACTGCCAGCTAAATTAAGTGAAATTAATCATTCTGCAAGGGTTGAAAAATTTGAAGGGTGGTTGAATTATTCCTTTTTTTCAACGTTCAGGAGACCACATTTTTCATCCGTGCAACATTGGCTTCAGGGACATGAGCCCCTTAGTATTCTTTCTTGACATGCCTTCTTTGTCACGTGCCAATAATCAGATGTATGTTTGCAATTGTCTTTTTATTTTATTTTGGCATACCTTCTTTCTTAGTGTTTTGCCCAGTGAACCCCAAATCCTACTCTCAAATGCCTAAAAATACAAAATCCCTAAGTGAAAATACTTGGTAATTCTCATTCTGGGGTGTTCCGGAGATTGTAGAAAACCAAGTTATTGGGAACTATTTATGGCGAGAAAGTGGTTTGTGGTAGTTTGCTAGTTGTTGCGTTATGGATAAGGTGCATACGTTGGATGGCAGTCACATATATTTGCATAAATAGGGATTTAAAGTCTGTTAGGTCTAGGGGTGACATGAAAAAACCCAGATCCCCGGATGTAGATACCAAATGCTGCTACTGTGGCAAATACATGCATTTGTGAGAGACTGGGAACAGTCTACTTTTCAGCTGATCATAATGTGAAAAACCTTCAAGATATGTCTCAAATAGGGTTAAGAAAGGTAGAACAAAATAAGAAAGTGGACTAGGAAAGCATAAACAATTAAATATCAGTCAGCCAGTCTGTCTGTCTGTCTGTCTGTCTCTATTTATCTATCGAAATACTACTCATGCATCATCACCATAATCTCCAGAACCGTAAAGTCTACAAACTTGAAATTTGGCACGGATGTTCCTCTTGGCTTCTAGGTGCTCACTAAGAAAGGATTTTTCAAAATGACCACCAGAGCATTAGCATTTCCTATATTATTAGTAACACGCTCTGATGCTAAGGAGTTCTACCCCCCCTCCCCGCCTGGAAAGAAACCTGTTCCAAATGCAAAACACAAGCAGAGGAGAGGAGTTTCAGTTTCAGTTTTAATTTCACAGCACCAAACAGCTTTAGTACAGAACAGTTGAGCTAAGCCATGCCAAGGCTCCCTGCTGTCTCCTTCTTGTTCACACAGCAAATACTGCTTCAGTTTCCAAACAGCCCTCAACTCTCTCACACACTAACAGGATGCTAACCAGATGAATACCGATGGATGCTGGTAGAGAGAGGCTCCCTCTTATCTCCCCAAAAACTAAGCCTGACCATATAGTTTTGTAGCAAAGCACGGGTATAGAGCTAGCATATATATTTCATTATCTGTCTGTCTGCCTGTCTATCTAATCTAATCTAATCTAATCTAATCTAATCTATCATCTATATTTATATCATCTATATCTGAGTATATCTGAGCAGCATGGTGGCCTAGTGGTGAAGGTGCTCACCTCCCACTCGGAAAGTTGAGAGTTCAATGTTGGGTAGCAGCAAATATTTCTCTCCTAGGGCACAAAGAAAAGTATCTGCTGTGAACTCCGGATAGTGTCAGAAAGGGCATCCAGCTAATAAATGCTCAGCTCCATCCAGTTGCCCCGACGGTACTCCGAATTAAGGGATTGCAGGATCATAAAAAGGGAGTTTTATACAGAGTAAAAATCTCTGAAAAAGATTAACTGTTTTCCCTCTCACCAAGCAAGGTATTAGAAAATGATTCTCATATATTATTTAATTTAGTGTGGTTCAAGGGCAGATGGATAATTTAGAATATTGGTTAAGAGCAAAGAGAAGTTAAATAGTATAGCAGTCTAATCTGCACAGAATGCGTGCAGTGATCAGGCGTTCTCAGCCATTCAGATTTGTTTCTGAAATTGTTTGACCGCAGCTGAACTTCAGTGCCAGACATACACACACAAGAGAAGTACTAGAGATTTGTTTATTTGCTGAAATTGGCTGTGAACGTCCTGAACTTTTAACATTTTGAAATCACCATCCCAGTGCATGTTAAATGCATTCTAATTTTTCCTCCCTTTTCTCTTCCATCGTGTTAGACATTTGCTGACCAAGTTTTTGGGATTTTCAGCTGGACCATTCCAATAGCTGTCGCCTTGTCCTGTTTTGGGGGACTGAATGCCTCTATTTTAGCCTCATCCAGGTAAAAGAACAACAATTGATTTTGCTTTATTGTACTTGCTGCGTACCCCTAACCACAAGAATATTCTATGTCTAAGCTTATTGAAGATATGATTTGGTTTAAAATTTGATTTCTGTTTATATGAAAACATTTCTGTTTATATGAAAGAGGAAATAAGATTAAGATAAGTTACAAGATAACCTTTATTGTCACTTTTTTCTGCAAACATACTGGCACACATTTAAAAAATGAAATTCTGGTGCCTGCTCTCAAAAGAAAATATATAGCATACACATACATGAATATGCATCTACACACACACATATATATGTATATGTATATTAATCACAGTCCATTTTGAATACATAGCAGAAAAAAAACAGTTTTGAGAGTTAACAAGTACTCTCTAAGCAGTTGCCCCCCAAAATCTGGGTCCTCATTTTACACACCTCGGAAGGCTGACTCAACTTTGAGCTGGTGAAAATAGAACTGCTGAACCGCTGGCAGCCAGAAGTCAGCAGAAGTAACCTGCAGTACCTCATTCTAACCACTGCACCACTACAGCTCCTGAATTTCCAATAATCTTTTCTGCTGTCCTCAGCACTCTCTGCACAGCCTTCCTGTCTGAAATAGTAATTCTTCCAAACCACACAGTAACATAATATGACAGGATGCTTTCAATCATCATATCATTTGCATTTGTTTATTTACTTACTTAGTTTATATCCCATTCTCAATAATTCTGATTCTAAACATCTGAGATACCAGTCATATATGTAACCAGGGTCAAAACCATAAGAATTAGCAATAAAATGAGCAAAGAAACAAACAAATGGTTTTAATTATCTCCTCCTGCAGTGGGATTGCCCACTTAAACCCATGGCAGAAGGAGATAATTGAAACCAAAATAATCCCTAAAGCCTGCTGGAATAGTCATTTGTGATTGCCTATTATTTCTCTCTATAAAATGCCTCTTGTGCTGAGAACCACAAAGTGTTTTGGGGCACAACCTGTGTTTTGTATTTATTCCATATTTTCAATGTCATTCCCCTCACTTTCAGTTCTTCCCCTTCTCCATCCTGCCATCACCCAGCATAAATCCGTTGTTTCAAATAAGGGTAGCTAGGGAATTCTGGGAGTTGAAGTCCACACATCTTTTAAGCTGCCAAGGTTGAGCAAACAGTGATCTAAATGGAATTTTCTGACTGTTGTTACAGATAATTCTCACTTCATTTAATAGAAGCCCTGGAGAGGGAGGTTGTGAACTGTTCTTCAATTTATACTGCATCGGATATTAAGCATGCTGTCTCTTTTATTTAGGCTCTTCTTTGTAGGATCTCGGGAAGGTCATCTGCCTGACCTCTTATCCATGATCCATATTGGAAGGTATACACCCGTCCCAGCTCTTCTCTTCAACGTAAGCCAATTTACTGTGATTGTTCAGGTAGAGCTCTTGCTTCACAATCAGGAGGCTATGAGTTCAATCCTAGGCAGTGGCAGATATTTCTCAGTGCAATGAGTTATTGTCTGCTGTGAACTCCGCTTAGGCTTCAGGAAGGGCATCTGGCCAGTAAATGCCAATGCTGTGTTTGATCACCCCGACTCCATCCTGGTGCAAGGGATTACCAGGTTGTTCAAAGAACAAAAAATTCAGTCCGTTATGCTCATCCGGCACTACAGATCTATGGACTGAGGAGACATAGACTTTTTGATCCCAGAAAACTGCTAAAGCTTATTTTCTCTGCAGTCATCATATCTCTTTAATGTGGATAATGGACAGAGTTGATGGGGATTTTCTAAACCTTGGGAGAGCATTGCAGAGGCCATTGCAAAATTTGGCAACCTAACCAGTGGTGGGATTCTATTTTTTTTTTTACTACCGGTTCTGTGGGCGTGACTTGGTGGGCATGGCTTGGTGGGTGTGGCAGGGGAAGGATACTGCAAAATCCCCATTCCCTCCCCACCCCACTAACCTGCTTTCCAGCTCCATTCTCCTGTGCAGGGCAACCAAAGAAGATCCAGCCGATCAGTTGGGACTCAATGGGAGGCAGAGAATAGATGGGGGTGGGGCCAGTCAGAGGTGGGATTGGCCAGTTCTCTAAACTACTCAAATTTTTCACTACCGGTTCTCAAGAACCGTTCAGAACCGGCTGAATACCACCTCTGAACCTAACACTTCTGAAACATGATGGGGAGATCAGATTCTGGATTCCAATTCCCATTGGCCTTTAAGCCTTTTTGGGGTGGGAGTGGGGGTGGGGGAAGAGTGAGAAATCTCAGAAAATATCCAACAAAGATGAGGAATTGTGAGGGCAGGATTAGATTGTATCCCAACTCTGGTAATCACCTATAAACACCTCTGCTGGTAATCACCTATAAAGCCCTACATGGCTTAGGGCTGGGGTATTTGTGGGAACATCTACTGCCAGTAACGATTGCCCAGTGTCCCGTGCGCTCCCACAGACAGGGCCTCCTCAGGGTGCCGTCGGCCAGGCAGTGTCGGCTGGCGACCCCCAGGGGGAGAGCCTTCTCTGTGGGAGAGCCCACCCTGTGGAATCAGTTTTTTTAAAAAAATTACATTTATATGCCGCCCTTCTCTGAAGACTCAGGGCGGCTTACAATTTTTGGGATACAACCCTGTGTGCTCAGCAATAGCCTTCCTTCCATTGTATATGCCTGCTTATTACTAAGCGGCATTTTTACAAAGTCAGCTTGTTGCCCCCAACAATCTTGGGTTCTCAATTTACCTACACCGAGAGGATGGGAGGCTGAGTCAACCTTGAGCCTGGTGGGATTCGAGCCTACAGTAATTGTAGGCAGCTGGAACTTAAGTGCTAGGCATTTAACAGCCTGAGCCACCAAGGCCCTGGAGCTTCGGATGGCCCCTGACCTTCGATCCTTCCATCGTGACCTGAAGATGTGGCTATTTCAACAGGCCGACCTGGACTGAGGGGGGTGGTTATTGGTTTTATTAGCTTGGTTTTATTGGTTTTATTGGCTGTTGCTGGTTTTAATTAATGTTTTTTGGGATTTCTATTTTATATTTTTTAAATTTTTGTATTGTATGTTTTTTACTGTTGTGAGCCACCCTGAATCCTTCAGGAGATAGGGCGGCATATAAATCCCATTAATAAAATAAAATAAATAAATAAACTCTGGCTTTCTGCCTTGTCTCAAGACACTAAAAATGTTTAGAACCCTGGAAATAAAGAAATCTAAACTTGCTCCCGTTTCCTTGCTGTTGCTATTTTCTCCATTGCAGTTAGTCCTTGACTTGCAACAGTCCCTATAGTGACCAAAGTTACAACACACTGGAAAAAAAAGTGAATTATAACCCTTTTTCACACGGATGGCCCTTGTAGCATCCCTATAATCACGTGATAAAAATTCAAATGCTTGGCGATTGGTTCATACTTACGACCGTTGCTGTGTCTTAAGATCACACTTTTGCAGCCTTTTGACAAGCACAACCAACTGCAGTGATTCACTTAACCATTGTGGCAAGAAAGGGCATAAAATGGGGCAAAAGCTTACTTCAAACAAATGCCTCACTGAACAACATAAATTTTGGGCTCAATTGTGATCGTAAGTTGAGGACTACCTGTATGAATGATGTTTTAGCCTCAAAGTGACCCTACTTGCCAAAAGAGTAAGCTGGTTACTCTTTTGAGTAAAGTGTTGCTGCTTATATAGAATTCAGAAAACGCTGTGCTTGGAATTTTTCATGCCTTTCTCTTATCTTCTCTTCACAGTGTACTATGAGCCTCATCTACTTGACGGTCGAAGATGTCTTTCTGCTTATTAACTACTTCAGTTTCAGCTATTGGTTCTTTGTTGGGTTGTCCATTGCTGGACAGCTTTACCTCCGCTGGAAACAACCAGATCGGCATCGACCACTCAAGGTAGGAATGAACACAAGATTAAACCTGTCGTTTATAGAAAAGCAATCACTGATATTTTTTTTGCAAAGAGATTAAGACTACAGTGGTACCTTGATAGGTCAAGGTTCCCTTTGCACATACGTGCTAGCTGTTTCAGGCTCTAGGGGACAGTGCTCATCTCTGTTACAAAGCCGAAGAGCCAGCTCTGTCCGAAGATGTCTCTGTGGTCATGTGGCCTGCATAACTAAACACCTTCGAAGGCGCACGCAACACTGTTCCCTTCCCACCAAAGTGGGCCCTATTTTTCTACTTGCATTTTTACGTGTTTTCGAACTGCTAGGTTGGCAGGAACTGGGAGAAATAACAGGAGCTCACTCTGTTATGCAGCGCTAGGGATTTGAACTGCCGAACTGCCAACCTTTCTGATCGACAAGTTCAGCGTCTTAGCCACTGAGCCACCGCATCCCTCTATATACCTCGATACTTGTCATTAATTGGTTCTGGGAGATGCGATGAGTACCAAAAACGATGAGTATGAAACAAACTGGAAAGGGCCAGCGAGCTACAAAACAGCCAATATGGACAAGTTCTAGATTGGGCTTTGAGTACCAAACAAACAACGAGTACTGGCACAAAATTTTCCACATTAAAATGCACTGAGTTATCAAATTCAGTGATTTTTCAAAGAGGAACACTATACGCCTTTGTATTGCAGATGGTCCTGGTGTTTTCTGTGAGCCTATTAGCAATTTCTGGATGGGTGAAAGGTAATTTCTGGAAACCAAACAGTTAGTCTTTGAGTTATAACCACAATTGTAATCAGAATTTCTATTCATAAGCAAAATCAGGCCTGATTTTATTACCTTTTCGGTGCAATTGTTAAGGGGTTCACTGCAATTGTTAAGGTCAGATGGCCATGGAGATGCTATGATAGTGCAGGCTGTTAAACGCCTAGCACTTAGTTCCAGCTGCCTGCAATTAGTGCAGGCTCAAATCCCACCAGGCTCAAGGTTGACTCAGCCTTCCATCCTCTCGGGGTAGGTAAAGTGAGGACCCAAGATTGTTGGGGGCAATAAGCTGACTTTGTAAAAATGCCGCTTAGTAATAAGCAGGCATATACAATGGAATGAAGGCTATTGCTGAGCGCATTGGGTTGTGCTCCAAACATTGTAAGCTGCCCTGAGTCTTCGGAGAAGGGCGGCATATAAATGTAATTAAAAAAATGGTTGTAAGTGCAAGGACCAGTTGTAAATAACTTCTTTCAATGCTGTTGTACTTTAAGGAGTTGCTATACAAACGGTTGTAAGTTGAGGACTACCTCTAATGACTATGGGAAAAATTGTACATTGGAACATGACTTCTACTCTTCCTCCTTCTCCTTATTCAGTGCTGCATTTTCTGTTTTGCAGCTGAGCCTGTTTTTCCCAATCGTCTTCTGCATGTGCTCGATTTTTTTAGTGGTTGTGCCACTTTACAGTGACACCGTTAATTCTCTGATTGGCATTGGAATTGCACTCTCTGGAATTCCAGTCTACTTCATGGGGGTCTACTTGCCTGCATCCAAAAGGCCACCTTTGGTCAGCAAAATCTTAGGTAAGGATTGTTTTCATAGAGCATAGAATAATTGGCTTGGAGGTCTTCTATTTCAACCCCCTGCTGATTATCTTTTATTAAGGTCTTAGTCAACTGCATTGAACGATGGGATATTCCACATGCCACCCTTTCCATACCACTCCACGCCTTAGAGGTATACACTCTTGTTTCAGTAGTAAATGTGAATAAGGGTATGTTAGCTTCTTCCTGTCTTCTTAGGCAATTTGTAACAAAAGAAAAATTCTGCAGAAGTGTAGATATGGGTTGGGTTTAAGAAAATGTACACTTATTCATAAAGGTCTTCAGTTTAAATTTGCCATTTATATCAGGTGCAGGCAGTCAGAGCCACTCATGAATAGCTAATATAAGCAACTTTATTGCTTTCTGCCTGTTACAAGAATCTTCCCCAAGCAGCTTGCCTGCCCCTGGGAATAACCAGATCCCTTCATGGAACTTGCGGGAGGTCAGGCTTATTATACTTATTCATTTATTTGTCAAACATGTACAAGGTAGCAGGTATAGGTATAAACATAAACATAAATAAGTTGTTACTGTGTAACAATTCCAAGCTAGTTCCTGCCTTCACCTCCTCCCAGTGTAACTGGCAGTTTCCCAAATTTTAATCTGGCTAAAAAGATCGGATGCTCTGCATTTAAATTGTTCTGGAAATGCTGAATTGGAAGTTTAGACCTTGACTTTCAGCAAAGAGGAAAGTCAAAGAGAAGTAAGCAAGAAACAGTTATGGTTGGGTCCATTTTTGTGCAGATGGAAACATCATGTCCATTGTTAAATTTAGTGTCAGCAGAGGAAGGAATAATGTTCATCTCAGGGGAACTTGTGCTGGTGGTAGATTATAGAGAAACTTTGTCCTTTTTCCAAGCAGTTAATGTTTGGCTAGTGTAATATCTGCTCAACAGATAAGCAGGCATTGTTACTAAAGGAAACATTACAGCATCCACAATTTACGGGAAAATTAAACTGGATGATTGGATTTGATTGGATGCATAAAAACAGAAATATCCTCTGTTTTAAGACATTCCAGGTCAATCTTGGTTTAGCAAGCAACTTGATTTTGAAGTAATCGTTCATAATTACAGAGTTCACTCTCAAATCTTCTCCTTCAACAGGTGCTGTCACTCGATCTACTCAGTTACTTTGTTACTGTGTTCTGACAGAAATGGATGCTGTCGAAGAAAAAGAAGAAAACAAATCTAATTGAAGGCGGGAAAATGGAGTAGATCAACCAGCTGCTCGGATGAAGGTCTGGATGTGCCAGCGCAGTCCAGATCTTCTCTCTGGATTTGGAGATTCTATCCGGTTGACATAATTTGGTTGCCTTTTTTGCTTGTTAGTTTTGTAAAAACGAGAAAACTCACCACCAGGATTCTCAGGCATAAAATTCACCATGGTTTTTAATCCGATGTTTTTCAGCGGTCAAATCAAAGGTCTTTAATGAAAGTGCCCGAAGATGAGACTATGTGGACATGAGACAATTAGTGTGTCAAAGGAAATACCTTGTCCAACTTACTAGAATTGGAAAACTTTCAGGTTTACCAAGCAATCAGTTGTTAATCCTGCACTGGTGATTGTGACCAGCTATTCTACCCAAGTGATTGAATATGCTAAGGAGATTATTTGCTTTCTGATCTTTAGAAGTAGTTTATCTCCATCCTTCATCCACATCACATATCCTCAAGACGTTCAGAAGCTGCTGGTCATCTCTTAATTTGCTTTGATCAAAGTAGAGGTTTAGATGGAAGTGTATTTTGAGTAGGTCAAATTGGAATCAACTCAACACAGTAGGGTACTAAGCCTAGGGCTTCGAAGCCAACATTTGAGCATAATAAGCACAATTCTTCATTTGGCTTTCTCTCAACATTGGGCATTGTACACGTCAAATTCATGCTGCTTCAGCCCTCTGATACTTTAAGGATTTTATACAGAACTGTTTTTAGTGTAATAGTTGGACTTGGCCTGAGGATCTTTCAAAACTTTTATTACTGAGTTCATAGGGTTAAAAATGCACATTTTTAAGGCACTTTCTTTAATGCAAGTAGAAAAAAGTTTCTGTAAAGCGGTATAGGGAGAAATTGTGAAGCTACTTTCTGGGGTATAGTTTCTCAGTTGATTATGCTAGTTTTTAGTATAAACAAGGGAACGCTTAAGAACAGGGATTCAGGCCCAATGTAGTCTGACAGTCCACTTGACTTTATCAATGTCTTGATTGCCCGTTTATATCTTGTCACTGTGGGACCACATTTCCACCGTTATCAGCTGCAAATCAATATCAATAAAAAAAATTTTAATTAGAAAAGGTTGCTTGGGCCTTATTAGGAAAAGCACCCTGAATTCTGAATGCACATCTTGTTTACCCCAAAGCAGACTATCTCTTCAAAAGTGTGTCATGTTGTGTCTTTCTGTGGCTCTTGGTTGTATCTAGAGCCACAGATCTTTCAAAGAGGCAAAATGATAGAAATGTCCCTCTGTCCCTTTGCTTCTTCTTTGTATACAATTTGTTAAACTGATGGGTGCTAAAGAATAAAAATGTAAGTACTCTCACAATGGATTACATCTGAGAAGAGGCTCCTTTATCAGTTGTGAGCTTTGCTCACTTTTAATCACCTAGTCTATGTGCATGTGTAAATTTCCAGAGCTTAATTGTCAAAATCATTGGTACTGTGTTCTTAAGCCCATCATGTTATAAATGGAAAGTAGTTAGTTAAAAAAATACAGATCTATACATGTAATTATTTGGGTTTTTTTAATCAAACAAAAAAATAGATTTGCTTTCAGATTTGAATTCAGTTATAATCAACTCTGACTATCTGTCTAGAAAGAGGTGTGCTATTTATTGTATTGGTGAAGAACCCAGAAAGCAACAGTTTGAAGTTTTGTTTCTCAGTCTTTATGAAAACCAAATGATTTGAATCAACCACATTAGGTCAAAACTGTCTTAAAAATGTACTACATCTATTTATCGGTGCTTTTAAATTAGGTTTCAGTCTCATAGTGCAATAGAAATGTGGCCAATAAATGTTTTATTTAGTTTAACAGGATGGCGTTAAAATTTTAAACTATACCCTGGATTGTTTTTATACTCCATTCTGCTGTTAAAATGCAGTTTGTTTTATAGAAGGACTGAACTGTTTATCTCCTGATCGGATCAGTTAGTTGCCACAACAGCAAATTTTGTAGTCCCTGTATGTACAACTTTGAAGGGGGAAAATTAAAATTCCACCATGTGGAAATTAAAAAAAAATGAGAATATGAGTCAGTTTGTGAAGGAAAACTTATGTTTCATTAATGCTAACTATTTTCTGTGTGAGACTCTGACCTTATTTGGCAGCTAAGCCAGACACTCCATTTAAGCAGTCTTGTAAGAAAATTGCACAGATGGAACCAGGTCACCCAAGGCAAACTCAAATTGAAAGAGAGTAAAGTCTCTCTACTGCTTTACCTGCAGCCAAGAATTGCAAAGAATTCAAGTACCATTCTATTACAGATATTGTAAAGTTTGGACCCATAATGCTAAACCATCATTTTCAGTTTCCAGGGGCTGGCACAGGTCAGCTTCTCTAGTTTGCTTCTGTCAAAATGCCAGTTAAACTGCTGAAGCGAAGATGTAATAGCTAATCCTTGGGTTACAAGGTGATGTGATTGATTAGCGAACCGACAACAATCTCAGCAGTCCCAGTTCTGATTCTTTAAGGTGTGGGTTAAGTGAGAAATGGCAAGAGTGAGGAGCTTAGGAGTGCCACAGGGGAATGGGGTAGGCCCTAAGTCCAGATCATTAGAACTAGGTAAACAACAATCCAATGAAGGAACTACCAAGATCATGCCCACCCACACTGACAGGGCAATGAGAGTAAATCCCACTTCTTACTAGCACTGATGATGTTACCTCGTTGGATAATGAAAGGTCTGCCCACCCACACTGACAGGGCAATGAGAGCAAATCCCACTTCTTACTAGCACTGATGATGTTACCTCGTTGGATAATGAAAGGTCTGCAAGAAAACAACCAAGTTCAGAGAATACTAAAGATCCCACAACTAGGTTTTGCAAATCAAAGAGATGGAGATAATCAATATACTAGGCTTTTTTAAAATTACATTTATATGCCGCCCTTCTCCGAAGACTCAGGGCTTACAATTTGGGATGCAACCCAGTGTGCTCAGCAATAGCCTTCATTCCATTGTATATGCCTGCTTATTACTAAGCGGCATTTTTACAAAGTCAGCTAATTGCCCCCAACAATCTTGGGTCCTCAATTTACCTACCCCGAGAGGATGGAAGGCTGAGCCAACCTTGAGCCTGGTGGGATTCGAACCTGCAGTAATTGCAGGCAGCTGGAACTTAAGTGCAGGCAATTAACAGCCTGAGCCACCAAGGCCCTTGATAGTTTATATTTAAAAAAATCCTTATGTAATTGAAGGTACTTTTTTTTGTTGGCATTGTCCTTTTCTGGATAATGAAGCAAAAGCTACGGTTTGCATTTGCTCCCCATGTAGGACTAGTACAAGGGTATGGACTAGAGATGTTTATCTATGAACTACAAGCATTTCACTCGGAACTAATTGGCTAATTTGATAAACTCACAGAACATAGAACAATAGGATTGGAGGGGACCTTGGAGGTCTTCTAGTTCAACCAAGCAGCAAACACTATACCATTCCAGACAAATGCTTGTCTAGTCTCTTCTTGAAAAACCTCCAATGATGCAGCACTGCAATAAACACCTAAGGAATACAAGAAAGCATCAGCTAAATAACCATGGCTAGTAAAAAAAAAAATTTTCCTTCACAGAACTTCCACAGGGAAAACAGGGTCAGGCAAACTTCAAATTCTGTATATTTTAACTACTATGTTTGTAAATGATGCAAAAGAGAAACCAGTGAGGATTATCATATACCACTAACTCCTAAAGGGACATGTCAAGGCTGATTATCTTAATGAAGGAATGCTGCAATAAAAAAGGGATGTTTTTAACATGTAAAGTTTATCAACTATATATACGAGCCAACTAGGAATATTAAGGTGCAGAAATTTCCAATGTGATCATTTTCAAGTACAAATCTATCTACAGACAGTGATCCCACAATGCTTGCAAAAGAACAAACTATTCGCTTCAATAAGGTAACAACAACATTTCCAATTTTGTAGTAAAGATGATCTTTTTAGGCGGCTTTTTTTCTGGAAACTTCTGCCTTGAATGTCAAAAAGAGTTGTCAGGCATCCCAAAATCCATCTTGTCAATTTCAGGCTTTTCTTGCACAATGCCATGGTTGAGATCCCAAAATTGCAAAAGTCACTTGGATCAAGGCAATCTGCTTTCTCTTGATTTGAAGATGCCCTGGTCGAAACAGCATGACACGTGAGGGTTGTGGTGCCACGATTTGCTAAGGCCACATCATCACACACGGGGGATCTCAGGAATACGAAAGATCCTGCAAGCTACTCGGAATCCAGTTCCTTGACTCCATCATATTCAAACTCCTGCAGGATTTCAGATTCATACTTCTCCCATGATCGCCTGATATATCCACCATCTTCATCACTGGTGCCCTCGCTGTTTTTTTCTGATTCTGGAAGAAAACAGAAAACCAAACTGATGGCAAGCAGGAGTGATTTTGGAAGTCTTTTTTTCCCCTGGTTATTGACATTTTTTTAACACAGTATCTCAAATTCTTTCTTCTGCTTGCTCCAAAACAACTTCAAGATTAAGTTTATTACTGTTTCATTAATTTTAAGGGTCTCTTTTACCTTCCCATAGAATGAGAGACAGATGGCAGAAACTAAAACTGGGAAAGGACAAATACCTTGTGCCCTTAACAGATTTTATTGGACTGATTCAAGTTTTTCCTACTTTGAGTGGTGTGGTGGCCTAGAAGTGAAGCTCTTGCCTCACATTCAGGAGGATCCTAGGTAGAGGCAGGTATTTCTCTCTCTCTGCGCACACTGAGAATTTATCTGCTGAAAGAAACTCTGCATTGGTGACAGGAAGGGCATCCGGCCAATAAACACTCAGATCCATTTGGCTGCCCAGACTCCATCCTCCAAGGAATTATGGGGACATTAAAAGAGGATGATGATGATTCAAGTTTTTCCTACCGATTGTTCCCTAGGTAAACACCGCTGAGATAAAACTGGCCATACATTATCACTTCCAGCATGTTACAAAGGAGCTTCCCACATTCAAATTTCCTTGCCGGAAGCTGGAGATCATGTGACCAGGATGCTACAACCTTTGTTGTAATTTTGATAACATAACTGGAGATGCTGCAGTAGTTTTAAGTAGTTTTAAGAGTGAGGACTGGTTGTAAGTCATTTTTTTCAATGCAGTTGTAACTTTGAATTGTCACTAAACAAATGGTTCTAAGTCAAGGACTACCTGTGTACAAATATGATTATCAACAAATACCACCTTCATCTTCATCAAGAAATTCATCTTCATCTGGATAGTCATTACGCCAGTTGTTCTCGTTATTCTCGTCATCTTCATCTTCATAGGTTTCTTCAGGGAGATGCTCCTCATCCATCTGCATGTCAACACATAATATCACTGTCACGGAGGAAAAATGCGCTACAAGCACCTACCATGGGTCAGTATGACCACATGAAAAACAAGATATATGAGGGGAAAGCGATTAGGATCAGTAATCTTGAAGGTAGAGGCGTAAGAGTGAGAAAAACATGCAATTGAAGCTTTTAAGGCAATGAGATACAGGTACCGCTTGTATTTTATTGGTTGAATCACTTCTAAATTACAAATTACAGCACGTTTTACAAGGTGGAAAGAAACAAGCCTTGCTAAATTTTTATATTTCCTTAGAAAATGCTATTTTTGATTTACTTACCAACTCAAACTCTTGGGTGTAAGGTTGTACAGAGAGAATGTTCTCGATCCACCCAGGAGTAGCTGTTTCCATACAGTAAATATCATAGACGTATTCTTCTTTATTTAAGCAATCCTCTGCTTCTTTACTGTTGTCAGATATGGTTAAATGTTCACGAATCATCTCTACAGAATTGCAGAGAATCACATCTGGATCTGATTTCTGTTAAGATTTACATGTTTTTTTTTAGCCAATAGACAAAAAACAAAAAGTGAGAACTTACTTATTACTAGAATGTTATCCTGCCTTTATTTTTGGTCAATTCACAATGGCATGCATACTTTATCCAATATCTCATCCTGTTAACTCCCTCTCCTCTTCCATCCATCCATCTATACACATACATACAGAGTATATGGAATCAGATATACAATATCAACCCTGTTAAGGTTTCTAAATTGTTAAATCCTTTCCTCCAAATTAGCCTTTTCATACTTAATTGAAGAAAAAAGTTGGACTTTAAATGTTTAATGTTTAAAGTACACTATTTCTTGACTTAAAACTAAGTTGGAAAAAAGGCAACTTATTAAAAATAAGCTATTTGTTTCTTTCCCTATCTATGAGCAAATATTTAATGGAACACTGTTTAATTGGGCAACAGTTTCTTTCTTACACTGTTAAATGTTCTTGTGAGTTCTCAAGAATTATCTCACTTGTTACCATTTTGTCTTAAGTGAAGCCAATTTTGATAAAAGGACCCAAGAGAACACAATGTTTCATTTTTAATGTTAGATTCAATGCCAATGTAGGTACAATTTGTAATTCACAAGAATTGGGGGGGAAGGGACTTGTGGTACCAAAAGCTGCAATCCTTGTATTACTTGATCTTTTGATCTCATATTTATTATATTTTTGTCATCTCCACATATGAACTTGTCAAGAAGGAACCTTTTTATAAAATGTCTTCACTCTATTTGACTGCTATTATTTAGTGACATATAAGGCTAGAAATACATAATTTTAAGGAACAACAATCAGCTGTCCACTAACTACAGTATCTTTTAATAACACCAGAAACTCGGTAAAATGTACTTTTAAAAAACAGAACTCAAAAATATTATTTTGAGTAACTGATCAATGAAAAGTTGCTATATCTTGTCCAAATTACCAGGCACCAGGCATATTAGGGTCCAATACGTTTAAATACCAGGGTTCGTAGACAACATCTAAATTAATGTCACTTATAACAGCCTCTTTCTCCTTGAGGTCACTGTACCAACATAAGTGAGTCCACAGGCACTGTAGGATTTTAGCTGGGTTTTCCTTGTGTTGATGTTCTCTAGATAACGTGCTTGCTTGCTTTCCAAGTTGCTGAAGAGGCTATTGTGGCTGGAAGAGTGCCACACATCATAAAGGTGGCATAATGTCAAGAGGTATTTTAGCCCAGGGCTATCTGAAGTCAAAGGGCAGTAGACTGTTGCAACACAATGCCTGGTTCACACACTGCCCTTTGCTCTGGGTTACTCTTGCTGTTTTTAGAACTTGCTTCTAAACCATAAAGTTTGACCTTGTTATGACTGGAAATGTGGACAACGTATGGCAACTTCTGTCACTGATCAGTTACTGGAAATATTACCTCTGAGTTTTGTAATAGCTGGATTCGCAATGAAACTCAAACCAAACAAACCATATTATGCATTGATAGTTGTATAGTATCCACTCCCTTAACAGCTCAGGACAGCTATTTAAATGCAGTTCAAATAAAATGCAATTAAAGCAACTCTTAAAATATTAATACATTAAATATGTTTAATTAATGGAATAAAAAGAAACCCCGTAAGCAAACAGGAAGTAAAACAAAGTAATATAATGCATACATGCATGCATATATAAAGCCATAGAATCCCTAACACAATTTTGTTATTTATAATTAATATTATTGCTATCACAAAGATTTTACACAGAGGTTAGGGCTGAAGTAAAAAAAAATAAAGATGAGATTTGATTTAGTGATAGAAATAAAAGACAAAATAAAACAAATTTTTTTTAAAAATCAAATATCCATTTGTTCTTCCTTTTCTTCCCAACTGCTATTGAAATATTTTATATTATACTTTAAATTTCTGAAATTCTTCTTCACTTCTGTTTAAATCATTTTTAATGTTTTGAAAAAAATGTCTTCTTCAAAATACAATTAAAATGTTGATGCAATGAAAACCATTAAAAGGAGTGTTTGAAGAATGTTTTGAGCCCCATCCTCTACCGTAATGAGGAAATTGGGTTCAACAGCAAATATTTCAGAACATGAGTCCTGCTATGAAAACAGGTGTAATCACATAAGGTCCAATGCATTTACAGTAGGACTCAAACAAACTCCTTAAACAATCTAAGATTATGAGATAGACTGGACAGGAGTTAAGAGGCCCTAGTGAAAAACATTATTCTAAACCTAAGGTACATTATGAGCCAGCTTGTAGTTGGGATCGTTGTCACTGTGCTTGCATCAGTGGTTCTTATAGCAATAGCACTTAGATTTATGTACCACTCCACAGTGCTTTCACAGATCCCTCTAAGCAGTTTACAGAGTCAGCATATTTTGCACCCAACAATCTGGGCCCTCATTTTACTCACCTCGGAAGGATGCAAGGCTGAGTCAACCTTGAGCTTGGTGAGATTCGAACTGCCAAATTAAAGGCAGCCGGCAGCTGGCAGAAGTAGCCTGTAATACTACATTCTAACCACTGCACTACCGTGGCTCTTATCCCATTTTAATACAGGCTTCTGATGGTCCGTGACTTAGTACTAACCTGTAAATGGGAGGAAGGTGTATCATTTTCCACGTCCTCCTCCTGTATAATATCAAAGAACTGAAAGTCTCTACAGCAGCCTGAGGTGCTGCCATTTTTGTCTTTCTCAGACATAGAAGACTGTTTCTTTTCATCAGATTCTTTCTCATTTGCTCTGAGAGCAGCATTTTCTCCATCACTGAGATCTGGACGGAGGCTAGTGACCAGGCGGTAGCGGCTTTCCTGCCTTTTGGCTTGCTTTGAAGAACGAAGATCCTGAATTATTCTTTGAGCGCTCCCTAGAGCAGGTCGCAGGATCTGGCCTCCTTTCTGTTGGGTAAAAGCTTCTTGTATGTATTTGTCAACAGGTTCAGCCTAAAAGACATTTTAAAGAAGTTCAGTTAGCACCCGGGATTAGAGCAGTGTTCCTCCATCTTGACAACTTTTAGGTGCATGGACTTCAACTCCCAGAATTCCCTGCTCAGCACAATGTCTATGGAGATTCTCAGTCCTCCAGGTCATGGCTGTCCCAAAGGTGCTTTTTCAAAAGGTAACTGGGCTTTCTTTTTTTTTTTCCTTTGAAGGTATTTCGCTTCTCATCCAAGAAGCTTCTTCAGCTCCGTCCCTCTTGGATGACAACCATGACCTGGAGGGCTGAGAAACTCTACAGACTTTCAGCTATACAATTTGGGATGAACACCCTTGGAATGGTGTAGGAGTAGGAGTGGATCTCCAGAGGAAAAATTGCAGGCTACAGGAACCATTAGCACTACTCAGATGACCCTGAGGACACAGAAACCTCCAAGTGGGCTCAACGACCCTCTAAAAGGATGCAAATGACCAGCTGTCTTCAAGGGGCACAAATCCTTCCATTCCCCACCATCCAGTCAGAGCTGAAGAAGCTTCTTGGATGAGAAGTGAAATGTCTTCAAAGAAAAACCAGAAAGTCCAGTTGCCTCTTGAAAAAGCACCTTTGGGACACAGCATAATTTCTCCTCTCTCATCCCTTAGGGTTTTCCAACAGAAAAAAAAAACCTCTATTTAAGATAAAAAATATATTAAATCTTGACACATAATTCCGGGATGTGTAAAATATGTGTATTTGGAATGGAGCAGGTATCCTGGGGCAAGATCCATGCTTGTTGATGAGAACCTTTTGAGTCCGAATGTTCTAATCTACAATATATTTGCTACACCCAACCTGCTTTCTGTTTCTGCCCTAAAACAAAGCAGGATGTTTAAATGCAGTCCAAGATGCTCTAATAACCACCACCCCACCAGGGGCAGGATGCAGGCCAATTCAATCCAGCCTTGTACAAAACCAACATCGGGTTAGAAGGGACCTTGGAGGTCTTCTAGTCCAACCCTCTGCCCAAGCAGGAAAGTGTAACATTTCAGACAAATGGTTGTCTAATCTCTCTTTATAAACCTCCAGCGATGGAGTACCCAACAACTTCTACAGACAAGATGTTCTACTGATTAATTGTCCTCACTGCCAGGAAGTTTCTCCTTAGTTCTAGGCTAGATCTCTCTCTCTTTTTTTTAAATTACATTTATAGGCCGCCCTTCTCCGAAGACTCAGGGCGGCTTACAATTTTTGGAGCACAACCCAATGTGCCCAGCAATAGCCTTCATTCCATTGTATATGCCTGCTTATTACTAAGCGGCATTTTTACAAGGTCAGCTAATTGCCCCCAACAATCTTGGGTCCTCACTTTACCTACCCCGAGAGGATGGAAGGCTGAGTCAACCTTGAGCCTGGTGGGATTTGAGCCTACAGTAATTGTAGACAGCTGGATCTTAAGAGCAGGCATTTAACAGCCTGAGCCACCAAAGCTCGATAAGCTAGATAATCTTGATAATCTTCTACCTGTTACTTCTTATCCTGCCCTCGGATGAAGAAATATATTCAGTGATATTTCCCCATGGCCTTTAACGATGACTGAGCTTTTCTTTAATAAATATTTTATTGAACAAAACAATTAAAAACATTGAACATAGTGAAGTCGGTTTGACATAACTTTGGGTCAGTAATCGCATAGATATATATATTCCTGCATACAATTATTCAAATATATACATATATACATTTGCTGGCTCATACATTATAATTTCCAATATCATTGATCCTATTTTCATCTCATACATTCATTTACCCTCTCAGCAACTCTCCTTTCCCAACTTAAGACCTTCCTTTCTGCTCCCACCAATGATAGAATCCATCCCAAATTGCGTAATGCTGACTTGTCTTTATTTTTCATCTCTAAAGTTAGCTTGTCCATTTCAGCGCATAACAATGACTGAGCTTTTATATCCCTTCCTTCATTGGAAAAGTTGAGATACCCCATGTTGAACTGTATACTGCAGTCAAACAACAGCACAGGAGATCTTTTAGGAAATTTTGTATTATGTCACATCCTGCTTTATGGTAATGTTTATGTCATGCACTGTTTTGTACTAGGTAGAGGCAGATATTTCTCTGGGCACACTGAGAATATATCTGCTGGGGGGGGGAAACTCTGCACCGGCGACAGGAAACACTTTGCTCCATTCAGTTGCCCAGACTCCACCCTACAAGGGATTATGGGGTCATTAAAAGAAGATGAGGATACACTGTTTTATACAATTTGCAAAATGTCAATTCCACCGGAGTCATAGGTCCCAGATTTTGAACACCTTCTGTAAGTTTAACCCATTTGAGGTCCCTTGGTTCAAAAATTGTTACCCTGTGATACTCCATTTTGCCCAGGGAAAGATTACAAGAATAAAAATCACTCATAGTACAGGCAGTCCTCTGGACTTATGGATCACAACTGGGCCCAAAATTTATGAGAAATTTGTGAAACGAGCTTTGCCCCATTTAGCAACCTTTCCTACCACGTTTGTTCAGGGAACCACTGCAAGTTGTTGAATTAGTAACATAGTTGTTAAGCGGATCTGGCTTTCCCCCTTTACTTTGCTTGTCAGAAGGACGCAAAAGGGGAAATCGCACGATCCCGGGACGCTACAACCGTCATAAATATGAGGATTTTGATCACGTGACCATGGGGATGCTGCAAAGGCCGCAGGTGTGAAAAACAGCCGTAAGTCCCTTTTTCAGTGCCGTGGAAACTTCGAATGGTCACTAAACGAACTGCTGTAAATCGAGGATTGCCCGTATTTAGATCAGTGTTACTTCGCCCTTGGAAGACTTGGGGCCTCAACTCCCAGAATCCCCCAGCCAGCTGCGCTTAAACATATCGCTGTATTAACTTAATGATAATTAGAAACAGACATTTAATCTCCTCGCTAACGATCCCAGCCAAAACCCTCGAAGCCTCACCTCCGAGTTTACGGTGGCTACCAACTTGAAGAGAGTCTGCTCCACCTCACCCTCTCCGGGCGAAGAGGAGGAAGAGGAGGCGGCGGCCTCGGCGGCAGCCCCAGCCTCGCTGCGAAAGCGCTTGCAGGCAAGGACCAGCGCCTCGGCCGGCAAAGCCCCTCCGCGCTTTCTCTTCACGCGCAGCACGGCGGCTGTCTCCATGGCAACCGGACCAGGCCGCTCTAACGCGCAAGGGACTATGGGAACTTCTCTCGCCTGGCCTGCGGTCCTTGGCGTAATTTGTAGCTGGTGTCGGCTCCGCGTCCCCGTTTGATGACGCCATCGTCATTTCCTCGAGGGGCTGAGGTCTAAATGATTCCCTAGCCTAGCACGACGTCCGGTTCTTCCAGGCAACAATAGTTTTAAATTATTATTAATTTCAGTGGTGCTTTGCCCTGTCTTCTGAAGGACTTCGATGCAGTTAGCAAGGAAATAAAAATGTATAACCTTTAAAAACATTGAACGTGGTGGACTTCTTTGACATACATGGTTGTCATTTAAAAAAAAGATTATACCTAATAAAATTTATATAAAAAATAATAACGCTATCAGTTACTTATGAAGAAAAGAACAACAACAACAACAAAAACCCTGTTGGCCCACTTTGTCTACACTTGGAAGCCAAGCACTGGTTAGTAAAGGAGAGATCAGCAGAAAATCCCAGGGCTAAAGACTAGAAGGAAAAACTGAAAAGCATTCCAGAAGAAAGCGATGAGAACTTTTAGGGGCTGCCACAAAGAAGTGGGGGTCCACCTTTTCTCCAAAACACCTGAAGGGAGGGCAAGAAGCAATGGGTGGAAACTAATCAAGGAGAGAAGCATCTTAGAACTAAGGAGGAATTTCCTGACAGTTAGAACAATTAATCAGTGGAACAACTTGCATCCAGGAGCTGTGAATGCTCCAACGCTGGAAGTTTTTAAGAAGAGATTGGATAACCATTTGTCTGAAGTGGTGTAGGGTTTCCTGCCTAAGCAGGGGGTTGGACTAGAAGACCTCCAAGGTCCCCTCCAACTCTGTTAATGAAGCTCCTCTCTGGCTTTAGTCAATTTCTAATTCTTTGTACTTTGAAGAGACGCTGACAATCACTTTCCCTTACCAGAACATCAACAACAGGAAGGCAATTGTGCCACGATTTCCGCCCCGCTTGGACAGAGATCCCCTTCTAACCGGAAATGTTATGAAACGGTGACGTTATGCTTTTTGGCCCCACAAGCCTCCGGCTCTGGCAAGCAAAGAGATTTGTTTCCCAACCAGAAAGGAAACCCCGCGCGTTGCATCCTGGGAAGATGGCGGCGCCCGGTGAGTGAAACGCGGACGGTTGAGCTCGTGGGTCGGGCGAGTGGGGTCTCCCGTGGGAAATGTTACTCCCCCATTTCCCCTCGCTCTGAGTAGAGCGTTTCGGTTCACCAGGGGATGAGAAGGCAGCTCGGTACGCCTGCCCGCTATTTGCTACCCCTCGTGCCTCTGAGCATGTGTGGAGTTCGTTCCTCAGGGTCCGTGATCCAGAAAAGCAGGGTTCCTGGGCATGGGCAGATTTCCTGATCCTCTAAGAATGAATGAATGAAACTACGAATCAGTTTAGTTTAGTTTAGTCTTGTCTTGACTTGACTTCCTTCCTTCCTTCCTTCCTTCCTTCCTTCCTTCCTTCCTCTCTCTCTTTTCTCTCCCTCTCTCTCTCTCTCTCTCTCTCTGTGTGTGTGTGTGTGTGTGTATGTATGTATGTACATTATATATATATATATGTATGTATGTATAAACAAAAATAAAATACAAAGCAGAAAACAAACAGACTTTCAGTACTACTGTAACAACAAAAAAGGTTGCTGTACAGAAAAGGAAAAAAATGACCCATTAAACCAAATGGAATCCATCCCAGCTGAATGCTGGGAAAAACCAACAACAGATAAATTATCCTCCCCTTTACATAGTGGGTCTACCAATAGTTATAAGTTTTCCCATTCCTATTTAATAAGAATATTATATTAAATAAATAAATACAGGTAGTCCTTGACTTACAACAGCTCAGTTAGTGACGGAAGTTACAGCATCACTGAAAAAAGTGACGTTGGACCATTTGTCACACTTATGGCCATTGCAGCATCCTCATGGTCATGTGACCAAGATTTGGATGCTTGGCAATTGGTTCATATTTATGACAGTTGCAGGGTCCCCTGGGGTCAACCTTCTGACAAGCAAAGTCAATGGGGAAGCCAGATTCACTTAACAACCGGTTTATTCATTTAACAGCTGCCAATGATTCACTTACTGTGGCAAGAAAAGTCATAAAATGGGGCAAAACTCAACAAGAGTCTCACTTAGTAACAAATTGGGCTCGATTACGGTCGTAAGTCGAGGACTACCTATGTTCCAGGGGAGGGGATTTCTGTCTGATGATCAAATCAACCCAAGTTTTCTTTTCTTTTTTATTCATTTAATCTAATGGATATAGCTGCCGATTTCATAGGCTTAAGACACATCGTTCTGGATCATGTAACCCTGAGGATGCTGCAGTGGTTGTTTGAAAATGGTCATATGTCACTTTTAAGTGTGAAAAACGGTCATATATCACTTTTTCCAGTGCCATTGTAACTTTCAACGGTCACTAAAGGACTACCTGTAAAAGGCAGCCCCACTATATATGTGTATAAATGTGACTGCCGAATCATTCTTTTCAGTTCTTGGGTTCAATCTCATCCCACAAGACCACAAGGCTTTGTTTTGATATGACAATGGCATTACTGTTGTACACATCATTTCCTAAACTGCAATTTCTTTTCTGTTGCAATAGGTTTTAGCTTATGTATCCAAAGACAGGATTTGTGTTAAAAAAGAACCTTTCTCACAAATAACAAAACAAGACAGACGGTGATGAAGGTTTTCTGTGGAAGAGCCAATCCGACAACTGGAGCCATGGAGTGGTTAGAGGAAGACGAGAATTATGATTACCACCAGGAAATAGCAAGGTCTGTTGGGATAGATATATATTAAAATATAATGTTATTAGTATATGAAATCAATATAGCATAGTGGCAGCTTTGTTTCGGGCCAGGATATAGCATAAAAACTGTTGGTTGAACTTCTTGACAGCTTTTGGAGAGAGTATATAGTACATAATCTTACTGGTCCTCCTTGGTTTCTCAGCAACTTTTGATATCTTCATTCATGGTATTCTTCTAGATCAGGGGTGTCCAGCCTTGGCAACTTGAAGACTTGTTGGACTTCAACTGCCAGAATTCCCCAGCCAGTGTGACTGGAGAATCTTCAAGTTGCCAAGATTTTTGCACAAATTGCAACCATTCCTCAACAAACAAGTCTTACTCCTGGTCATTGAAGACTTATTTCTCATCTGGACTTCTGTAATGCAGTCTACATGCACTGTTCTTGAAAAGCATTCATAAATTGCACCTCATGCAAATTGGGGTGGTATAGACAATGATGGGTACATCTGGATAATAGTGACCCCCAGTTTAGGGACCGTATGAATCACTAGTTTTCTTAGTGCAATTCAGGATGCTTGCTGAGGCCTCATAGAGCTCTGAACCAGGTTATCTAAGGATGTATCCACTCCCACTCTTGATTTTGCTCCAATTTTTCTTCCTTTTTGAACATGAGTCCCATTTCCTGTGTGCTACTACATAGGGTACTGTGCATAAATGTGATATTTCCCCTGTCATTGTATAAGTAATGCAATCATTGTGCATTTATATTCGGTAATATGACATAATAGGAATTGTTTATCCTGTCATTTATTTAGCTCTTTTCTGATAATGTTGGCACTCCTTAGTGGCTTTCTGATTCTGTACTGTGTTTGACCTGAAAACTGAATTTTATTTACAGGTCCTGCTATGCAGACATGTTGAATGACAAGGACCGAGTAAGTTATTTATCTGTTTTAACCATGTTTTATTAGGTGTTGAAACTGCTTATGTAGCTCCATGAACTCCCACTCTGTAGTGCCTGAAACTGTGAGGCGAAAACTAAATTGTCTAAATGACACTGATAATTTCTAAAGAAAAAGTATTGAGTATCTGTTTTGTGCCTTCTTATTTTCCGATGTCTGTGTGCAATTATTGGAAATTTTGAATTTCAAGATGTTTCGGGTAGTTTTTGTACTGTAGGCCTGGTACAGCCACATCTGGAATTATATAGAACATCTTTCAGAAAGTTTACCTTTTAATCCATTGTTTTGCAAATGCTTACAGATCTCAGAACCATCGTGGTAGTACACATTTGTCCAGGCCTAAGAAATAGGAATACACTGGTCCTTCTTTCTTTTAACAGAACACCAAGTATTTTCAAGGTATTCGTGCTGCAGTTAGCAGAGTAAAAGAGAGAGGGGAAAAAGCCATTGTCCTGGACATTGGGACTGGCACTGGACTCCTGTCCATGATGGCAGTGACAGCAGGGGCTGACTTCTGCTATGGCATTGAGGTGAGCATCTTTCTCCCTTGTCTGTGAGTAATGCACGCAGATCAATTGAGACAGTTCTTGACTCTGTGAATGAAAAAAAAAACTTCTGTCATTGTTCCATATGAAGCTCAGAAAAGTTCTTTTCTCTGGTTATTCCATATTCTTGAATGTTTCTTGAAGTATGATTGTTAACAGGGTTTACATCCCTGCTTTATCGTTGCTAGTATAGTGCTTGAGAATCCTTTGCCATGTTTCCAGGGATACCTGTTGAGCAAAACCCCTGCAAATTCAGAGTGTGTTGAACTCTTAATTCTAATTCAAAGGAAGCCATTAGCTTTCTCTCTTTTTTTCTTTTTTGCCATTCAGTCCTCAGATTTTAGCCTTCCTGTTAGATGATAGTCATAAATTGAGACTACCTGTATAGAAGCATCATCTTCTGAATCTGAACTATTCAGAAGATGACTCTCCTGTGCAGGCCCTCTTCGATTTATGACAATTTAATGACGTTTTTCTAGTCCCAACAGTAGTATGTATGTGTATATGAATATATTTAAATCATGTAGCAGGAAAGGACTCAGCTAAAAGCATCTACTGTTGCTGCCAGACTTCTAAAAACCCCAGCTGATTCCAACAGATACCTTTTTTATTGGGATACCCAATACTTCCTCTAGTGAGCTCTCCAAGGTCCTGAAGATGCTTTATTAATGCTCTCTTTTCCAGAGCATTCTTTGTGACTCCCAGCATTTAATTTATTTTCTTGAGGTCTTAGACTAGGGCACTTTGGATGTGAATTGATTTTCAAACTTGAAAGGCAGAATGTTGTGCCGTCCATGTATACCAACTTTTGAAGAAAGATGATCGCATTACAGCCTGAAAAATGTGATTCATCAGATATGTTATTCTTGCAGACAGTAAAGAGAGAATGTTGGAGAGTGTCTGCAGTAGATTTAATAGACCTACTGTTCAGGAGCTCTTGTATTCAGAATATAAAAGAAATATGTGGGATAGTGAAAGCTGCTTATAGTTTCTAGTTTCTTTGGTATACTGCCGTTACAGTCTTTCTCAACCAGTAAATCCAATTGATATTTTAATATATGGATGCACACTTTTTTCCCTGGGATCAAGGCCACAGTTGAACTGTATGCTGGGGATTATGCTGAAAAGTAGTGAGTGGGACCAAGTTAAAAACTCAACTTGTTTTGATTTGGTTTACAATTAAATGTTGTTAAAATTAAATACGGCTAGTATGATTGCTTTCTAGTCATGCAATAATAATTCCTTATTCTTTAAAAATAATAATCTGATGGTTACATTGGATGGCTAAGCCCCAAGTTTTCAAAGACCTCATTCTGCTTTGTTTACTGCTCCTATTTTAAAATAACAATAGCAATAATACTTAGACTTATATACTGCTTCATAGTGCTTCACAGCCCTCGCTAAGCGGTTTACAAATGTCAGCATATCACCCCCCCCCCCAACAATCTAGGTCCTCATTTTAACAACCTCAGAAGAATGGAAGGCTGAGTCAATCTTGAGCCAGCCAGGATCCAATTCCTGGCAGTGGGCAGAGTCAGCCTGCAGTACTACATTCTAACCATTATGCCACCAATAGCTTTGATGATTTTATTTTTGATGATTTGATTTAAGCACATCATCTAACATGCATCCCTTACTGTTAAGCAGGAGAACAACTACTTAAGGAGATAAACTCCTTAACTAAGGAGATAGAGGGGTTAAAAATAGAAAGCACTTCTCTCCTTCCCAATATTTTCTCGAGCAATTTTTGTCCAAAGGTATACACAATTTTTTTTTTTACAAAATCCATGCCAGGGATTTTATGCCAAAGTTTGCACAATGGGATCAGAGAATATCTAAATTAAGTCTTCTTGTTTGTGAACTTCAGTATCTCAGAGATTTTAACAGTTGATAACTGTATTACCTGAATCTCCTATGTAGAACTTGCTTTGTCTTGTAGTTAACAAAGACACATTTGTACATGTAAGAAATCTGTATTTGCATCCAACAAAATGGATGATATATGTGTTTTGTGGTACACCATTTCTTCCTCCTTTATGTAAAAAAACATCTCTTAATAGAGTTTCAAAAAGTGGATTTGTCCGCAGATGCCTGAAACTACAATTTGTTTTCCCACATTAGAGTCTGCTTATTAGCATGCAGACACTTAGTTTCTGCTTGGGTAGCTTCCAAGAAAACCTCTTGTTCTGATGACTGTGAAATAATTATAAGGCTCTGATTAGGTAGGAAATTTTGTATTTTGAGGAGATAGGGGCAAAGTAAGGTTGGGTTAGTCTTTATATTAAACCATTGACGAACGAAAGATTTTTTTTTGGCCAGCAATGGTCTGTAGCCATCTGTGCATTTCCTCAACTTTTACTTTCACATTTACATTTTGGCAGGAAAGAAAGCATTTTTGACAGCTTGGAATGTGGCAGGCATTTTATTTTTTGTCAGGAATCATTCATTCATTAGAGGCATGTTTTAATATAAACAGAAGCTTTGTGGCCTTGAGAATACAAAGTCAGAACACTTTGCTAAGTTGTTATAATTTGCCTTGTTTCGACTGCCCAGGTCAATCCAAAAATTTAACCCAGCATTTGCCAGTTGGCAAAGGGGAATAAGTGGTCAACCCTTTCCAATATAAAAAAAGAATAAGTAGAATGATTTGTTTTTAAGGCAGCATGAAGCTACTTTGGAAAAGCTGGGTGTTTATTGGAAGTTGTAGACTGTTTGTGCCTAGCTATGTTGCTTTGCAATAACTGATCTTCAAAACTGGCTGTAGTAATTTTCTGATAGGATTTTGAACCCAGTAAATAGATCTTATTGAATTGTTTTTTTTGGGAGAAAGTTTGGAATAGTCTCCAAACTTGGCAACTATAAGACTTGTGGACCTCAACTCCCAGAATTCCCCAGCCAGGATGGCTGGCTGAGGAATTCTGGGAGTTGAAATCTACAAGTCTTAAAGTTGCTATATTTGGAGATCCTGGTATAATGATATGGGTATATAATGGGAAGTGTATCGAAGAAGATTCTGGTTCCATTCTGAGCAGTGAATTTGTAAGCTGTTCTTAAAAGCAGAAACTCACCCACTTTTCTCAGCCAACCTGGATCTGCTCAATGAAGGTTCTTCTGTAATAAGGAATGTAAAAAAATCATAGAAGTTCTACTAGGATCAAAACTTTATGGTCTCAGACCAATCAAATGCAGTTTCCCCAGCGTCTCTTTCCTCTTTGCATACCCCAAGAATGAAAGTAGCGAAAATATTGTAATATTGCCCCTAAATTTTGGGGCTAGATAGGCAACTTCCTGGTCATCCAGCTCAGTCTTTTCCAACCAGATGCAATCCAGATATATATTGGACCTTTTGTACAGCTCTCAAATCCTTATCTAGCTTTAGTCGCCTGGGAGGATCTGGGACTTGTAGTCCGAGCCAGGAATGAGAAAGGCTGACGTGAAGCTCGGAAGTTAGAAATGAAAAGCAGTTGCATTAGAGCAGGGTTCTTGGCAACTTTAAGAGCTGTAGACTTCAACTCCCAGAATTCTTGAAGTCCACCGGTCTTAACGTTGCCAAATTTGACCCCTGCATTAGAGCAATGAACTTAGAAATTAGAGCAGCAAAATCCCATCCTGGTCTCAAAACCCAGGAACTTACATGATAAAAACTGCTTCCTCCTGCCCTCAATTTTTGTCACGGACAACTTTTTTTTTTTTTAATTACATTTATATGCCGCCCTTCTCCGAAGACTCAGGGCGGCTTACAATGTTTGGAGCACAACCCAATGCGCTCAGCAATAGCCTTCATTCCATTGTATATGCCTGCTTATTACTAAGCGGCATTTTTACAAAGTCAGCTTATTGCCCCCAACAATCTTGGGTCCTCAATTTACCTACCCCGAGAGGATGGAAGGCTGAGTCAACCTTGAGCCTGGTGGGATTTGAGCCTACAGTAATTGTAGACAGCTGGATCTTAAGAGCAGGCATTTAACAGCCTGAGCCACCAAAGCTCTTTTAATGACAGTTAAATGACAGTTCTACACTGGAGAGCTTTTAAAAATTAATGAGGTAATATAGATGGCATATTTAAATGTATTATGGAGGGTCTACTGGAGTGGGCGGCCTTGTCAGATTTAAATAAATAGTGTTTTGAACCGTTGAATACACCATATAAATACCAAGGATGTTTACATTGCAGGTCTTTAAGCCGATGGCCAACACAGCTGTGAAGATAGTGGAAAAAAATGGCTTTGCGGGCAAAATAAAGATAATTAACAAGCATTCTACCGAAGTTACCGTGGGATCAGGTAAGGTTACTGGGGGCTCCATGCCTTGATTGACAGAGAACAGAATATTTTTAATACACAGGTAGTCCTCAACTCACAACTGCAATTGAGCCCAAGATTTTCCTTGATAAGCAAGACAGTTGACAAGTGAGTTTTGGCTCCATGTTTATGACCTTCCTCGCCACAAATGTTGTGAGTTGCTGCAGTTGCTAAGATTGTAACATGGTTGTTGAGCGAATCTGGCTTCCCCGTTGACTTGGCTTTTCAGAAGGTTGCAAAACGGGGCTCCCGTGACCCCAGGACACTGCAACCGTCGTAAGTATGAATCAGTTGTCAAAAACATCTTGAATTTTGATCATGTGCCCATGGAGATGCTGCAACGGTCATAAGAGTGAAAAATGGTCACAAGTCACCTTTTTTTCGGTGTTGTAACTGCGAATGGTACCTATAGGGATGGTTGCAAGTCAAGGACTATTTGTTCTCTTTTTTAAAAAAAAAGAGGATGCGTATAAAGCATAATGTAATTATACAAATGTCAAACTACAATCCAAGAAAATATTTTTTAAAAAATAGAACTAAATTAGAGGACTCCTTCATTGAAATGTTCAGGGACAAGATAAATCTCTCATCCTAAGCACTAATAAGATTGCTGTGTTGGCACTGTGTACCTCAGTGGAGTGCCATACCTAGCAAATATTTTTCTCTTTCTCTCTGATTGCCAGTTGCTGATTGATAGAATTGCATCTTTTTTTTCCCCCTGGGTCTTCTGTTACAAAAATGTACAATATTATGGTGTATCTGCATTTTAGCTCATAATCTGATCATTGTGAATGAAAGTTTATCCATAGGAAATTAAGAAAGGGAAGTTACAGGATTTTAGTTTAGCATTTCATAGCCTTTTTTTTCCCCAGGGAAAAATGCATTTTCTGCTTAGGAAACTCTCAATGAAGTTAATCAAGTTGCTGTTTCTTCATTGCTGTGTGCTCCAAAACCTGTGTGCTTCCTCTCCCTCCCTCCTTCCTTCCCTCCCTCCCTCCCTTTCTCTATATAGCTAGCTAGATAGCTTTGATGCTGATGTTTTCAAACACCCCATACAAAAACTATTTTACTACACCATGGTTTACGTGGGGTATGGAATTTTGTTGTGCATGAATATTCAGAGCTCTGCTTAGTTTTACCTTTATTCTTGCTCATTTGTGAAGAAATTTAGCTGCTTTTTAGCTCTGCACCAGTGTTCCCGCGTAAGATATGCTGAAAACTAGCATTTAGTGAGATGCACAGAACAGCTTTTTCCCTTTTGAAACATATCTTAGTGTATTTTGGGGATAGGAATATTATTTTCTCCTGCCAGTCTATTTCCCCCCCCCGAGCCTTCCTAGTAACAACCAGGAACAAGAAAACAACTTCTTGTAAAATTGCAAATTCTGTAAAAAAAATGAGTAGGTTCTCTGGAAACTGTTATTCTATATTCCCTCTGTATCGACAAGGAGAATTGCCACCATGCTTATATTACAGCTGCCCTGTGGTGTAACGTTTAGTCTAGGCTCATATACCATGGTTTGTTTCACCATGATTTGTTGAAGATGCTAAAATTGCCTAGAGTCAGTCATTGAGGCTAAGTAAAAAAACAGACTAACCACATTACAGTTTAATACCTAGTGCAGGTCCAGACTCTTTGGAGAGACTGCACAATATGTTGGGAAAACTGGATCTTTCCTTCTCCCAAATCCAATATTGAGTTTTTGTGGTGTGTTGTATATGCAATGAGAACATCATGAGAGCCTTGTGGCTTAGTCATACAATTACAGAGTTGGAAGGGAGTTTGGAAGTCCTCTAGCCCAGGGGTCGCCAACCTTTTGGACCTCGGGGACCACCAAACTCATAATTTTAAATCTCCCGGACCAGAGACCCTGGGAAAATCCCCCAAAAAGTCTGCAGGAAAATTCCCCACCCCGTTTTCCTACCAGTCGATCATTCTTTATTTGGGATCGCAGGATACCATCTCCAGCTCCGCTCTCAGGAGGAGAGAGAGAGATGGAGATGGAGAGAAGAAGAGAGAGAGAGAGAGATGGGGAGAGAGAGAGATGGAGAGAGAGAGAGAGGGAGAGAGAGAGAGAGAGACTGACTGACTGACTTTTAGCTTCATGCAAGGAAAGCAGCAGAGGCAACAGAAGTCTTTCTTTCTCTCCCTCAAACTCCTCCAGAAATGAGTCTTTGCCAGAAATGAGTCATAGCTGGCGCAGCCTCTTGGAGCAGGAGGCCTTGCAGGGCCCCAAAGACTCATTTCTGGTGGAGTTTGGGGGAGAGAAAGAAAGACTTTTGCTGCTTTCTTTGCATGCAGCCAAAAGCAGAAGAAGAAAGAAGCGGAAAAAAGCAGCCTGGTGGCCAGGGGAGGCGCGTGGGGCGAGTGGGGCAAGTTCCCCCCTCCACCCTTTCCCCCCTCCCCTCACTACCTTGTGTTGTTCGCAGTGCAAGCGATGCAAGCCTTGTGTTCCCGCAGGCCAGGTGGGCGGCGCAGCCTTGTGCTCCCGTGCAGCCTGGATTAACTGCTTTGGGGGAGACTTTCCTCTGCGGACCACCAAAATTTTCTCGCAGACCACCAGTGGTCCCCGGCCCATCGGTTGGCAACCCTTGCTCTAGTCCAACCCCCTGCTCAAGCAGGAGACCCTATACCACTTCAGGCAAAGGATTGAAAGCCTCCAGTGATGGGAACCCCTGAAGCCAAGTTGTTCCATTGGTTGATTGTTCTCACCGTCAGGACATTTCTCCTTAGTTCTAAATTCTTAGTACTTAGTTCTTATTACCAGATAACTGATGCCCCCTTGAAAGATATTTTTCTTTACCAGATTTCTCAAGGCCTTCAACAATGCCAGAGGTTCTGTTTTCCTGCCTTCATTTGGAAAGTTGGGATACATTCGGAGATGTCTCTGCCTTGAAAAGGGCCCTGTCATGCCCCTGGTGGAGACTGACTCCGAGGAGTGAGTGGGCGGGGAGGGTTCTTGTGCACAGCCTGGATTAATTGCTTTGGGGGTGGGGTACTTTGGGGGTGAGATTTCTCTGCCGCCCACCAAAATTTTCTCACAGCTCACCAGTGGGCCGTGGCCCACCGGTTGTTGACCGCTGCTAAAGAGCCTCATAGCTGTTATGCCTGGCACTGTAGAGGAAAACATTCTACAGTCTTCACATCCCCCTCCTCCCTATATGCATGGCAAGGGGGGCTTTTGCCCAGGTTCGGCTGGTTCGCCAGCTCCGCCCTTACCTGAACCGAGATGCCCTTCGAACGGTCACCCATGCGCTCATCACTTCCAGAATCGACTACTGCAATGCTCTCTACATGGGGCTACCCTTGCGGATTACTCGGAGGTTGCAGCTGGTGCAGAATGCGGCCTGGCTGTGATGGGGGTATCCCGATACTCCCATGTTACACCCCTCTGCAACTTGCATTGGCTGCCGGTTGCCTCCCGGGTCTCCTTCAAGGTGTTAGTAATAACTTATAAAGCCCTAAATGGCTTGGGCCCAGGGTACTTGCGGGAACGCCTCCTGCCAGCATCACATTCCGATTGCCTGTGCTCCCACAGGAGGGGCCTCCTGGGAATACCATCGGTCAGGCATTGTCGGCTGGCAGCTCCCAGGGCCAGGGCCTTTTCTGTGGGAGCACCCGCCCTATGGAATCAGCTCCCTGCGGATCTTCGTTTGGCCCCTGATCTCCGCTCCTTTCGTCGAGACCTGAAGACTTGGCTATTTCAGCAGGCCGGCCTTGATTGACCATGGGGCGGTTGTTTTAACAGCATTTTTATTATTGTAATTTTAACAGTTTTTTAATGTTTCTTGTAATTTAGACTTGTCTTTATTTAATATCTTTTTATTGTATATATGTTTCTTTTTTATGTGTTCGCCGCCCTGAGTCCTTCGGGAGAAGGGCGGCATACAAGTCTAATAAAATAAATAAATAATAAATAAATAAAACTTAGAAACAAAGCAAAGCTTATTTGGGAACATTCCAAGCTGAATTCCAGAGTCACTTGTCACTGTCGGTTTTGTATGATACTTTCCAGACGGAGACATGGAATCGCATGCAAACATCCTGATCACAGAACTGTTCGACACCGAACTGATTGGGGAAGGGGCCTTGCCATCTTATGAACATGCTCACAAGCATCTCGTACAGGTAAGGAGTGAACTAGGCCACAGCAGATAAATTCACCTGTGTTCTGCGGTGGGTAAGAAAGACAGTCGACTTCCAAATTTCTCAGGGTGAAACGTTTCTCGATTCTGAGCTGCTCAGCTTTGTTCACTAGCTTACAACTCTCAAAATGATGAAACGGATGTTCGGCCTGTCGTTACTCTGATCTGTGCCTTAAATTAAATGAGCTTTTGAGAAGATGGTTGTGCTTTTAGAGACCAGCACTGGGATATGATGAGTATATATAGAAAAGATACACGGACACGTTTTCTGAGAACGTCCAATTTCATGGGATAAAACAGCTTAACAATTTCCAAGAGATCTGTGAGGAATGTTTGAAGTTCTAGAAGATTCTGAATGGCAGGGGACACCTTCTTGTGGCCATCTCACTGTTCGACAGTTTCACATGGGGTAACTCAACGCAATCAATGTTATCTGCCACTGTTCCTTTGACATTGTTTCCATTGACAAAAATGCAAGTAATGACAAAGAAACAGTGGCAGATAATATTGATTGCATTGAGTTATCCCACATGGATTGTTCTGTGGCAAGTTGGCTGCAGCAAGATGGCCATGGCAAAACGCCTGTGCTGTGTTGGCCATGGCAAGATGGTCGGAGTGAGTTGACTGCAGAGAGATGGCCGTGGTGAAGTAGCCCTGGTGAGTTGTCCTAGACCCGATTCTCAAATCCCTGAAAGTAAGTTTTTTTTGCCTAGCTGTTATTTTTAAGATAGAGCCGTGGTGGTGCAGTGGTTAGAGTGCAGTACTGCAGGCTACTTCTGCTGACTGCCGACTGCCTGCAATTTGGCAGTTTGAATCTCACCAGGCTCAAGGTTGACTCAGCCTTCCGTCCTTCCGAGGTGGGTAAAATGAGGACCCAGATTGTTGGGAGCAATAATGCTGGCACTGTAAAACCGCTTAGAGAGGGCTGTAAAGCGGTATATAAGTCTAAGTGCTGTTGCTATTGCATGTCATTGTTTCTTTTTCTCCCAAAGCACATGAGCCGTGTTTGATTTCTTTCCTATTCATCCTTTAATGAGCAGGAGGGATGTGAGGCAGTGCCTCACAGAGCCACCATTTATGCCCAGTTGGTGGAGTCCAAACGCATGTGGTCGTGGAACAAGCTGTCTCCCATTCATATCCAAGCAGAAGGTGTCCAGAAGACCATTGTCTTCCCGCCGGAAATGGACGTTTGCCCTGGAGCACCTTCGGTCTGTGACATCCAACTGAATCAGGTGCCCACGCGTGACTTTGTGCCGCTCAGTGAAGTCGTCCCTATGTTCAGGTGAGTCCTATCCTGTAAGTGGTTCTATTCATAGGGAATGTGTGTATTTTTCCTGATACAGATAATCCTCGACCTACGACCCAATTGTGCCCAAACTTTAGGTTGCTTAGTGAGAGATTTGTTAAGCGAGCTCTGGCCCATTGTATGACTTTTCCTGCCACGTGTCAGCTTTGGAAGCCATATTAGCACCAGAAGCTTCCACACTGCCACATTCTTGAGCCTGGGAAGATGGGAGGGGACAATTTCTTGGAGCGTATGTGGTTAGACATAATAGCATTCTTTTTTTAAGTCAAGGTCATGTCATTTCTGCACTTGGGTGAGAGGACGTCTCAAGTTGGGACCGATGGTGATTGGGGCATGTGATGGAATGATGGATGCAGGGGGTGGATTTGTAGTTTTTTTACTTATTGGAGGGATACCTGGGACTTTCAGATTTGAGATTTCCCAGATGTGCCAGTATAACTACTCTAATAAAAGGGAACTTTGAGAACATGTCTGGTTCGGAGTTATCTGTTGGAGTCGAGTTTTTATGGAACGCTGACACCACATTTGTTAAGCGAATGGCTGCAGTTGTTAATATGATTGTTAAGTGAATCTGGCTTCCCCGTCGACTTTGCTTGTCAGGCATTCTCAAAAGGGGGTCACATAACCCCTGCAACGGTCATAAAGATGAACCGGTTGTCCAGCATCCAAATGTAAATCATGGGGATGCTGCAATGGTCATAAGCGTGAAAAAGGTCACTTTTTTCCCCCAATGCTGTCGTCACTTTGAACGGTCACTAAATGAACAGTTGCAAGTCAAGGACTGCCTGGTTATCTTGTAAGTTTATTTTGTGTGTCCGCGTACATAAAGGCTGCTCGACCCTTTAACCGCCCAGGGGAAAAGCTGCCCTTTAAAAGGAGCTGATTTCACTTTGCTGTTTTCCACAGTATAGATTTCAGTAAGCCGGTCAGCAAAGCTTCTGCGTCCTACACAGTGAAGCTGAAACCCATCAAGCCTGGCAAAGCCCAAGTGGTCCTTTCCTGGTGGGAGATTGACATGGACCCTGCTGGGTCCATCAAATGCTCGTTGGCCCCCTATTGGGTACAAAACACTTTTGAAGAGAACCCGCCGGTAAGCCTTCCAACACTTCATTGTCATTGTACCAGGAATTTCATGCTATAAAGATGGTGTAATATATGAAACAAGTGAGTGAGGCCATCTGCTTGTTTGGGTTTTGATACCGTCAATGTGCTGATGGAACCCAATTATGTCTTTCAACTCTGGGCCGGCCAGGTGTGGCTGCTGAGCTTCTGTCCCAGTGCCTGGAGGTTGAACGGGTTTGGATGGGGGAGCAACCAGCTTTCACTCAGTCTTACTAACACTGAGTTTGTTTGTTTTGTTTGTTTTATTCATATTTATATCCCGCCCTTCTCCGGAGACTCAGGGCGGCTTACAGTTTTTAGGATACAACCCAGTGTGCTCAGCAATAGCCTTCATTCCATTGTATATGCCTGCTTATTACTAAGCGGCATTTTTACAAAGTCAGCTTATTGCCCCCAACAATCTTGGGTCCTCAATTTACCTACCCCGAGAGGATGGAAGGCTGAGTCAACCTTGAGCCTGGTGGGATTCGAGCCTGAAATAATTACAGGCAGCTGGAGCTAAGTGCTAGGCTATTAACAGCCTGCACCACCAAGGCCCTGGGGTTGCTGAGTGGCTGGGGTTGTTTGGACTTGCCCTGATCTGGAGATAATCTATCTTTGACCTTGGATGGGATTGCACTTTGGGGAATTTCACAGCTCCTGCTTGAGGAGCAAATTTATTTATTTATTATTTATTTGACTTGTATGCAGCTATAGTTAGGAAGGGCTTTGCACGGCTTCCCCTGGCGTGCCAGTTGCACTCTTTCCTAGAATGGGAGGCCTTCAAGAATTCATTCATGCCCTGGTCATCTCACAGCATGTGTATTGCACTCTACATGGAGCTGCCTAGAAGGCTACCCAGAAGCTTCAACTGGTCCAGAATGCGGTCGGGTGGGCAATGATGGGCATGCCTCAAAATGGCCATCTGTGCTTTCTAAGATCCACTAGTTGCCAATTTGCTTCTGGGTGCAATTCAAGGTGCTGGTTGCTACCTATAAACCCCTACATGACTTAGGGCCCAGTTCCTTGCAGGGCTACCTGTCTCCCGTAGTACCTGCCTGACCAATCTGATCCGGCGAGGTTGGCACGCTCTGGATTGCTTCAATTAAATAATAGCATTATCAGGATCCTGGAAACACACCTCTGTAGCAGCACCTGACCCCTGGCATGAAGCTTTCCCTCAGATGGTGTTTCTCAAGGCCCTGCAAACCTATCTCTTCACCAAGGAGCACCAAACAAACATTTCACAGGGCCTTAATAGCTCTTCTAACACATGCACATGTCTGCTTATGTGTGATATCTGCTGTAATGGCACCTCTATAGTAAATGCAAAATGGCAACTGGAAAATGAATGCTTAGGCAGTGGTCTTGCCAACAAAGAAGTCTTGCTGTTTGCTGCTGGAGTCCATGTTTTTTTGCTCGATTCCCCAACGAAAGCCTCCTGCGACATCGCTGAAGAAATTGGCAATTAATTCGCTCTGCTTTTTCAAATTACTCTCTTATCACATTGTTTTCAGTGGAGAGACCATTGGATGCAGTGTGTTTATTTCCTTCCGAATGAAGAACCTGTGACTCAAGGCCAGAGCATGGACTTGACAGCTTTTCATGATGATTACTCTGTGTGGTTTAAGCTTCAAAAAAGCAGGTAACTCAAGTTGGGGAATGGAAAGAAGAGCCACTCATCAAATGAAGTGTGTTAGACTGGTGAATCTTACTTTCCCTGATCTCTGAAAGCTGGGTGATTGTTAGGGAACATCAGACAACGATCTAGAAATTCTGAGCATCCTGTAAAACATCCTTTTGTTCCATAATTTTGGCTCAAGTAAGCTGATTTGAAATGTAGAGGTCATTTTGCTAATAATAGTCAATCCTGTGGTTTTAGAAATGAAGAATCAAAGGCTTCTGAAGACACCGATAGGCCAGTGTGCGTGTGTCAGGCCCACCTGTTGTGGAATAGGCCACGGTTTGGAGAACTCAATGACTGGGACCGCACATTGTGCTATTTTCAAGCTCTGAAGAAGGTAAGATTACAGAATCACCTGTGATGACTTCCTGCCTTGATGTCTGGGTTGCTTTGTTCACTAGGGAAATTATCCCTATATTACTCTACTAGCTCGATACCCGTGCTTCGCTACGAAACTTGTGATCGGGCTTAGTTTTTGAGGCGGAAAATAAGGAAAATTCTGCCTCTGCCTACCAGCATCCATCGGTATCCATCTGGCTAGCGTCCTGTCAATGTGTGAAAGATTTGAGGGCTGTTTGGAAACTGAAACATGGAAACTGAAACAGTATTTGCTGTGTGAGCAAGGAGACAGCAAGGAGCCTGGGCATGCCTTAGCTCAACTGTTCTGTGCTAAAGCTGCTTGGTGCTGTGAAATTAAAACTGAAACTTCTCTCCTCTGCTTGTGTTTTGCATTTGGAACAGATTTCAGGTGGAGAGCGAGAGTAGAACTCCTTAGCATCAGAGCGTGTTAATAATAATAATATACGAAATACTAATGCTCTGATGGTCATTTCAAAAAATCCTTTCTTAGTGAGCACCTAGAAGCTGGTTCTGGAGATGTGATGATGCATGTTATTTGGTTTTTATATATAGAGAGAGATTTAATTTTCCATTGCAAAGAATACCAGTAATTTGTTTTTCTAGGTCTCTGCAAAGCATTGTTTCCCAAGCTGGCATCTTTCAAATGTGTGAAGATTGCAGTCTTCCGAATCTTCAGCTGATATGACAGATGCTAAAAGCCTTTGACATACAGTAAAATGGAAATCAAAGGTTATGAATCTGCTTGCTTATTACAAGAATTAGAGTTTTGCAAGCCACTAACCTTATTAAATATGTACTTAAATATGATTACTGAGTTTAGTGTGAACCAAAACAGTAACTTCTGTAATGTTGAGAAACTAGATTAAATTCTCTGATTGAATTCTGTAATGCTAATTCTGTGGAATACCTTTTACTAAAGAACCATAAGCAGATTTGTTTTCTCTTTAGATCTGTATTCCCTAACCCAAAGATCTCCAAACTTGGCAACTTTAAGACTTGTGGACTTCAACTCCCAGAATGCTCCAGCCAGCATAGCTAGTCCGCAAGTCTTAAAGTTGCCAAGTTTGGGGACCCCTGCCCTAACCTCTGAGATTTAAGTAAAGCTTCCTCAGATATTAGCTACATTATTTCTGAATTTCCAAGGTCTGAAATATGATGACTCATTAATGCAACGTCATAGTCCTGCTACTCAGTTGTATTTATTGTGATTTTGTACCTTACCTTGCTAGAACTATAAGCTATTATTCATGCAAGTGTAAAAAAATCAGATCTCATATATTTATGACAAAATGTTTCTTGTATGACACACCAGAAGTGGCAACAGAAGTTTGAAAGTCTAGTCAATAAAAATGGATCCTTATTTGTCAAGCACCAGTTGAACAAAAACATGTTCAATGACACAAGAACTTACTGGATAGAGTTTTCCTTGTTAGGATATCGTGGTAGGATTCCCCAGAAATAGAAGAAAACTAGTCTTTGTGCCTTTGAATAAGGATTGACTCCTGAAACGTCCTTGCAATTTTCTTGGCAAGATTTCAGAAGTGGTTTCCCATTGCCACCTTCCTAGGGCTGAGAGAGAGTGACTGGCCCAAGGTCACTCAGTTGGCTTTGTGCCTAAGGCTGGGCTAGAACTCACGGTCTCCCAGTGTCTAGCTTGATGCCAAGCTGACTCTGCTTTTAAGAAATCTACCTGCTTATTTACATGGGAGGGGCAGTTTGAACGAATGGCCATATTGTCAATCCATCTTGTTTTGCAAAAAAATAATTAGTTTCTGAAATTGGCTCCCAAGATACTGTATATGGATTTCTCTTGCAGCTAGTTGCCTGCTTACTGTAAGTAATGCATAAGTTTGTTTCCTTGAAATATCCTAAGTGCTGCTTGATTGATGGGAATTTAAGTCAGCCTTCAGATAAGAGCCACCTGTAGTCTTACAAATCAAGGCTGCTGTCTTTTCCTTGCATTTGATAATGAAACTAATGAGATGATCCTGTTTTCTTGGAAGGTTCTTAAGCCAAACGGTGTCTGCTTGAGCATCAGTGACGGTAGCCTTCTCCCTGTTCTGGTTCATCACCTGGGAGCAGAAAAGGTACAAAGTTGTCCCATTTACAATATCAGTGTCAGTGTTCCAGGTAACACACCAATGGCAAACAAAACTCTGAGACAGGCAAATTCCTCAAATAGGTTTATTGGATATGTCATATTGGTATAGGCTGGTGAAAACCAACTCTGAATATTCCCGTGGTTTTCACCTAATTAAAAGTAAAAGTTTGTCGCATTCTCAAAACAGTCACATGGTCCAATCAGGATATTGTCCAGTTGCTAGGTGACTCCAGCCCCCTCCTTCCGAGCACCTGCAGGAATGTCCTTGGTTCCTACGAGAAAGCGTTTTGTTTTGGCTACAACACCCCAACTATCTCTATTCCCCCCTCAACCCTCTTCTACGGTGTGTCAGTGCTGAAGTCCCAAAATGGCCACAGTCAGGCTAGCTTCAGGGATGACAATCAGTATAGTATACAGGTAGATCTCAACTTACAACAGTTCATTTAGTGGCCGTTCAATGTTACAGTGGCACTGAAAAAAGTGAGTTATGAATGTTTTTCACACTTATAGATAGATGGATATATATATATATATATATATATATATATATATATATATATATAGAGAGAGAGAGAGAGAGAGAGAGAGAGAGAGAGAGAGAGAGAGAGAGAGAGAGAGATCAGAGGTCTCCAAACTATGCTGGCTGGAGAATTCTGGGAGTTGAAGTCCACAAGTCTTAAAGTTGCCAAGTTTGGAGACCCTTGGATATGAGAGAGGAAGGGAGGGAGGGAGAGAGAAAGAAAGATTGATTAGATATAGATCTTAGATAGATATATAGATACAGAGATATATATCTTAGACAGACAGACAGACAGGTAGAGATGAGATAGATATAGATACCTTAGAGATATATAGATAGATAGAAATAGAGATAAAAATATGGATATATAGATAGATAGATAGATATAAATACACACATCTTCATATTCTTTCCATGTGTGTGCGCGCATGCATGCCAACCATGACAGAAAGTCACTTTTATCCAGAGAGCATCTTTCAGTACATTCTGAGTCTGAATGCAGTGACACAGTCTTATTGATTTAATTAATCAGCTCCTGTGAAGCAGACGCTTGTGCCTGAACGGGGCGAGCTCTCACAGCTGGTGTTCTTTCTGAGGTTTCTCAGAGGACATGGCAATCTTGGAAAATGTGCCCCAACCCACCAACAGCCGTTTGCTCTACACAAGACTCAGAATGTCCTGTTCTCTGTAGAGCTGTGACTTTGTGTCATGGTTGTTTCCCAACCTGAGAACAGTTGAGGGTACTATAATATGCACAGCCAGCTGGAAGCTTCTTTGCAAACCAGTGAAAAGACTGGTGGAACAGAGGAAAACCACTAGGAAGCATATCAAAATGACTATCATGTTGAAGCAGGTAAATCATTTCTGTTCTGTTCATCTGCAGTAACCCGGTGTTTTTCAAACTTGGCAACTTTAAGATGTGTGGACTTCAACTCCCAGAATTCCCTAGCCAGCATACTGGGCAAAACACTGCTGTAGTCCCATCCCAGGTCTTCTGAAGTGTTTTAGAATCATGAATCCAACCTCACAATCTTCTTCTTTTAGGTGTTCACGCTGGAGTGTTCTTCACTTTCTCGCTCACTCATGCAGAAAGTAAGTAATAAGTTTTTCGTCAAGACTTTGCAAACATAGAGCATTGCTTTTCAAAGTCACTGTGTCTTCAGTGCACTGTTCTCTCCTAGGTGAACTCCCACTGATCTGTTATTTTCCCACCATGGCTTGGTCATGAAACATTAGCAGCCTATACTTCATTTATTTTATTTATTTTCATTGGAAATTGCACTCCAGGCAATAGTCTCCCATTGCCAGTGGAAATTATTTGTTGCTCCTTCTGATCTGCAAGAACAAAGGATGTTCAATCCTCCTGTTTTGTCTTTATGTTTTATCTAATCATCAAATATATATATATATATATATATATATATATATATATATATATATTATTCGCATTTATATGCCGCCCTTCTCCAGAGACTCAGGGCGCTTACAATTTTGGAGCAACCCAATGTGCTCAGCAATAGCCTTCATTCCATTGTATATGCCTGCTTATTACTAAGCGGCATTTTTACAAAGTCAGCTTATTGCCCCCAAAAATCTTGGGTCCTCAATTTACCTACCCCGAGAGGATGGAAGGCTGAGTCAACCTTGAGCCTGGTGGGATTCAAGCCTGCACTAATTGCAGGCAGCTGGAGCTAAGTGCTAGGCATTTAACAGCCTGCACCACCCTAGGCTTTTATGTTAGATATGTATATTTTATAAAAATCAAAACTCAGTGACATGGGCAGTATCAAAATTTGATAAGCATCAATATTTATTGTATCTTTTCTTTTCATGCCCCAATGATTTTTTTTTAAATTATTCACAAGAGCATTAACAGTTTTTCTTTTGTTTTTGTTCCCCTCCCCCTAAAGATTTTTACGGCCAACCGTTTGGAACATAAAATTACGATTCTAGAGAAACCTTCAGAATTGTTAACCCCCTCCGATTTTGAAGAGAGAAAGGTAAGATATCTGAGCAGGCAATCCCAGTGGGGCAATGGAGGTATTGTTGTCATGCTTTCCCTCCACCTAAAGCCAAGGTTGTGAAGAGGGAGGGGTGGGAATTTTCCTAAATTTGGATTTCCCAGACTTGGAAAACGTGAGCCAAAGAGGCTTTGCTGGGAGAATTAGTTAAAATCTCTCTCTCCGATTCCATTTCCTTCCCCTGAAGTTAATTTCTGAGTTCTGTAAGACATGATTGCAGGGGCCATAATTCAATTCAAGACGAATGAATGAATGAATGAATGAATGAATGAATGAATGAATGAGACTGCAGCCACAATTCTCCTTTTAGCCACAAAGAGAATATTTAAAATTGTGCTGCTTTGCAGGGTAGAAAGAGATTGACCAAGTAATAGTTGACGTGCACATTGAAAAATCGCTGGAGTTGATGATGAAAATTGAGTTTCTCTGGGTATTTCTATCCACAAAGGCCTCGTTCAAATATTCATGTCTTTTTTCCCTCTCTTCTTTCTCTTCCCCCTGAGATATCCCTTTTAATTGCGGAACCTTTTTTCTCTACGAGCTTGCTGCCATGGCATAATCTGTTTTTCTGGTACGCCCGGACAGCGTTGGAGAGACATCTCGCCAGTGATGTGACTGTCCTTCCCCAATCGGCTTCTCTCCACCTGATGACTGTGGAATTCAAGGTGAGACATGTTGTCTTTTTGGTTTCCAGTAATAATTTGTTTTGGTTTCAAACTTCTTTTATCTGAGGAATGCATTTTATACCTCCATCTGAACTTTTTGCTGGGTTCCTTGATTGTCTTATGGGGTAGGAAAGCAGAGAGTTGTTGGTCAAAGTAATATCTATGAACTTCTATGTTCGTTCTATCTATCTATCTATCTATCTATCTATCTATCTATCTATCTATCTATCTATCTATCTATCTATCTATCTATCTATCTATCTATCTATCTATGAAGTTATAGGTAGTTCTTGACTTAGGACTACAATTGAACCCAAAATTTCCATTGCTAAGGAGGAATGAATGATTATTTTTTGAGACTCTTCCCTTAACAGTTGAGTCATCTCTCCCACATGTCCAAGGCAACATCTGCATTCATACAATTCACTTTTGTATTTTGTCCAAATGATGTTTTTCCTTCCTTCCTTCCTTCCTTCCTTCCTTCCTTCCTTCCTTCCTTCCTTCCTTCCTCCCTCCTCCCCCTCCTCCCTCCCTCCTCCCTCCCCTTTCCTTTCCTTTCCTTTCCTTTCCTTTCCTTTCCTTTCCTTTCCTTTCCTTTCCTTTCCTTTCCTTTCCTTTCCTTTCCTTTCCTTTCCTTTCCTTTCCTTTCCCTTCCCTTCCCTTCCCTTCCCTTCCCTTTCTGCAGCTTACCAGAAGTTTCCCCTAAATAAATTGCCTCTTCTTAAGTATCCGAAGTCATTTCATCACAGACTTTTTCACTCTATTTACATGTGTTGTATAATTATAGAAATCTTTCAGTGTATTTTTGCAAACCTATTCTTCTCCTCAGTTATATAACACGCCACACTATGGCCGAGAACTTCTGCCAAATATAAAGTTTCTAGTATATGATTTGACACTGCAGACTTCTAATACTGCGAACCAAGGATTGGTTCGCAGTATTAGAAGTCTGCAGTGTCAAATCATATACTAGACTTTACAATGCTGAGAAAGACCACTTGTTCCTTCCTCTCTAGGATTTGTGGCGTATCCGAAGCCCTTGTGGTACCTGTGAAGGTTTTGATATGCGCATTATGGATGACATGATAAAGGTGAGGTTATCACCTGGTGAAAGGCCAAATGAATCATCATGTGGTGAGATTAGCCCTTTACATGGTAGTAGCTAAACTGTGCATGAAACATTAAATACATGTATTTTAAATAAAATCCATGATATAAAACTTTTAGGGTGAGTTTTGATTACAATAATAAAATCTAATTATAAACTAAACTTTAAAAAGAACAGAGATTAAAAAGTGCAGAAAAAAGGAAAAAAGAAAAAAATAAGAATAACATATAGAAAGAGAAATGTGTAAAGTGACTTCCAACCTTCATCATAATGAGCATGAACGAGCTTAGTAACTCTCCACCCACCCACCCCCGCAAAGTGTCAGATGAGATATCAGATGCACTGATGATGTTACCTAGTTTGGTAATGAAACGTTTGTAAGAAAACCATCAATCTCAGCACCCAGGACCCCATCAATGTCGGATCTGGCTTTGGTGTATAATTAGAATAGAATAGAATAACAGAGTTGGAAGGGACTTTGGAGGTCTTCTAGTCTAACCCCCTGCTTAGGCAGGAAACCCTGTACCATTTCAAACAAATGGTTATCAAATCTCTTCTTAAAAGCTTCCAGTGTTAAGAGCATTTACAACTTCTGGAGGCAAGTTGTTCCATGGATTAATTGTCCTGTCAGGAAATTTCTCCACTAAGTTGCTTCTCTCCTTGATTAGTTTCCACCCATTGCTTCTTGTCCTGCCTCAGGTGCTTTGGAGAATAGCTTGACTCCCTCTTCTTTGGGGTAGCCCCTAAGAAATTGGAACACTGCTATCATGTCAACTCAAGTCCTTTTTTTCATCAGACTAGACATAACCGAATTCCGTTCTTCATTTGTTTTAGCCTCCAGTCCCTTAATCTTCTTTGTTGCTCTTCTCTGTATTCTATCTAGAGTCTCAACAACAAAAAAATACAAAAAAGTCTAATAGTGTAAGAACAGCAACACTTCCATGCCTTTAAAAATAGTACTAATCTATTAAAAATAGTCACTGCAGTGGGGCAATTGTATAACAATCCCAAGCAAACAATATAAAGCAGCTGCGGCAATCGAAATCTTTGCTGTAGCCAAAACTAAGCCAAGAAATGAAAGTTCAGGGATGTTGCTTAAAATACTGAGTTACTCCCACAAGGACCTTTGTGCCACATCCTTTCCGTGGTAATAAGGGGTTTGCAAGTGCTCAACCCTCATTGTTGGAGAGCGTAGGGCCAATTAACTTAATTGCAAAAATGTGTAGTTATTCTAAAGTACTACTTAGAAATGTCTGGGATGATGGCTTTAATGAGTCACATTAGCAGCTGTGAGGTTGTAGCAAAACCTGCTGTTCAAAGGGCACAAACACAAAGCCCTTCCCCAATTAATGAAGATGATTTTTTTTCCTGGGTTCTCGTAAAGCCCTCTGCTTTGGACCTGTGCCTTTGCCACAGGTTCACTTGGGTTGCGTATTAGGTCAAACCTGGACTGTACGGTTTTGTTAAGGTTGCATTCAACCAAAACTAAACCAATCATATGATCCCTGAGGTCTGAAGCAATGTGTGAAACCAGCCCTGATGGATTAGTTTTGTCCTCCTGGCTTTACAGGAGGAGCAGGTAATGTCAGCTGTCCCATTGGCATGCATGGCAATAGAATACAAATAGAAGAACCATAGAATAGAATAGAATAGAATAGAATAGAATAGAATAGAATAGAATAGAATAGAATAGAACAGAACCGAATGTAGAAGAGAATATAGAATAGAATAGAACAGAATAGAGTACAGTAGAGAGAGTAGAGTAGGAATAGAATAGGAATAAGGATAGGATAGAATAGAAAGAATAGAATAGAATAGGAAAGAATAGAACAGAACAGAACAGAATAGAATAGAATAGAATAGAACATTTTTAATTGCTACATCTACATTTTAAGTTTTAGGTATCTGTTGTTTTATGTGCTGTCATTTCAAAATGGTTGCAAACTAGCAGAACATTCAACAGTGGTGGTCAGGCCACCTGAAGTCTCATATTGTCCAAACTGGATCCTGAATGGTTCCCTTCGTGGCTGCTTAAGAGTGAATTTACAGTAACCAATCTGTAAATTCAGAATCTGAAACAAACAAAAACGCCCATTCCTGCATTAAAACAATTCTCAGTTCTTCCTGTTTTATGAAAAAAGTTTCACAGCCTTGTATCATTAATCGTTCCTCTTAGCAAGCCACCTAGTTGTCTACTCCCTCAATACTCTGGAATTTCAAAGAAGTGTGTCAGCGTTCCAGCAACCCTCCATTCCAACCAATAAGACAGACATTTCTCAAAGATTCCTTTGTTTGGATAGCAACTGGCACATCTGTGGAATCCTGAATCTGAAAGTTTGACCTCTGTATGGTTTGCCAATTGCACAGTGGCAGATAGGAAAGCACTCCAAAAGGTTAATGTCATTGCCCAGAGGATCATGGGTTGCCTTCTCCCCTCTTTGGAAGAGCTTTAGAGCTCCCACTGCCTTAAGAAAGTTCAAAACATCCTCAAAGATCCATCTCATCCTGGGAACCCTTTTTTTGAACTATTACCATCTGGCAGACGGTACAGGATAATAAAAACAAGGACAAATAGGCTGAAAAACAGCTTCTATCCCAGGGCAGTAGCTCTTTTGAATTCTGCTGTATAGTGCAGTGTTGGTGCGGTGTCAGGAGTTTTTGGTTCAATATGTGGAGGGTGAAAGATGTGTGTTGGTGTTTATTTCATGGTCATGGTCATGATGTGCATTGAAGATGGTGTTTGATTTCGTTGTACGAGATGCAATGACAAACTAAACTAAACTAAACTAAACTTCCTTGCAAAAGTCAAAACTACTAATCCATTCCCCCCTTAGCCATTATCACATCACATGGTCCAGTTGAATACCCATCGCCCGGTGCGCACCCACAGACAGGGCCTCCTTGGGGCGCCGTCAGCCAAACAATGTCGGCTGGCGGTCCCTAGGGGTAGGGTCTTCTCTGTGGGGGCACCCACTTTATGGAACCAGCTTCCCCTGGAGCTACGATTGGCCCCCGACCTCCGCTCCTTCCACCACGGCCTAGAGACTTGGTTATTCGAACAAACCAGCCTGGACTGGGTGGGGGGGTTAGTTTTAAACGTCATGTGATGGGGTTTTAAATACTTTATTTGGTTGAATTAGGTTTAATAATCTTTTAATTCCTTTTAACTTTTGTATTTTGGGTGTTTTATGTGAGTCGCCCTGAGTCCCTAGGGAGATAGGGCAGCATATAAGACCAAATAAATAAAATAAATAAATAAATCACCATCCATCCTAAAGTAAGATTCCCATTTCATTATGTGCCACACTCCATGACCTTGAACCAGCAAAAGGATTTTGTCTAACTGGATATGCTCAAATGAATTCCTCCCTCCCACTTTCTCTGGCTCAGTTGTGGCAGCGTGGGGGCATCGAATCTCAATATGGCTTCCAAAGCTGACAGAGTGCTTCTTTCTAAATTCTGCAGCGCTGACCTGATTTTTCTTGCCACATCCTTTAGAATTCCTTAGACTTCCGAGAATCCAGGGAAGCCGAGCCCCATCCACTTTGGGAATACCCATGCAGATCCACCTCTGAGCCCCTCACGGTTCTGACGTTTGACTTCCAACAAGCTATACCAGAACATCCTCTCACGGAAGAAGGCATCATAAGCGTCTCACGGTCAGTATCCTGGGAGAAAAACTAAACTTGCAATATTTTAATGTTTTACAGGACGCTCCAAGACATTGTTTCCGAACTGGGATGACTCCCACTGATGTGGACTTCGACTCCTAGAGTGTCTCACTCAGGGTGGCCTTTGCTGAGAGTTCTGGGAGTTGAAGTCTAGCCAGCTGGGATTTTCACAGTTCGGGAAACCCTGCTCTAAGTTGTATTCCAAGTTGTAGCCCTGTCTTTCATTAGCAGTCCGTTCCTTGTATCTGCACTGATTGTAGTAACTGTAACATAACATAGAATAACTGGTTTGAAAGGGACCTGGGAGGTCTTCTAGTCCAACCCCTGCTCAAGCAGGAAACCTTATACTATTCCAGACAAATGGTTGTCCAGTCTATTCTTGAGAACCTCCAGTGATGCATCACTCACAACTTCCAGAAGTAATTCCACAGGTTAGTTGTTCTCACTGTCAGGAAGTTTGTTCTTAGTCCTGGGTTGGTTCTCTCTTTGATAATCTTCCATCTGGTTTGGTTCTGCAACCCAACAAGACAGACACAGACTTCGGGGAGTAATTAGGACTGCAGAAAAAACAATTACTACAACCTGCTTTCCATCAAGGACCTGTATGCTGCATGAGTCAAAAAGAGGGCTGTGAAAATATTTACACACCCTCACATCCCGGACATAAACTGTTTCAACTCCTACCCTCAAAACGATGCTATGGAGCACTGCACACCAGAACAACTAGACACAAGGACAGTTTTTTCTCAAACACCATCACTCTGCTAAACAAATAATTCCCTCAACACTGTCCAACTATTTACAAAGTCTGCACTACTATTACTATTAATCTTCTCCTTCCTTTCACCCATCTCCTCCCACTTGTGATTGTATGACTGTAACCTTGTTGCTTATTGACTGTTTAACCTTATTGACTGTTTCCTAGTATGATTTGATTGCTTATTGTACCCTATGATTATTATTAAGTGTTGTACCTTATGATTCTTGACTCTTGATGAATGTATCTTTTCTTTTTATGTACACCGAGAGCATTTGCACCAAGACAAATCCCTTCTGTGTCCAATCACACTTGGCCAATAAAGAATGAAGGCTGAGGGCTATTGGGGTGGAGGGGTGTGTGGTAAAAGGGAATATGAAGTGTTGATAAAATAGCACATCAACATAAAAAACGTAAACAAATCAGCATCTGTCTCATTTGGTCCTCTTGGAGTGATATGGAATGAAAATCTGCCGTGGACTTAGCTACTTTCTGGTTTCAGTGCATTTAGGATGACTTATAATTTTTTCTAAAAAGATTGCACTCTTTCCTTCTTTGCTCTTTGTTTTAAAACAGATTTTTATGTACACTTGAGTTACAAGTAGTCCTCGACTTACAACAGTTCATGTAGTGACTGTTTGAAGTTAACGACACTGGAGAAAAAAAAGTGACTGTGTCACATTCACGACCATTGGTCACGTGACCAAATTTCGGATGCTTGGCAGCTGACTCACAGCTGATGTAGTGGTTAGAGTGCAGTACTGCAGGCTACTTCTGCTGATTTCCTGCTGACTGCAATTTGGCAGTTTGAATCTCAGCAGGCTCAAAGTTGACAGCCTTCCATCCTTCCGAGGTGGGTAAAACGAGGACCCAAAATGTTTGTGGGCAATAGGTTGATTCTGTAAACTGCTCAGAGAGGGCTGAAAAGCTCCGTGAAGCAATATATAAGTTTAAGTGCTACTGCCCTTCCATCCATCTGTCCATCTATCCATCCATGCATGCATGATGATTAGAATGCAGTATTGCAGGCTGACTCTGCCCACTGCCAGGAGTTCGATTCTGAGCAGCTCAAGGTTGACTCAGCCTTCTGGCTTTCCGAGGTGGGTAAAATGAGGACCCAGATGGTTGGGGGCAATAGGCTGGCTCTGTAAACTACTTAAGAGAGGGCTGTAAAAGCATTGTGAAGCGGCATATAAGTCTAAGTGTGACAGTTGCAGTGTTCAGGGTCATGGAATCCCCTTTTGCAGTCTTCTGATGACAAAGCTTCAATGGGGAAGCCAGATCCACTTAACAACCGTGATGCTAACTTAACAACTGCAGTGATTCACTTAACAATTGTGGCAAGAAAGGTTGTAAAATGGGACAGAACTCCCTTAACAACTTTCTCCCTTAGTAACAGAAAGTTAAGGGTCAATTGTGGTTGGAAGTTGAAAACTACCTGTAATAATCTTATTCTGTATCCTGCTAAGTACGGCACCTACTAGGCAGAGGACAAAATGTTTGGGAACTGAAATAAAAGAGCCTTTGAGCCTTCAGAAGAACTCTTCCTTAAAAATAGGCTAACTTTGCAGTGTCATAGCTGAATGAAAACAATCTCCCACATATGAGGTAACATATTGTTCTTAATGAATAATGTATAAATTATCTGGTACCATATGAATGATTTGATTTATAACGATGTTTATTTCTCCTTTCCAAATACAGCCATCTGTTGCCTGGCTGAACATTTCTTTCTGAAACATATACAACAGAGTCTGTGGGGTTATCATTGCACCCAATTACGGTGTTATTGCTGTGCCAGCTGTAAAATGCTGGAATACGTCGTAAAAATCAATATTTGCCTGCAGAGTGATCCTTATTTAAACATCAAATGTACTTTTTGGAGAAAATATCCCGTAATTCATCGTAGCAAAAAAGTTGGGCGTTTTAATATTCTTTTTGAGATTCTTTTTCCTCAAATCAGACGAGGAATAATTTCCTTTTGGTAGCCAAACCACTTTATTTAGAAACAACCAAGCATTTAGCCCAAAGTAAAAAGAGTGTAAACGTCTGTGGAGATTCTCAGTCATCCAGGTCATGGTTTTCCCAAACGTGCTTTTCCAAAATACAACTGGACTTTCTTGGTTGCTGTTTTTTTTTAATGTTTCGCTTCTCATCTAAGAAGCCAGTTCAGTTCTGAACTGAAGTTCAGTTCTTCAGAACTGAAGAAGCTTCTTGAATGAGAAGCGAAATGTTTTCAAAGGAAAAAAAAATGAGAAAGTCCAGTTGCCTTTTGGAAAAGCTCCTTTACAACAAGGAGTAGCTAATGTTTTTAAAAATTCCTAAATCATCCTAACAATATTAAAAGCAGAAAGTACCCCGCAAAATGTCTTTTGGAGATTCTCCGAATCCAGGTCATGGTTGTCCCAAAGGTGCTCTTTCTTTGGTTTTCCTTAAAGTCATTTCACTTCTCATCCAAGAGCTTCTTCAGTTCTGACTGAATGAACCATTCAATCAGAATTGAAGAAGCTTCTTGGATGGGAAGTGAAATGTCTTCAAGGAGAAATAAAGTCCATTTGCCTTTTAGTAAAAACAAACAAACAAACAACCACCTTCGGGAAAGTACTTTTGATTTCTTTCACAAAACCAAAAGGAAGAAGCAGGAAGTACCACTTCCTTTTGAAGTTTATTCCAGTCCTCGTATTTTGGGAGAGAATGTGCCATGGGTAGCATGTAGCAAACATAATTTTAACATCGCCGATGCAAAGATCCTCATTTTCTTTTCCCCTGAATCTCATCCTCAAATTCCTTGACTCCTAGCCTGCTGAAATGCCTTGTTCCTGGTTATTTTGCATCATGCAATAATCCTGAAACTTTTCAGTCTCTAGATGGTGCCCCTGTTGTGCTTTGTTTTTTAAATCATCACATTGTAGTATGATTGCAATATCTTCCAAATGTTAGGGAAAGGGGCTCCAGTTGGTGCAAAATGCAGCGTTCCCGCATTGTTTTGTGCAAACCTCAGTGTGCATAATGTTTCACCTCTCCTGCGGGAGCTGCATTGGTTGCCGATTTGCTTCTGGGTGCAATTCAAGGTGCTGGTTGTCACCTTCAAAGCCCTTCATGGCTTGAGACCAGGTGACCTGAGGGACCGTCTTTTGCCAGTCACCCAACCCATTAGATCAGGGAGGCAGGGAATGTTGCAGGTCCCATCCACAAGAGAGATACACCTGGTGGGACCCAGAAGAAGGGCCTTCTCTGTGGTGGCTCCCTGTCTCTGGAACATCATCCCTCTGGAAATTAGACTGGCCCGACTCTAATACTCTTCCAGAAGGTGCTGAAGACCTGGTTCTGCCAATGGGCCAGGGGAACCCAGAGCAGAATGGAGGCCATTAAATAGCTCGTGTGATCTGCTGTCATCAGGGCAGGGTGGGGGATTTGGGGAGGGTGATTTTGTTATACTCTATTAATTTATCTGATTCTTTTTGTTAGTTTTTATTGTTTCAAATGTGGTTTTATACTCTGTAAGCCGCCTTGACTCACCAAGGGCGAATAGGCAGCAATATATGTTCAATAAAGAAATAAGTAAGTAAATAAATAAATAAGTAAATAAAGTAAGCAAGCCTTTGGACACTATTTTAGGATGCAGTGAGTGACTTGCTATGGACAAGTATCACTTTGCTAAGTCTGGGAATTGGATAGCTTTTGCTGTTGAAGAGTCTGTAATGAAAAATGTGTGCTTGTGTATATATATTTGGACAAATAGAAGACGTCTTGAAAACTTTGAATTCCAAGAACTGGCAAAAAACCTGCTTTTAAGCAAAGAGAGTATGAACTTACAATCAGTCTTCTTGATAACATCTCCTGAAGACAATGTGAATTCAGACTTTGAAGCAATTGTTTGAATTTCTCTTTCTCTCTCTCTTCCAATATAACATTCTGAAAATATCAAAGAGACATATGAAAGCTCTGGTACCTTTGCTATTTTTAAGAAAAGTAACAAAAAAGAAGGAATATTTATTGGTTTTTGGGACTGGCTGATAGATTATTTTATGTTATTTGGTCCTGAGCTGTTGTCTTCCAGCAATACTTCATTTCCCAAAGAGCTGTTATTTAGATATGAATGACATGTTAACCAGAAACAGCATTGTTTTGAGAACTGTATTACTATCCATCCTGGAGAACACAACACAATGTTAATTATCTCTTAATTATCCTTGCCTTGTTCCTTTCCATGCTGTTTTTTTTCTACCTGATTATTTTAAATTCTTTTCCCGCCCTTTGTCAGGATTTATCTGGAACTTTCTCTTCAGCTCTGAAAACTGGACAGTTTGTTTTCCTGGCAGAGTGCATACTTAATCTTGATTAAGACTTAGCTTTTAACATTACCAGTTGTAGCACATTTTCTGTTTTCCCATTTATGCCTTGCATTAGATTCTTTATCTCTCTGATTCTTTATCATAGTACCCCTAATGCTCTGAAAGATCGATGCCATTTCTCCTGAAATCTGACGGAGCATCTTGTCTTATTTTAATAAGTCCCGTTCTTATTCAAGTCCAAAAACAATATATTCAATGTTGCTTCTCAGAAAGCTCAATCATCATAGTTCTTTACATCTCAGGATTATTAATCAGTTCCATTTTGGTAGTCCAGGCAGCTTCCAAAAATCAAAAGTCACTTTACTTAACTTAAGAGTCTTCCTTATTCTCACAATCAAGTCTCCAGTAATCATAAAGTAGATAGTTATAGAACAGTAAGTGTCACCACAATCCCCCAGATAACATAATGGGAAAGTAAGTCATTTTAAATGGTTCTTTCGGCATGTGTTTGCTCTCAAAGTAGGCTCATCTCTGCCCTTTTATCTAGACTTCTGATGAAGGAAAATACTGTTCATATTTCAAAAGGGGTTTGTACACTACATAATGCATGTGTTGGTCTATCAGTATTCTTCAGAGTTTGCAGGAAATCGATATTTAAGGATTTTTTTTTTTTGCAGGTGTGCGAAAAGTCACGGAGCCGTTCTGTGGATGGAATACCATCTGGCACCTAACATTTCCATCAGCACAGGACTTGTGCAGGATTCCAATGAAAAGGTTGGTTATGTTCTGTTTCAACTCTGCTGCACAAGGAGTTGGCGAGCCATCATACTGAATTGTCCTATAGGAAAAGAAAAAGAAACAAAAAGACCATCAATTCTACTCAGTTCCAGTGTCTAATTTTTGAGCACATTTGGAACGAATTCAATTGTAGTAGTTGCCGGAAATAACGCAGGAGACAGATTTAATAATTAATGGTGGTGAATCTGCCATTATAATTAAACTGAATGCATGTGATTGGAAGCTTCTGCAGAGCAGAATTGTGCAGTGTACAATAGGATGGACAGGCTTACTAAGGACCTACAACAGAGAACAGGATTTACTACAGTTGTAGATTGGAGTTGATGGAACGTAAAGTTGAATTAGGGTTGATTTCGATCGAACTGCTTGGAGGCTTCCTGACCAGTTCTGGGATTTAAAGTGAACCAAAAATACTTTTATGCAGTAAAACATAGTAAGTGGCAACATAATCAAGGCATTTAAATTAGAATGCAAAGAAAGGGGGAAAGAAAAAAAGCTGAATTAATACTATAGTAGACCAAAAAAACCGATAACACGAGTAGACTTTTAATTACAAATGCAATTGAGCCCGGAATTTTGACTGTAAGTTGTTGAGTCAACAAATCGAGTCATAACGTCTTCAACCTACAACCACTCATTGTTCACTAAATGACAGCGCTGAACAAATCGACTTTAACAGATTAATAGAGTTGGAAGTCCAACCCCCGCCCAAGCAGGAGACCCTGCACCATTTCTGACAGATGGCAGTCCAGTGTCTTCTTGAAAGCTGCCAGTGATGAAGCTCCCACAACTTCTGAAAGCAACTTCTGTTCCTTCAGTTGATTGTTCTCACTGTCAGAAAATTCCTCCTTATTTCCAGGTGGTTCTAGGTTATTTCTAGACTGTTCTCCCCTTGTTCAGTTTCCATCCCTTATTCCTTGTCTGGCCTTCAGGTGCTTTGGAGAATAGCTTGACCCAGAAGTGGTATTCAGCAGATTCTGACCAGTTCTGGAGAACCGGTAGCGGAAATTTTGAGTAGTTCAGAGAATCAGCAAATACCACCTCTGACTGGAGATTTTACAGTATCCTTCCCCTGCCATGCCCACCAAGCAATGCCCACAGAACTGGTAGTAAAAAAAATTGAATCCCACCACTGCTTCCAACTCTGTTATTCTCTTCTTTGTTCTAAATGGTTAGAATTCAAACTGGAAATAGCCACTCATCTCTTTGTTGAAGCAAGAAATGTTGACCTACAGAAGAAGAAAAACGATAGCTGGGAATGTTTGGCACCTTCACTTCCTTTCCTACCTGATTCTTCTTGCTTCTTTTCTATACAGGACTATTGTCAATGGACTCCTCACTGCAAGCAGGCAGTGTATTTCTTCAGTTCGGCTCTTGAACCAAATTCTCCTGTCAGTGTTGCCTCAGCAGTTGCGTACGCTGTGAGCTTCAACCCAGCAACGGGAGAGGTTAACATGGACTTTAAACCCTTCATTTAATATAGTTGTTGGAATAGGAAAAAAACATTTTTTCCCTTTTAGCTGGGTCAATAAACACATCCCCAGACAGCTTTAATAAACCTGCAGCTTTGTGAAGGGGACAGGGAGCTCCAGGGGTATACATGTTCTCAAGAAGTTACGCAACTTGAGCCCTTCCAGAGTTTAGGATTGCAACTTCCCAATTCCCTGGCCTGTCAGCCGTTTATTTATTTTATTTTTATTTATTTTATTCATATTTATATGCCGCCCTTCTCCGAAGACTCAGGGCGGCTTACAATGTTTGGAGCACAACCCAATGCGCTCAGCAATAGCCTTCATTCCATTGTATATGCCTGCTTATTACCAAGCGGCATTTTTACAAAGTCAACTGATTGCCCCCAACAATCTTGGGTGCTCAATTTACCTACCCCGAGAGGATGGAAGGCTTAGTCAACCTTGAGCCTGGTGGGATTCGAGCCTGCACTAATTGCAGGCAGCTGGAGCTAAGTGCTAGGTGTTTAACAGCCTGCACCACCAAGGCTCTACCAAGTTTAGTCTGAAGGTGAGTCAGAATTGGTTTAAGGCAGGGGTGTCGAACTTGATTTCATTGAGGGTCGCATCAGGGTTGTGTTTGACCTCGGAGGGCCAGGGTGGGTGGGCGTGGCCAGTTCAACGCCACTCGTGTTGGGGGCACCTGTGGTGGCCCAAGCGCTCGGTCAGCGAAAACGGGATCCCAAGCTCTGTCTCCGACTGTGATGGCTTCCTGCAACCCTCTGCAAGTGAAAATGGAGCTCATGGGGGCCACCTGCAGCCCTCCCAAGCTCTGTTTTCACTGGCAGAGGCACCGCGGGCCAGTCCTTTGCCTGTTTCCATGGCGGCCCCTCAGGCCAGATCTAAGCATCCTGTGGGCTGGATCTGGCCCCCCGGGCCTTGAGTTTGACACCCCTGGTTTAAGGCCTTCGACACTCTGATCTTGTTTGAAATAATCTGACTGGGTTTTGCTGAGTGCCAGTGTGAGAAAAATCAGACCAGCTAAGCTATCCAATTTCAGAGCCAGAGAAAAAAAAAGATAGGCACAGTGTATCAGACTGCTGGATTTATGGGAGTGGGGTAAAAAAACCAACACATTTCAAGCCCAACTTGGCGAAGACAGTTATTTAACAACATTTCATTTGCCCCAAGCCTGACAGATTCTGGGTGGCAGAACACAAATAGTTCACTGTGGCAGAACACAAATAGTTCACGGAGCCGTAAAGAAGGTCATTATCGAAATTCCTGTGATGGCTGCTCAAATCAATCAACCACAGCCAAGTTCATGCTGGCATCCTTCAAATTTTATCGCTTGCACAACACAAGGAAGGTTGGGGTTGAATGGTCTCCCTGGGGAAGGTGTTGCAAAGAGGGTGACAACACCGAGAAGGTTTATCATCTGGTCCATACTCCATGTACTTCTTAAGGTAGAAAACCCTTCAACACCTCCCCACCACCACCCGATAACCAGGAGTGGAAAGCTGGACTGAAGGTTGCTACTCATCACAAAACACCCAATTTATCAGAAGGCAAACTTGGGATTTGTTTCACCATCCTTGTTTATTCACAATGGTAGCCCACAGAACTGAAGAAGCTTCTTGGAATGGAAGCGAAACGTCTTCAAGGAAAAACAAGAAAGTCCACTCTTTTGAAAAAGCACATTTGGGGCAAGAACACTTAGACATTTGGGGCAATAGATCCGTACCAATCAGGCTTCCGGCCTGGTTTCAGCATGGAGACGGCATTGGTCGCACTGATGGATGATCTCTGGAGGGCCCGGGACAGGGGTTTTTCCTCTGTCCTGGTCCTATTAGACCTCTCAGTGGCTTTTGATACCATCGACCATGGTATCCTTTGCACGCCGAGGGGCTGGGAGTGGGGGCACTGTTCTTGGTGGCTCTCCTACCTCTTGGGGCGGTCGCATCGGTGTTGACAGGGGACAGAGGTCGGCCCTGAGGGTGCTCACTTGTGGGGTCCCTCAGGGTCGGTCCTCCCCTTTTACATGAAACCGCTGGGTGAGATCATTCATGATTTTGGGGTGAGGTATCACCAGTACGCTGATGATACCCAGTTATACATCTCCACCCCAAACCAGATCAGTGATGCCCTCTCTGTGATGACTCGCTGTCTGGATGCACGGATCTGGATGGATGGAAACATGCTTCGGCTCAACCCGCCAAGACTGAGTGGCTGTACATACCGGCATCTCGCCCAGTCAAGATTGTCCATCGTTGACCATAGGGGAGTGGTGTTCCCCTGTGGATAGGGCACAGAACCTGGGGTCCTCCTGGCGGCTCCAGTTGGAGGAGCAGGTGGGGGCCGTCGCCAGGGGGCCTTTGCCCAGCTTGCCCGTTTTGGACCGAGATGCCCTGCGTACAGTCACTCATGCCCTTGTTACCTCGACTCGACTACTGCAATGCTCTCTATTTAGGACTGCCCTTGCACACCATCCGGAGGTTGCAGCTGGTGCAGAATGCGGCGCGTTTGTGATGGGAGTTACCCGATTCTCCCATATTACCCCCTCCTGGCCTGCATTGGTTGCGGTTGCGCTCGGTGAGGTTCAAGGTTCTGGCTTTAACATTCAAAGTCCTACATGACATGGGTCCACAATATTTGAGGGAGCCTCCTGCCGATATCGGAGACCAACCGTCCTGTACGGGCACACAGGCAGGGGCTCGGGTCCCGTCGGCAAGCCAATGTTGGCTGGCGGTCCCCTGATGGCGAGCCTACTCTGTGGTGGCCCCGACTTATGGAATCAACTGCCTCTGGACCTCCGCCTGGCCCCTGACCTCCGCACCTTCCGCCATGATTTGAAGACCTGGCTATTTGACCAAGTCGGGCTGTGATTACCTCATGGGGGGTATGGGATAATTTTAACTCTAATTCGGTTTATTGGACTTTATAGTGGTTTAATTCTTTTTAATTATTTATTGTATTTGTATGTTTTAACTGTGAGCCGCCCCGAGTCTTTGGAGATGGGGTGGCATATAAGTCCAATAAATAAATAAATTAAATAAATAAATAAATATGCTGACTTTGTAAACCACTTAGAGCTGTAAAGCACTATGAAGCGCTTCTCAGTGCCTTACAGCCCTCTCTGAGCAGTTTACAAAGTCAGCCTATTGCCCCCCCAACAATCTGGGTCCTTGTTTTACGGACCTTGGAAGGATGGAAGGTTGAGTCAACTTTGGGCCTGTCAGGATCAAACTCCAGGCTGTGGACAGAGTTCGCCTGCAATGCTGCTTTCCAACCACTGCTTACAAGGATTGTTAGACCTGTTTGCAGCTCAACAGAATGTTGGAAAGAAATTACATAAAGGGGCTTAGGAATCTATCCATCTGCCTTTTCATTAAATTAGAATTCTTTATTGGCCAAGTGTGATTGGACACACAAGGAATTTGTCTTGGTGCAAACCCTCAGTGTGGGAGGGTTTCTTCTAAAGTCTACCACCATTTCTACGGTTTTGACTGTGTTCAGTTCCAGATTGTTCTGGTTATACCATGAGGCAAGTTGTACAACCTCCTGTCTGTATGTGGATTCATCGTTGTCTCGAATGAGACCAATCACTGTTGTGTCATCAGCAAACCAGTATTTTAACAGATGGATCATTTGAGGTGCAGTCATTGGTATATAGGGAGAAGAGAAGTGGAGAAAGCACACAGCCTTGGGGGGCCCCTATGCTAATTGTACAGGTATCAGATGTGATTCTGCCTAGCTTCACCTGCTGCTTCCTGTCTGTTAGGAAGCTTATGATCCACTTACAAATGTGTTCAGGTACCGCTAGCTGGTATAGTTTAGTTAGAAGAATGTCTGGAATTGGTATTGAATGCTGAACTGAATGCTGAACTGAAGTCTACAAAGAGGACCCTTGCGTAGCTATTTGGAGATTCAAGGTGTTGTAGGATGTAGTGCAGGGTGATATTAACAGCATCATCTGTCGATCTATTTGCTCGGTATGCAAACTGCATGGGATCTAACAGTGGATCCGTGATGGTCTTCAGGTGGGACAGCACAGACCTTTCAAAGGTCTTCATAACTACCAATGTTAGAGCAACTGGTCTGTAGTCATTCAGTTCCCTGATGGAGGGCTTCTTTGGCACTGGGATGATAGTAGTTTTCATATCATCAGATATGAGAGTAACTAGCAAAAGAAAAATTGAATTGGTTCAGGAAAAAAAAACCCAGTGGGAAGTCAACTAGTCCATGATTCAGGTTCACATCTGTTCCACTCCATGTTCTTCCAGTCTTTCTGCCCCTTCTTGTGATAGTAGCCATAGTGTAAGGCCCAGACTCTCTCCCCTTCAGACGATAAAAATGAACTTTTGATAACTAGGTATTTCAAAAGGAATTCTTTATGGAAAAGTAAGATATCCAGGTGATGTTCAAAGCAGGGCCTAATATTCCCTCCAGGCATGCAGCTTAGATAAAGGGAGTTAGAACCCCTCCCTTTACTCCGGTGTGGATTTTGTCAATACAAAGAAGCAACATGTTAATTCCCTCCTTTATTTATTTCTGGGAACATAGTTGAGAAGAGCTTCCCAGGAAGTTTCTTTCGGAGCTGGAATTTTTATGGCCCCTTCTCCTCTTGCTATCTCTCCAAGAGGTGACAAGTTTCCAGGCATCTGGGCTCCAGTCCCCAGTTGTATATCATGTGCAAGTTATACAGATTCAATACAAGAATTAAGATATTCAGGTTACATCAAAAAGGATTATGTGATGACCCAGGGTGGGATACAAAAGCGACAAAGTCACGAAAACAGGTGAAGTCCCTTTAATTCCTTCAACTTGGCTTCAAAGGTCCAATTATCATTGACGAGAAAAAAACTCCCCACAAACAGTTGCGAAAAGGAAGAACTTCCATTCAAACTCAAAATACATATAAATTGTAAATAGAAAAAACAACACAAACCACACTGAAGCAAGTAATGAGACAAGGCAGGATAAGGGTTTGAAGACGTCCACAGATATCGAAATGCACACACTGGGAAGGACGCCAGAACTCAGATAAGAACTGACAAACTAGAAATATTTTCACGCTTTGTTCCAGCACTGGCCCATGCGCAGTTTGTCCTTTTAAACAGTCCTCACAGCTGCAGCTCATGAAGGAGATCAAGGCCCTTTCCTCCTCCATAGACCACGCCATTTATGTTTCTTCCTTATCAGCTCCTCCCTGCGTGCCCTAGGATGAAGAGGGGATGGGCCTGGGTCTTTCTCTGAATGCCCAGCCAGCCTGTGCCCTTCCCCAGTTTCCTCCACAACCTCTGGAGCCACACTGCCACTCCCTGCCGGCTGTTCCTCCTCTCCCTTGGAGTCAGATTCTAACGGACATGACAAATTACTTGTATCAACCCCTCTCCCCTTTCTTCCAGTGAAGAATGGCAGATACACAGATCTGACACATAGCCTGCTTCCAACATTTCGATGTGCTTCTTATCCCAACAGTTTTATCTATCCCTGATACATATAAAGGAAGAATTTTTTTCTACCCTTCCAGGATTGGTTTACAAAATATATAACAATACAGCATCCTGCAAACATTCTTCCTTTGCCTTCACACAGCCCCAAGCTCAATCCTTAGCATGTTCAGGTGAGATGCAGGCATGTTACAAAGAAGAGAAGACTCTCTGCAAGCAGAAAGCTGTTGGGATATTTGAAATGCAAGAGGGAGACCAAGGTATGCAAGGTCCTTGGAAGCTGCCTGTTGCAGAAAGAGGATGACAGATTATTTTTCCAAAATCGTTCTTTCTGCTGCTCCCAAGAAGCCTGAGAAATCACGAGCTTGGCTGGGACAGGAGCCATACAATGACAGCAGCTAAGAGACGAGTGTTGAGCTCAAAAATCCACAAGGGGGTACTGAAGTTTTTGTCTTCCTTGGCATTTGAGCAATTTTGTAATCGGGCTGGCTAAGAAGTGGCCAAGAGCCAGTTTGAGGGCAACTCTCTGCATAGAACAAGCACATTATTTTGCCACGTTGTGCTAGTAACAAATGCGTTTTTCTGAACATCTTTCTGCATCCTCCACATGCATGGCAGAATTACAGGATCAGCAGATTTTGCAGAAGACATCATTAGTTTAAGCATGCAGGTATTCCTCGACTTATGGCCACAGTTGAGCCCACAATTTCTGCTGCTAAGTGAGACATTCGTTAAGTAAATTTTGCCCCATTTTACGTCCTTCCTTGCCCCAGTTGTTTGTTTATTTATGAGATTTATATGCCACCCTATCTCCCTAAGGACTCAGGGCAGCTTACAATACTAAAACCAACACAATATATTAAAAAGTAATTAAATCAGAAATCTCATAAATTAACTAAATTTAAAGCAACCACTAAAAAGACCCTTTGTTAAGCAAATCATTACAGTTAAGTTAGTGATACCGTCGTTAAGTGGATCTGTCTTCTCCATTGACTTTGGTTGTCAGAAGGTCACAAAAGGGGATCACATGACCTCCCTGGGACACTGCAGCCATCATAAATATGAGTCATTTGCCAAATGTATGAATTTTGAGCACATGGTCATCGGGATGCTGCAAGTGTGAAATACAATCATAAGTCACTTTTTCAGCACCGCTGTAACTTTGAATGGTCACTAAATGAACTGTTGGAAGTCAAGGACTGCCTGTATTCAACGCCTACATCTGGGGAAACCTGGACAAGTCCTTAGTGATCTTTAGATGTTTTACTTGTTACAGGTCCCTGTCAGGTTTCCAAGTGATGAAATCCATTTAAAAAGAAAAGGGCAAAGTCTATCTTCCAAAACAGTTTCTTTTATTTAGGAAAGCATAAAATTGGCAAAGTCTGTTGTAATTCGGGATCTGACACAAACCAGAATTACACCATGTAATATTGGAAGTTAGAAACAGCCCCCAAAAGTCACATTCCCCAATAGAAGTAAATCAACATTGCCTGTTCTCATCGATCTCCACTCCAGGTCTCAGCAGGGTCAGCTTTTGTTCCCACGGGAAGGAGAACCACCTAGCCTAAACAACTCTATCTCCACTCCTCCCACCTTAGGAATGTGGCAAGCCCGAAACCTTTCCCCTCATAACCAGCAAAGAGAAAGAAAGAAATGGAATATATAATAAGGTGAAATAAAATGGCTACGCATATGCCAAATTTGCGCTTGACAGTCCCATCTTAAAAATAATAGCTTGGCAATTTATGAAAATTTATCAGGCAGACTTCTGAAAAATGCAGCTGTCTGAATTGATCATCGCTTCCAAAAGATACTAACCCTTGGTCAATTCAGAACTGTAAGTGTCACAATCCCCAGTGAGTTTCCATGTGAGCTTTTATTGAATGACATACATTTGGCCATTGTTTAAGGGTGATTGGATCGCTGTTGGCAAGCTGGCATTCATGCAGCTGGAAGGGACATTCACTGGATGGAGACAGAAGCCAATAATTCCACAGCAGAGAAGCCTGATGAAATGACCTCACAAAATCCAATGCAAAATTAACATTTCATCTAGCATCTATGTAAATTTTGATGGTGTCCCATTTTTGGTTTCAGTCTAAGTGATTGAAATCTTTAGTGTTTCAAAAGTCGAAAGCTGGTGCTATTTTGACTTCAAGACAGTTTTTGGGGTAGTCTTCCCAGCACGCCAAATCCTTAGGAGTTTGGTGAGAAGTTAGGACAATGATCAGAGGGCGAACATATAAATAGCTAGGCTGGATGAGAATAGAAGCTTTGTGTAATAATAATTATTCTTCCACCATGACTAACATCGGGACTATCAAGCTTTTAAACAGTAAGTCTGCTATCCTTCCACTTTTTCAACAACTGGGGTTCAGGAGTAGACTGGAGTCCTGGGAAGGAGAAGACCAAATAGAAACCCACAAAGAACAAAGAAGCCCTCATTTAAGAAGGCCATATACTACTTAGTAACATCTTCCTGAACTAGTGATACGATAGCCGTCTTCCAATGGTTGAGGGATTGTCACAGAGAAGACAGGACTGGCCTATTCTCCCAAAGCACGTGAGGGTTTGTCTAGTTTAATGAAAAGAAGGATTAGGGGAAACATGATAGCATGTTCCAATATCTAAGAGGCTGCTATAAAGAAGAGGGAGTCAAGCTATTCTCCAAAGCAACTGAGGGCAGGACAAGAAGCCATGGATGGAAACTAATCAAGGAGAGAAGCAACCTAGAACTAAGGAGAACTTCTGATGGTGAGAACAATCAACCACTGGAATGGCTTGTCTTTAGAAGTTGTGAGTGCTCCATCGCTGGAGGTTTTTAAGAGGAGATTGGACTGTCATTTGTCTGAAATGGTATAGAATTTCCTGCTAGAGAAGGGGGTTGGACTAGAAGACCCCCAAGATCCCTTCCAACTCTTGTTCTATAATGCCGGTTTAGCCCACATCGTAACTGTTTAAAACCGCTTTATTCCTGAATCAAAACAAACAGGCTATAATCCAAAACTCACTTTAGAGAGTGCACCGCCTTGAACGCCGTACTAGGACATACAGAGCAAAGATAGCTAAGATTGCATGTCAGGCTCCATACATCAAAACCAATACTTTGAAATGAAACGTGTTTCCAAGAAATTGGTAAGCTTTCTTGCGCTGCCCTGCTAAACAGTTTCCAAGCCAATGTCCCCATGAGTCATGCGTGCTAGAATGGAACAGAACTGTTCAGAATGGTACCACTGTCTTTTCCCATTATTTTGAAACAGCGAGAGATGCTGCCCAGCCTAGTCACAAATGTGTGACCTTGTCCCTTGACTAGCCATGCACTTAACTTCCAAATTCCTGCCCACAAATGCTAGCTAAGGTTTAATATGTATATCTGTGCTGGAAACCAAGTTCCATTTCAGTGGAACAGAAAAGAGCTTAAGATATCACCATTAGCTATGTTTATGAAAAAAGAGCTTCAGGAGATAGCAGGATATGGCTGATCTTTTCTGGGTTTAGAAGCTGGAGAAGACCTGCTCCTGGATAGCAGTTGGGTAAAAGACCATTGGGAAAAGCCAGCATCCTTGAATATTAGAAGTTGTTTTTATTATTGTTGATCACTGCACAGTCAGCATTTTTGTCTAGCTATCGAGTCCTTACCAAGGACTTGGGATAAGCAAATCCGGATGCTTGACGGTGTTACAGATGTCGTCGCAGGATGGAAGCTGTTCCAATTGCCTTCTGAAATTGACTGATGGCCAGTTTGTCAATGCCAATGGTGTTCAAGGGGTGCTCCAGTTGTTCAGGTTTTTTTAATTAATATTGGTATTATTAGTATGTTTATTATTATTATTAGAAGCTTTATGATTATTAGAGGTTGAAAAGCATCCCAGAAGAAGATGACAGTGGCAAAGATTCCTCTATTGTGAGCAGGAAGACTATGTAGAATCATAAGGGCTGTAATTTATTTTATTTATTATTTATTATTTGGACTTGTATGCCGCCCCATCTCCGAAGACTCGGGCGGCTCACAACTAAAACAAACAACAACAATAAATAATTAAAAATAGAATTAAACAAATCACAAGCCCAATAATAGCTAAACTAAAATTTAAAATAAGTTAAGAACAATCCCCGGGAGAGTCACAGCCGGATTGGTCAAACAACCAGGTCTTCAGGTCGTGGAAGGTCAAAGGTCAGGGGCCAGATGGAGCCCCAGGGGTAGCTGGTTCCAAAGGTCGGGGACTGTCACAGAATAGGCTTGTCACCGGGGGACCGCCAGCCGACATTGGCTTGCCAACAGGACCCTGAGAAGCCCTTGTCTGTGTGCACACACAGGGCAATTGGCACTCAATATCAGCAGAAGTCGCTCCCTTAAATATTGCAGACCCATGTCATGTAGGACTTTGAATGTTAAAACCAAAACCTTGAATCTCACCCATAGTGCAACCGGCAACCAATGCAGGTCGTGCAGGAGGGGGTAATATGGGAGAATCGGGAAACTCCCATCACCACCCACGTGGCCGCATTCTGCACCAGCTGCAGTCTCCGGATGGTATGCAAGGGCAGTCCTAAGTAGAGAGCGTTGCAGTAGTCGAGTCTAGAGGTAACAAGGGCATGAGTGACTGTACGCAGGGCATCTCGGTCCAAAATGGGCAAAGCTGACGAACCAGCCGGACCTGGGCAAAGGCCCCCCTGGCGACGGCCCCCACCTGCTCCTCCAACTGGAGCCATGCATCCAGGAGCACCCCCAGGTTCTGTGCCCTATCCACAGGGGGCAACACCTCTCCCCCTATGGCCAACGGTGGACATTCCTGACTGGACCGAGATGCCGGTATGCACAGCCACTCAGTCTTGGCCGGGTTGAGCCGAAGCATGTTTCTGTCCATCCAGATCTGTACCGCATCCAGACAACGGGTCATCACGGAGAGGGCATCACTGATCTGGTTTGGGGTGGAGATGTACAGCTGGGTATCATCAGCGTACTGATGGTACCTGACCCCAAAGCCACGGATGATCTCACCCAGCGGCTTCATGTAGATATTAAATAAAAGAGGGAAGGACTGACCCTGAGGGACCCCACAAGTGGCGCCGGGGCCGACTTCTGCCCCCCTATCAACACTGATTGCGACCGCCCTGAGAGGTAGGAGGTGAACCACTGAAGGACAGTGCCCCCCACTCCCACCCCGGTTGCAAGGATACCATGGTCGATGGTATCAAAAGCCACTGAGAGATCTAATAGGACTAGGACAGAGGAAAAACCCTGTCCGAGCCCTCAGAGATCATCCATCAGTGCGACCAATGCCGTCTCCTTGCTGAAACGGGTGGGAAGCCCGATTGATGCGGATCCAGGTAGTCCGCTTCATCCAGGAAGAGTGGAAACTGCCGAGCCACCACACTCTCGACAACCTTCGCCAAAAAGCCAAGGTTGGAGACTGGACAGTTGTCTAACACTGGTGGGGTCCAGGGCAGGCTTCTTCAGGAGGGCTCACCACGCGCCTTCAAGGAGGAGGAAAAACCCTCCCTTAAAGAAATGTTGACCACTGCCGGAGCCAGCCTGGTGACCTCCCTGGAGGCATACGCCAACCAGGAAGGACACGGGTCCAACAAACATGTCTACTTCATCCTCGGAAACAGGATCGAACTCAGCCCAGGTCACATCAGCTAGACTACTTGCACCCCGTTCCTCAGACTACTGCAAATCGGAGCACAATCCACTCCGAATCCGAGTGATCTTATCCGACAGATATTGACCAAATTCCTCAGCCCTTCCCCACAACGGGTCCACCACTTCCCCCGGACGTAGGAGGGAACGGGTGACCTGAAACAGGGCGGCTGGGTGGTTATCTGCGGACGCTATGAGGGTGGAGAGATAAGACCTTCTCGCCACCCTCACAGCTACCAGATAAGTCCTAATATGGGCTCTTAGCTGGGCTCGGTCGGACTGGGAGTGGGTGGACCACCACCTGCTCTCTAAACCCCTCTGACGGCGCTTCATCCCCTGGAGCTCCTCGGTATACCAGGGAGCCATCCAGGATCCACGACATGTGAGGGGATGCATGGGGACAACCCTGTCAAGGGCATCTGCAGCGGCCAGTTGCCACGCAGCTGCTAGATCCTCGGCAGAGCTGTGGGCAAGGGAAGAGCAAAAAAAAAACCCCAGTTCTGCCTGGAACCTCTCAGGGTCCATCAGGCATCTGGGGCGGAACCATCTAAGTGGCTCCTCATCCCAGCAGTGGGGGGCAGCCCGTTGGAAAACCAGCTGTAGGAGATAGTGTTCAGACCATGGAACGGGCAGTGTCGTGAGACTAACCTGCCCTCTGTCACTACGCCACTGTTCCGACACAAAAACTAGGTCGAGAGTGTTTCCCCGCTCATGAGTCGGGCCTTGAATCAACTGGTTCAGGCCCATGGCCTCCATAGAGGCCATGAATTCCTGGGCCAGACCCGATGCCACCCCCCCCAGGGAGGGCAGATTGAAGTCACCCAGGACTATAAGCCCTAGGAACTCCACCGCCACCCCCGAGAGGACATCGAGAAACCCAGGCAGTGCTGCTGCTACACAGCTGGGGGAAAGGTATGTCAGCAGCAAGCCCACCCGACCACTAGGCCCCCACCTCAGGAGCACGGTGTCACTCCCGCCTATTTCTGGGACAGTGACCTCCCTTGGAATCAGAGTCTCCCGAATATCCACAGCCACCCCATCACCCCTCCCCTGGGCCCGTGGCTGGTACAAAACCCAGAAACCTGGGGGGCACAGATCAACCAAAAGGGGGGCTTTTGCCCAGATTCGGCTGGTTCGCCAGCTTCGCCCTTATCTGAACCGAGATGCCCTTCGAATGGTCACTCATGCACTCGTCACTTCCAGAATCGACTACTGCAATGCTCTCTACATGGGGCTACCCTTGCGGATCACTCGGAGGTTGCAGCTGGTGCAGAACGCGGCCGCGCGGGCAGTGATGGGGGTATTCCGATACTCCCATGTTACACCGCTCCTACACGACTTGCACTGGTTGCAGGTTGCCTTCTGGGTCTCCTTCAAGGTGTTAGTAACAACTTATAAAGCCCTAAATGGCTTGGGTCCAGGGTACTTGCGGGAACGCCTCCTGCCAGCATCACAAAGGCTGACTCAAAGGCCCGGAAAAAGATGTCATCCCTCTTGAACCAAGCCCAGCAAGTCCCGGCGAGAGATCTCACTAGCCTCCCCAAGGAGTCCGGTGTCGAAAACAGGTACACGGGGGTTGCAAGCCCCCTTCTAACACCCTCTCAGACTGCCATGAACCCTTTGCCATTCCGGAGCTCAGCAGAGAACGGCCATATCAAGCAGACATGTGCAGAAGAATGGACTGGAGGTCTTTTAGTCCAACTCCTGCCCAAGGCAGGAGACCTTACACCATCCTGGACAAATGGTTGGTTAATCTTTTCTCAAAAACCTCCAGCCATGGAGCACTCATAACTCCAAGAGGCAAGCTATTCTATTGTTTAATTGTTCTGTCAGGAAATTCTTCCTTAGCTCTAGGTTGCATCTTTCCTTAGTAATCTTCTATCTGTTATTCCAACATTATTCCAGTGTTTCTCAACTTTGACCACTTTAAGATATGCGGACTTCAACACCCAGATTTCCCCATCTAGCATGACTTGGTGGTGCAGGCTGTTAAACGCCTAGCACTTAGTTCCAGCTGCCTGCAATTAGTGCAGGCTCGAATCCCACCAGGCTCAAGGCTGACTCAGCCTTCCATCCTCTCAGGGTAGGTAAATTGAGGACCCAAGATTGTTGGGGGCAATAAGCTGACTTTGTAAAAATGCCGCTTGGGGTGGCCAAAAAGCCCTAGTAATAAACAGGCACATACAATAGAAGGAAGGCTATTGCTGAGCGCATTGGGTTGTGCTCCAAAAAAATTGTAAGCCACCCTGAGTCTCCGGAGAAGGGCAGCATATAAGTGCAAATTTAAAAAAAAAGAATTCGGGGAGTTGAAGTCCACCTATCTTAAAGTGGCTGAGGTTGAGAAACATTGCTTTAAATAACTTGAACTCACCTTATTTTAAGGACCACCTTAACATTAGTGAAACTGCCCAAATATTATGGTCATCTTGAGAGGCACCTTGCTGTAAAGATGGCAGAATCTTCTCAGCCATCTCCTGTTCTGCAGAGCCCTTCCTCAAACGATACACAGGTAGGTGTTACCTTTTAAAAATATTTTTAATTGCTTTTTTCCCCTCCTTTGGTTTTCAGCTGTATGATTCTTGGCTATTCTCTTATTTCTTGCACAGCATTTATTCCCTTACCTGTTGCATTTGACTTGTTTTTTGTCACTTCTTTGATTTCTTTCAGCACATGTATTTGTAATAATAGAAGAATGCTAAATCTGTATGCAGTTTTTAGAAGAAAGTAATTGAAAACGTGGGTAAAAATCCCTGTTACTAAGGTTTACAAAACTTTGCAGGTCATTTGGAAATCCAGATTAATGGCTTTAATCTAAAGGCTGTGCTATTTGTAGAAAGTTAGCACCCACCCCTCTCCTAGAAGAATGAAATATTCTTGGAAATATTAAAAAGGCAGAATATTTCCCCTAAAAGAGAAATAAAAATCTTAAAAGAAAACAGTAACTAAAGATCCCAGCTCCCTGCCCCCAGCAGATATTTTGGTGCCAGCTTATCTACAAGACAAAAGACTGGCCCAGTCTATCTACAAAACAAAAGACCTCAGGTCCAGGGTGCTGGCATTATCCTTCAGGGCAAAGCCATTCAGTCACAATAGGAAAGTGCCTATATATATATATATATATAGGTCTTGGTGTATTTGGGTCTTGTCCCGTGTAAGATTGAGAATACCTTGGCAACGTTTCGACGAAATCTCATCCGTCATCTTCAGGCTGGTGTCTTCAGCTTCGTTCTTCTCTCCCAGAGAAGATATATGTTTTCTTAAGTTTTTGCGGGTATTTATATGTATGGTATTCAGCTTTGTTCAGGTATTTTCCCACGTCCTTATAGTTGTGCTTTTAAAGTTGTAGTGACGTTTCGGCAGAATCTCATCTGCCATCAACAGGCTTGCGTATTGGGTTCGTCTGTGTGTCAGGCTTTCACAGCCGTTTCTGTTTTAAATTTAGTGCTAGCCTCGTGCTGTGTTGGAATGGTTTTTTCTTCATCCTGATTGGCTGGGAGTCTTGGTCTGTGTTTATTGGTCTTGGAGTTTGCTGTGTTGCATCTGTTCCCCAGTTCCCTTGCTTCTCTTACTATTTGTTTATTTTGGGAGGAATCGTTTGAAGTTCTTGGATGAATAATTTAGCTCACTCCATTTCAAGTTCTATTTTTTTTCCCTATTTACAGCAAACACTCCCTTCCTCCTCCCTTCTAACATTGCCCTGGGCGTTCATTTGGAGTCAATCTACTGTGTCTACTCATTAGTACCGTATCTCTGAATGTGTATCACTGGTGTGGAAATCAAAGTGGAGCCTTGACCCTCGTATTAGCCTTATAAGCATCCCAAACTCTCATCAGATTGGGTCCCTTACCTAAATTATTATTAAAATAGTCTAGAAGTATACCTGTTTACATTCTTTAACCATCTGTGGTCTCTGCAAAACAGACTCATTTCATCTCCATTGAAAAGACGGAAGACCACATTTAAGATGTAACGATACTGGATTGTGGTCAGAAAAAAAGTTTTTGGAAGAATGAATAACTTTCTACGCACTAAATACACTAACAGATGGTTAAGAGAGGGATTTGAATATTAATGTAATGGAGGGAGGAGAATTTTTCTTTCTTCAGCACCTAGCCAGGGTGGATCCTACCTGTTAAATGTTAACTTTATTTGATTCCTTTTTCCTCTTTTTTTTTGGTACACTATTTTTTTCTCTTTTTTTGTTGTGGTGGTGTTGAATGTATGCTTTTGTTTTGTTTCATTTTATTTGTTTGATTTTTCTGTTTTTTACTTTTTAGAATAAAACTAATGTTTAAAAAAGGTGGAGCCGTGACCCTTTTGTATAGCAGACAACTTCACTGGAACATACACACACACACACACAAATCTACTTCTGGCCCCATTCCTGTTTTACATGCAATTTCACCATTCGTTACAAGACACAACCATTAATCACTACGCTCTGTTTTATTGTAATGTTTTCATTTTTATTCCGGTCTGTGACCCTAATAAAAGATCGAATTGAATTTGAATTTTACATGCAACCCATTTTTAAAAAGTTTCCATCACACCATTGGCCCTTTTGTGATTTTAATGAGCATCTCATCCACACATGTCCCTGTTTGCACCCTGTCAGGAATGCACAGTAATAAGTCCTGCCCAATGTTTCTAATCACGCAAGAACCATAATCTATATATATAAAAGCGAAAGATCACTCACGCATCATCACAAAATCTCCAGAACTGTAAAGCCTGCAAACTTGAAATTTGGCACATATGTTCATCTTGGTTTCTAGGTGCTCACTAAGAAAGGATTTTTTGAAATGACCATCAGAGCATTAGTATTTCATATATTATTATTATTATTATTATTATTATTATTATTATTATCACACTCTGATGCTAAGGAGTTCTACTCCCCCTCCCCACCTGAAAAGAAATCTGTTCCAAATGCAAAACGCAAGCAGAGGAGAGGAGTTTTCAATTTTAGTTTCACAGCAGCAACCAGCTTTAGTATAGAACAGTTGAGCTAAGCCATGCCTAGGCTCCTTGCTGTCTCCTTTGTCAACATAAAATATTTCTATGGTCTTTTTAGAGTTGCCAACAGAAAGGGTGGGGAGAGCAATGGGCAACTTACATTCCATAAATGTTTTCAAAGGTGACCGAAGTTTCTGCCGCACAAAATTCTAACTGGAGAGCATGATGACTCTTAGCTATGAATGTGTCCCATTGGAGAATATGAATTAAGATACACCCAGGGGGTGGGGGAAAACCAAGGTCAAGGGGTGACAATGAATGATGTGTCTCAGAGTTGGCTACACCCAGGCAGTTCCGGCATGTTTACTCCTAATAAATCTTATTTAAGCTTTGAAAGTTTGGCTTGATTTAAATGGGGGTAACTGCCAGAGCCTTGACATCCTTCTTGCTCTCACAGCAAATACTCTTTCGGTTTCCAGGCAGTTTCTCTCACGCACTGACAGGAGGCTAGCCAGATGAATACCAATGGATGCTGGTGGACAGAGGCACAATTTTCCCCCCTTATTTTCCTCCCCCAAAACTAAGCCCAATCATATCGTTTTGTAGCGAAGCACGGGTATAGAGATAATTGTAAATATAACTGAAAGAAACTTTTAAGAGACTGGTACCCTGTGTGAGCTCATTAAAAGTAAAGTAGATTTTTTTTATTTTATTTTCTTGGTTCAATTAACCAGCATTGTATTTATTTTTTCCTCATTTAAAAAAAAAACGGGGTTGAGGATGTTGGGTCAACCTACTTCCAAGGCTTCGTACTGGCAGCCTGTGCAAAATACAGGCATTGTACAACAGGTTCATTGGTTTGGGTGGCTGTTTTCCCATTGATCGAAACGGTCTGCCTGCCAGCTTTCGGGAGATCTGATTAATCTCAACTGTCTCAGTCGCTTGCAGCTCTTCTGAATCTATACTAACTTGTTCAAGAGCCAGTCTCTAAACCACCAGAGCAGCCAGACGTTCATCTATAAAGAAAGAAATGTCAGCTTAATGAGATTTTGCTGCAACAATTAGCCTCAAAAAGAGGGGTGGAGAACCCGTCTTAGAAGGTCCCGGTGGACTCCAGACGCCGGCTATACGATTGATCCTTATTTGTTCCAGCATAAGTTAGATAAATCCGCCTCTGTGGGATGCATCTAAAAAAAAGAGGGCCATTAAATCATTTCTCTGCCTTTTATTTCATTGACCTTTGAATCATCAGGGTGGACCTCAAGAGCAGGGGTGGCAATTTTACGACCTCTGGACTTCAAGTCCCAGAATTCCTGAGCCAGCCATGTTCATCTATCAAAAGACTGTAGAACATATTTGTAATACAGATTACAAGCCAGAACTATTTTGGCTAGGCATGATCCAGAGGTGGTATCCAGCAGGTTCTGACCGGTTCTGGAGAACCAGTAGTGGAAATTTTGAGTAGTTCGGAGAGCTGGCAAATACCACCTCTGACTGGCCTGGCCAACCCCATCTATCCTCTGCCTCCTGAGTCCCAGCTGATCGGCTGGGTCTTCTTTGGTTGCCCTGCACAGGAGAACGGAGCTGGAAAGCAGGTTAGTGGGGTGGGGAGGGAATGGGGATTTTACAGTATCCTTCCCCTGCCACGCCCACAGAACCGGTATTTTTTAAAAAAACTGAATCCCACCACTGGCATAATCCCAGAAAAATATGATAAAGGAAATGTATATTTGATATTACATGTTTTGACAGCCGCAAGAATTGTATTTGCACAATACCGGAAAATGAGGAAACGCCTACAGAAGAAGGTATAGTTTAAAAAATATTAGACTGTGCAGAAATGGACAGATTAGCACTGAAGATAAAAGAAAAAAAGGACACAGTATTTTCAAACTTGGGACTTGTTTTATCAATGGTTGGATAATGGTAGAAACTAGATGTTAAAAATAATTGACTCAGACAGTACACTATTCATCAAGCACGTATTGTATGTAAAGAGAAAATATATAAATACATTTAAAAATAATAATAATATAGAACATAGAACATCTTTTCTTTGTTTTAATGTTAGCCGCCCTGAGTCCTTAGGGAATAGGGCGGCATACAAGTCGAATAAATAAATAAATAAATAAATAAATAATAGGCTGGAAGGGGCCTTGTAGTCCATCTTCCTGCTCAAGTGGGAGATTGTATACCATTCCAGTCAAATGGTTGTCCAACCTCTTCTTTAAAACCCCCAGTGAGGGAGCATCTACAACCTCCAGAGACAAGCCATTCCACTGATTAAATGTTCTCACTGTCGGAAAATTTCTCCTTAAAATACCTGCTTGTAAATCTAAGATGTTCTTCTCAAGTGGATGTATTATAGATTTGAAGTGGGAACATGTTTTGTTTTTTGTTTTTAAATAGCTACATTGGTCTATGAAAAAAAAATGAAAATAATATTCAGATAAATGGCTGTCCAATGTCTTCTTTTAAAACTCCAGTGTCGGAGCACCCACGATGTCTGAAGGCAAGCCATTCCACTGGTCAATTGTTCTCACTCTCAGGAAATTTCTCCTTAGTTCCAAGTTGCTTCTCTCCTTGATGATGTGGTTCGCCGGCAGCCTGGGCAGATGGCAGCGGAATCGGACAGTGGGGAAGAACGGGGACCAGTCCGGGAGTCTGAGGAGGACTCGGACGAGGGTCCTGCATCCGATGCAGGGATGGGGCCAGGACCATCTGGGAGTTGTGTGCTGACTCTGGAGCCTCCAGACTCTGGGAGCAGCGAGGCAGAGGAACAAGGGGAGCCTGTTCCCAGTGTGCATGCGCACAGAGCTACTAGAAGGTGAGCTGAAGCAGAAGGGGTGACTCGGGAATAAGGCTTGGAGGTGATTGCCCATCCTATAAGATATAAAGGACAGGCAAAGGTAAAGAAACCTTTGCAGGAAGCAACGTCATTTGCTCTGTTCGGATTAAACCTTGAAGCTTTGTGTGGACTTTGTACTTCGGTTGGTTTTTTACAGTTAATTTGGCACTTTAGTTGTTGGCAGCTATTCAAAGGAGAGAAAGGTGGGTGCTTATCTCGAGGGATTGTTTGGACTAATCATCTGCTTAATTACGGTCTCAAGAAGCCTTGGCCTTGATTAGTTTCCATCCATTGCTTCTTGTCCTGCCTTCAGGTGCTTTGGAGAATCGGTTGACTCTCTTCTCTTTGACAGCCTCTTAAGTACTACAAGACTGCTGTTATATCACCCCTAGTCTTTCTCTTTGTTAGACTAGAGACATACCGTCGATACATACAGAAAGGCTGTAGGCTTCAGATAAGCTTTGCCTAGGAGCTGAAATTGCCAATTGGCTTAGTGAAGGACCTATCTTAGATTGATGACTGTCAATCAAAATTCAGATGCTTGGCAACCGACTCATATTTATGATGGTTGCCATGTCCCAGGGTTATGTTTGTGACCTTCCGACAAGCAAAGTTAATGGGGAAACCAGATTCGTTTAATGACTCTGTTACTAACTTAACAGCTGCCGTGATTCACTTAACAACAGTGGCAAGAAAGGTCATAAAATGGGGCAAAATTCACTTAACTGTCTCACTTAGCAACAGAAAATTTCGGCTCCACTGTGGTCATAAGTTGAGGACTACTGTTCTGTTTGTCAGATGCCTTGTTCTTTTTTGCAGGAAGTGGGGAAAAGAAATCAAACTATAGATTTGATGGTTGCTAAAATTAAAAAAAAACCAATTTCTTCTTTGGGGGGGGGGAAATGGACACTATATTATAGTATTAAATTAAGAGTTGAATATCAGTATTTCTCACATCCTTGGTAGAAGAAATTGGAAGTCATGGCTTTGTTTTCCTTTTTAAAAATATTTTTCTGCACATCTCTATTTTTCTTCTTATCTTTCTTATTGTTAGTTTATGCTAGTTTTCATTTGTATGTTTTGTAAAAGTAATAAAATCATTAACACGGCCAAATTCCTTGTTCTTCCTGTCATTGGAAGATCTGCATTCCATTTGATACCCACAAAAAAATGGATGAAACATTTTTTTCATTTGGCTTTCTTTAATATAGATATAATAATAATATAATATAATATATTAATAATAACCAAAATGCCAGAAGGTTTGTATGTGCTTACCATATAAAAACATTAATTTTTCAGAAGGATACAATACCGAAAAATCATTGAAATTAAAAAAAAAAGTTTTTTTAGGCTTTCTAAACCTATCAATACAATAGTTTAAAAGACAAAGATTTATAGTTAAAATATGTGCAGGTTATGGATGGAGGAATATGAGTTCTTCAGTAATACCAGTTTTTATTTTATCTGTGTAATCAATGAGAACAATTAATGTGGGCATTTTATATTACATGCTTGAAGTCTACATAATCTCCCTCCCTCCCTGAATGGAAACCAGTTGTATGTCCGAACTTTAAACTGGACGGAGTTGTATCATCTTTGTTGAAATGAATTCCAGGCTAAACCCAGATCAACGTGGCCGAACCAACCATAGCTTGAAGAATAGGTTTCAAGCCACGATAGAGACTGAGTTAATTTGACCATGGACATCTCTTTCCTAATATAAAGAGGGGCAGGTAAAGGGGATAGAAGGTTACCTTGTCTAATGAAAATAAACGGTGTATCTCTAAAGTAGTCGAGGAGAAAGAAAGAAGGAGTTGATCTTACGAGAGCATTTTCTAAAAGTGGTGGAATCATCTAACAAAGATAATCTCTAAACTCTGCCTTCCTTTCTCAGAATAAAGTTTCGTCTCATTAGATTTCCCCTCCCCCCCCAAACAATGGATAGTCAGATGATCCGGGTAACTTACATACAGACATGAAATAAATCACCCTCTCCAAACTGGCTTGGGCTGGCATTTGGACTACCTCAAAGTCAGACGAGATATGAAGGGATTGTGGCTGGTCACCTCTAAATCTCGAAAATCTCTGAGGATTTCTTGAGATAACGATTGTTCGGGTTTTTTTAATACTGGATATACTTTTAGTTGGAGTTCTCTGGGCTTAGAAAGATCAATACTAGGGTAGAGGTCACTTTTTTTTTGCAGAGGGTTTGACTTTGAATTTTCAGAGAAATTTCCTCAGCATGACAGTTCAGAAGTTGTAGTATTCATAGTGTATGTAATTTGGAATTTGTATTTCCCTTCATTGGTGGAATCTGAAATCTTTGGGATCGGTTGATAATGGGAAAGGAGCGGGTTTGCAGGAAAATCTTAGTTGAGTGTCGTCTGAGAATGGTGCTCCCTCTATTTTGATTGGCCAGGCTCATGTAAATCCTGCCAAGTGAACTAAAACTTTTGCATTGAATAAGTCTTATTGGAACACAAAGCACCAGCAAACATCTGCAAAAACATGATTTTTTGCTTAGTATTGATCTCTCTAAACCTAGAATGCCAATTAAAAGATTGTATAATTTCTGAGATTCCTTCTAAAACCGTCCTTCAGACTTTGTAACCTTCAGATGAGCTGGAGTTCAGTCTCCAGAAATCACTTGCTACGAAGCATCTTCGGTTGAGAGAAAGATTTGGGTAGATGATACCAGCACAATTTGGCCATGATAATTTCAGTCTGATAAACCACAGTTTGCCTCTGCATCAATGAGAGTAAGGTTGTGCCATAGCCTCTCTTTATTATTCTCTCTCATATACCACAAATCACCCCACTCTGACGTGGTGTTCCCCAGTTGTGTTGGCCCATTGTAATCCTTACTGGCATGGCTGGGTTGAGCTAGAAATTAAGAATTGACATCCAGGCAACCTGTCAATGAGGAATAAACTTATATTGGGTACACCTTTTAAGCCTGCTGCATATATACAAACATAGATCTAGAGTGTAGCCCTCCTGGGTAATTGTCACCCTACAACAGTCTACAAAGTCTTCAAATGTTACTACTTGCCATTAACTGTTTTGTAAGATATGCACTAAACGTCTTTGGGGGAGATGCAAGGAGAATTTTCTTTCTATAAATCAGCCTAAGAATCGAGGGGGGTAAATGTAGAGACCTACACAAGAAATCTGGTAGTTTTGCTATTGTGGAGCGATTTCCCTTAGCCAGTAGAAACTCGTGGGTTAAAAAAAATGGTCCAATTAGGATTTTAACAAAGGCGACATGAGATAGGCAGTAAGAATTAAGTGCACTTTTCTGTAACCATATGGAAGGCTTTTAAATGGGAATGTTTACAGCTCCAAAACATAGATAAATGTAGCTTAAGGGGAGGAGGAAAAATACATCACCCTCACCTTCGGTGAATTGTTCCATTAACAAATGTTCCATTTACTTCTGAAGAACAAGCCGTGATTTAAGAACTAACTGCAAAGAGAATTGTAATGCATGACCGTGATCCAAATTTACAAGTGAAGCAAATAGTTCTTAAATCACTGCCTCCCAGTGTAAATCAAATCCAAGACTGGCTCAAACAAACACTGCCAATGTACCATTAAGCTATGTGCCAGGAGGATGGATAATATTTTTGTTTTCGTAAGGTTACATGGTCTGGACTGGAAAATCCAGATGACTCTTAATACCTAGTGCCTACCGAGAGTTTTCAGTTCTGCTAAATCCTTGCTTTTCAACTCGTTACATCTGAACGGAGTCAATTGTCCTTTGGTCCTGTAACTTAAGGTAGATTTTGGACATTGCCATAAACACACAGTGATGCTTTTCTCTCTCTCTCTCTCTCTTTCTCGTCACACTACTTGAGCACGGCACTCTTACATAATCCTACCACAATGTCATTCTGCTGTGTGTTTTCATACCAACTCATCTTGCAATTGGTGCTCTGTTGATTGGCATGCAGTGCAATTTTATTCACATATTTTTTTTGGGGGGAGGGGTTGGCTGGGGAAGAGAAGAAGAACAGTTAAAGGCCAGGACACCCTTTGATGTTTCTTCTTAGAACAAGGGACTTGAGACGTCTTCTATTCTACGCCCCTGCTCAAACAGGAAAACTTATGCCATTTCAGACAAGTGGTTGTCCAATCTCTTCTTACAAAATTCCAGTTTTTGCAGCGCCCACAACTTCTGGCTTAATGTAAGGGCTGGCTGTTCCATATGAAAGGACATTGAGATGCACACCAACTTCTTTTCTTCAAAAGAGGTCTCCATGTGACATCTTTCCAACTTGTTACTCACTTTAAGCCAGCCACTTAAACTGCCTTCCAAAAATCTCCACGAAGGACACAGAACGGTCCAGTGGAATAAAAAGGCATTTGAGGGTTCTCTCGTTTGGCACAATTCCCACGTGTTTAAGCAAGGAGGCCTTTTGGGCAGATGGCCCTTCGTGAGAAAGGAGTCCAGATTCCTGCAAATATTGTTACGATATTGTGGCAGCCCTTCAGGGAACACAGTCTATTGATGATGAGAGGTTGGGACATTTTAGCCTGCTTGACCTCACAGCATGGAATAGATTTAGGGATCTTAATGTTCTTTAAAAAGGGTTTGAAAAAGAAAGCCAAATAGAAGGAACATAGGCTTGTTTCATTTTAAAAAAAACCTCAATCCTGAATGGAAGAGAAAAATAATTAAAAGAATAAAGAAAACGGTTCACGGGCAGAAATATCAGTGAGTTTTAAGTACCTTGAAATGAACTCACTGATTCATTTGCTAGTTTTCAAGCATCCTGCCTTCCTGCAAGAGCTCAGGACATCCGGTGTACTGTCCCTTCTTCAGTGTCCACACTGAAGGAATGTCATCATCACCACAACCTCTTCAGTTGAATGCACTGACAGAGTTTTGTCTTCAATGTGCATCGATCAGTGCAAAATGCAATTGGGAAAAGAACCGGATCTCTCTGGCATGGATGTTGAAGGATACAGCTTGGCTTTAGGACATAGAATTAGTGGGAAGTAAATTTAGGGGTCCCAGATAGTAGTAACTTAAGGCAGAAACTTGACTTTGAGTTCCTTTGGGAGACATGCAGTCATGGAAGAGATGGGTGAAGGCTATGCTGTACATCCATTCAACTACCCAACAGTGCAATCCTATTCAAGTCTAGGAAATTCAGAGGTATGTCCTAGTGAATTGCTTTAGGATTCTTTCTACATAAATACCTAAGGATTGCAGGTTAAACATCTGTAGAGATTCTTAGTCATCCAGGTCATAGTTGTCTCAAAGGTGCTTCTTCAAAAGGCAACTGAAATGTTTATTCTTTGAGGGAGAAGAAGTTATTTTGCTTCTCGCCCAAGAAGCTTCATCAATTGTGACTATGGATCAGTTACAACTGATGAAGCTTTTTGGAGGAGAAGTGAAACATCATTTGCTTCTTCCTCAAGGGGAAAAAAAAGTCCAGTTGCCTTTTGAAGAAGCACCTCTGTTGTTGTTTTCGTTTAGCAGCCCATGAAGTGGCCAAAGGAGAAAGTGTGTTTCATTCCATGACTGCTAACACCCCCTCCAACCTTTATGTCCTCTTGGGAATCCTGCCCTTTTAACCATGGGAAAGACAGGATAATTTTCCTTTCCTACCTTTGACATTCTTCACCTCAATGATACCACTCACCTGGATCTCTGGACATCTTAATTTTGGGGAAGGAGTCTTCACCAGTAGAATCCAATAATAATGAAATAGACAAGGGATGAAGAACGGGGATGATAAAATTGAGTGATACAAACTCTACAGCTTATTTTGATGGGTGGCCTCTTTTCTAGTCATTCAAGTTGGGATACTTGCTCCACCCTTTCATAACCTTAGCTTTCTCCAGATGTTTCTCCTGAGGACCACACATCAAACCCATCTGGAAATGTTGCCTCTGATGACATTAGAGGGCAACTTTAACTAGCACTTTGCCTTAAGAGAAAGTGCTAGCAGTGCTACATATAGAGTATATTTTTAAGAGAAGAACATGGCTGTGCTTACACACTCCACCATCCTACATGACCTCCAATAGCTGTCGAGCAGTGCTTCTCAACATTGGTCACTCGAAGATGTCTGGACTTCAACATGGGGAAGTCTGGGAATTCAAGTCACCAAGGTTGAGAAACACTGCTGTAGAGTTTTCCCTGGTATTGATTCACATATTACATGATGACACACCCTTGCTCTCATTCATTCAGAGTGAACTAAAGTGAATGAATAATGATGGTTTTTAATTGCTTGGGATTTTAGTTGAGCAACATCTCAACTAAAACATCTTATTAAAAAATACCATTTTCATTGGGAGCTGCAAGGCTGAAGTCAGATTGATTTCCAGCTTCCATGAGAAATAAATTGGGGAGGGGGGCTTATACCTGTAACGTCAATTTAACGAAACCATTCCAAAGCACAAGTACTTCTTCAAATTTCAACATTTTCATTTTCCTGGATTTCATGCCTTTCTTATGAGAAAGATCACAAGCAACAATTGGGAGAGGAGGCCGGTGTGCCAAATGCCAACCTATTTTGTCCTTCGTAACCAATTCCCAGTACAAAATACAGAAACAATAATAATAAAACTACAGCCTTCTTCAGATGCTCAAAAATCTGCATACCAAGGCGAGATGGGTTTCTTTGCTGTTTTCCCTCAGCCTCCCCATGGAATGAGGAAGTCAACCTTACAACCGCTTGTAACTAAAAGGGCTTACAAAAGGGGCTTTGTCTTCATCAGATACAGGTCAAGCCAAGTGCAACTGGGGAAGAATCAGGTCTCTTCTTCATGAATCTTGAAGACTGAAACTGCTTCGTACAAATGAGTCTCCTTCAATAAAGAACACTTTGTGTATGAATTGATTGCTTATACATGGAGCAAAACGTATGGTGATTCCTCTAAGTTGGCCATGCCCAGCACGATGCAATGGGCTACAGATTATCCATTGTCCTCCAACCAGCACTTCTGCTGTAGGGCAAAGCCAACTAATTGGCCCCCAACTGGACTCGTCAGGACAATTGCCTCCATGTATTGGACCAATCAAACATTCAGGTTGAATTGTCCACATTCCGGAGATGAGTGGTTGAATTATTATTATTATTATTTTTAAAAAGTGCTCCTTGTTCACCATAGTTTCATCAGCTCCAGATAGTGTCTGGCAAACGAGGAGAAACAAAGATTTTTTTCCAGAGATATTTGAAACAACTTCTGTGTGTCTTTTTCCTGTAGAGTGGCGTTGGCTACTGCTGAACTTATGCAGGATAACGCTCCAAAATCAGGTGCCCACTTCTTTCCAACTTGGCTCTCTTTCGCCTCGCAGAAATTAAAATTGGTCCCCATGGAGAGTACGCTGTCTGCATCATACCACAGTCATCTGAACAGAATGCAGACTTGCCATTCAGGGAACAGATCTGATCACCAGGGTTATTGTTAGTATTATTTTGGTCCTCTTTCTTCATCAAATACCCTTCTTTGAAATGAGAAGCATATTATTCTTCCATTTGCCTTCTAATAGGATTCGGACTTTTTTTTCCCATAGGATATCAAGGCATCAGAAGGCACGATGTCAGTACACTAAAAAGGCCAAAGGTCTTTATGTTTTCCAAAAGTCTGACCCACAAGACTATTCAGTGATAACAAACAACATTAGTTATGGCTAATCCAAAAGTAATCAACATCTTTTTTTTTACAACTAGCTAGTTTTGTACAATTAAAAAGGGGAAATACAGTATCCATGACTTATAAACTTCAAAACCGATACCCCTCCAAATGTAAAAAGAGTTTCAGTTCATCTAAACGTGAGGGAGGTAAAAAGAATAATCTTGTAATTTTAAGATGCACAAATGCAACCAAATGAGACTTATGGATGGTGGTAGATTTTGTTTCTTTTCCTGCTTAGCTTTTTAACTGTAACTAACGTAGCACTGTTTGGCAAAATACCCTCTACCATACAGTATATTCAGCTACTCAGAGAATGTGTATAAAATCCAACAGTTGTGTACACTGTTAAGGAAGCTATTAAAATACTGCATCTTGTATTAGTATTAATACTAGTGGCAGAAATTCTACATAGAGGTTATGGACAACACACATTGTAATTTATACTTTTAAAAAAAGCAATAAAATACCAGCAAGGAAGAAAATAAAACAAGAAGCAATGATCAGAAAAGCCAAAATGTTAGCGTTAACTTGGGCCTACGAGCTAATAAACTTTGCTTTGCCTATATAGAAGCAACATTAAGCTATATGGATGACTTCAAAAATTTTGCCTCCTGTTCTCGGAGTTTCTTGTGTCCTATTTCTGGGTGTCTGGCAGACCTCATTCTAGTTTATTTGGTTCCTGTCCTGGGTGACATGCAAGCTTCATATTATTCTCTCGTTTTCTGCAGGCTGGGTGGGGTTAGGTTTGCTGAGATTCAAGAGGAGAGCTAAATCAAACATGAAGGATCCAAGATGGCGCCAATGACGGCTGCCTCAGTGAAATGCTCTCTATTCTATAAGCATCTCAAATCAGGGAATCTGGGACAGACACACACACAGATAAACACAGAATCACATATATGAATGAGAGGATGCAAGTAGGGAAACAACTGATAGAATGGCTGTATTTGTCAAGCCTGAAACTGACATAAGTGTAGCCATTTTAGTTTGTCTTAGTATATATTCTTTTTCTTACTTTCTCTGTGGCAGTCATGGGGGAAAAGGTTTCGGGCTTGCCACATTCCTAAGGCAGGGAGGAGTGGAGATAAAGAGAATTGTTTTGGCTAAGTATTCTTCTTCCCGTGGGAAACGAGCTGTCCATGCTTAGGGCCCCTGGAGGTAGAGATTTATGACATCAGGCAACATTGAATTACTTCTATTGGAGAATGTGACTTTTGGGGGTTGTTTCTAACTTGTAATATTGTGGTGTAATTCTGGGTTGGGTCAGATCCGGGATTACCATGGACTTTGCCAAATTTGATGCTTTCCCAAATAAAAGAAATCTTTTTTGAAGATGGCCTTTGTACTTTTCTTTTTTAAATGGATTTCATCACTTGGAAACCTGACAGTATTTTTGTATCTCCTCCTTCTCTGAATGACACCAGCAGGCTCATGACCCCACATGTGATTGTCATATATGGCAGGAACAATAGGCAAGGAAGATTTTTTTAAAAGGAGGTGGTGGGGAGAAAATATCTCCTGAAGCCTTCCCTTCTTTCCTCTCAAATGTACGGTCTATCATTTTTTTTTCCAACCTCTATGGAGACTTAACTTTTCCTGACACATCTTATTTCCTTGAAGAGATTCTGCTTCTCATCCAAGGAGCTCCGTTAGTTCAGAATGCAAGAAGCTTCTTGGATGAGGAGTGAAATGTCTTCAAGGAAAAACAAAGGAAGTCCAGTTGCCTCTTGGAAAAAGTACCCTTGGGAGAAGACTTTATGAAGTTTATTAGGATGGGGGTGCGCCAACTTTAGCAACCATGAAATGGTATCAGAATCCTAAAGAGTTTGATGGATCTTTCTTTGCTGCCATTTTAACAGATTTTTATGTTTATGATCCTCATTTATGCAGGATTCTTTTTTGTAATGTGCTTGGTGGCTTCTTGGTTGAAATCCTTCATCTAACAGAGTGGAAGAGTGCCACCTGCAGAAAACGCACTTTTGATTCATGTGATTTTCCAAGCACAACCTGAATGAGCTTCTAACCAGTTTTCATCTATTCGATAAACTGAGTGGAGGATGCCTAAGTTGCATTTCCTCATGTGAGTCAGAGTGACAAGATAAAGATCTGAGAAGGTTCTCAGTGTTGGAACAGCTCTTGAATTGCAACTTTTTCTTCTTCTTTGCATAGTCCCTAGAAATGAGGGAAAAGCACACTTATGGATCTTATATATCCTCATTTCTAGCTCGCTTGAAGTCTGCAAAACAATCATATATTATATCCACTTAGAACAGGGATCTGGGGGATTGTGGGAGTTGAAGTCCACAAGTCTTAAAATTTCCACGTTTGGAGACCCCTGACTTAGAACTTTCTGCATTCTCTGCTGGGGATCAACAACTATTTTGACACCCTACATGAAAGATGCATACTTCCATAATGATCTGGCAGGAAAGCCCACTTGTAAAACATCCATTGACCAGAAGATAAATCAACCCTTCTCAGAAGTTCTCTACTGTGTGTTTGTGTGTGTGCGTGCGCACGTCCATGCCCCTTCAAATCACTTTTGACTCCTGGCACCTGCCTGGAGATTTCCCTGCAGTTTTCTTGTCAAGATTTCAAAAATGCTTTGCCATTGTCTCCTTCCTAGGGTTGAGAGAGAGGGGCTGGCCTAAGTTCACTCAGTTGTCTTCATGCCTAAGGTGGGACTAGAACTCCTAGTCACCCAGTTTCTAATCGAATGCCTTAACCACTATACCGGAGTTTGCCAAAGTTGGATCTTTCTGGATTTCTGTATTTGATCTTCCTTACCTAATGCAGTAAAGGAGGTGTGGCGTAGCAAGTCAAAAATGTTTTCTCACAGGTGTGTAGGCTGTGTCTATGGAGATTCTCAGTGATCCAGGTCATGGCTGTCCCAAACATGCTTTCTTAAAAGGCAACTGGGCTTTGTTTTTCCTTGAAGAAGTTTCGCTTCTCATCCAAAAAAAAGTTTCTTGGATGAAAAGCAAAACATAGTTGCCTTTTGAAAATGCACTTTTAGGATGAGCATTGGCTGTCTCTCAAGGGAGAGGCGTTTTGAAGTCACATTCATTTGTAAAAGCTTTCCACAATTATGGATAGAGTGCCATTGACACAGAGAGCTAGCGAGACTGCTCCAAATCCCAACCTTTGGACACCACATTTTAAAATCTGCATTCTGCAGGGGTCTCTTAGTTCATACCTGTTATTCTTTTACCTGGCAGATTATTCATTCCTTCTAAGATGCCCTTCCCTAACTGACTACCTTTCAGATGCAATGAGGTTATAACTCCCAGAATTCTTAGCCAATAGGAACATTAGCCTAGCACAGCTGGAAGGCAACTCTTTGGGAAAGAGCATTCAGGCCCTCAGTAGCAAACATTAGAGCCACCCAATATATGTTATTCTTGACAGGAAGGCATCTTTATTGATGTATGTCTATTTTTGAATGGGAAATCCCACTGGGGGCATGCTAGCTTCCAGTTGAATAGGGTCTGGACAAATAGAATGAATATAACATAAACTTTGATCGTCACCACTTCTAAATAGCAATAACACCTTTGGTACAGGTGCTGCTCATGACGTTATATATAACTGGTGGAGCAGTGTTCCCCTATTTAATATCATCCATAATTCTGAACGAGCAAGATTATTGGTAGTCCTGGTCAGAAATTATCAAATTTGTAGCCCAATAGATGAATATCAGTGCTAGTGGGTGTGAGATGTGCTCTGTGTTGTATACACAGTGCTCACAGCTTCCTGCCAGCGTTGGAGAAACTGTATCATAGGAAACTGGAAACCTGAAAATCCAAGTGGCTTTCTCCTTGGAAAAACTAAGCAGAACACTACCCTGGGAGGACAAGTTGCTGTATATAAACAGGCAGCATATCATACTCTCATTAACATTGATGATATTACCTAGCCTGGGTAATGAAACATCTGCAAGAAAAACAACCCAGCTCAGAGAGCACCAAGGACTCCACCATTTCTAGAAGTATAAAATTGTAGTTGCTATGATTGACACTAAGCCTGCCCCCCAATGGACAGGTTTTATGGGCATGGTTATCCCCAGCACATTGGGAAAATGTCAGTGTTAGCATGTAAAATCAACCTGAGTGCAGCCAATGCTAAGCGAGTCATTCGTGAAGTGAATTTTGTCACCTTTTACGACTTTCTTGCCACGCTTGTTAAATGGATCTCCTGCAGTTTTGTTAAGTTGGTCACATGGTTGTTACATGGACCTGGCTTCCCCATTGACTTTGCTCATCCAGGAGGTCACAAAAGGGGATCATGTGATGCCGGGACACTGCAACCGTCATAATTAGGAGTCAGTTTGCCAACGGTTGTGTGAAAAATGGCCGTAAGTCACTTTTTTCAGTGCCGTTATCTTAAATGGTCGTGAAACGAACCGTTGTAAGTCAAGGACTACCTGGGGCTCTTTCCAATGGGAATATGTCACAATGATGTAGTACAAGTTAGCATTGCTCAGTGGAAAACAGACTCAAAGTGGAGAGCGATTCCTGTAACAGCAGGAATCTGTTGTACTACTACTTTACTACTGTATACTACTTAATTACTTAACTAGTAGTCAGGGATTTCTGCTCTGGGATCTGCTTTCTTACTCAAAGCTCTTCGGTTATATTTCCTCCCAAAATAGGTGTCAAATCTTTTGACTCAACCCTTTTTCCTTATTCTTGTCTTGCAGTATAGGCAGAACTTTGCCAAGTTTCGACAGGAAAACCTATCTGCTTTGCTTTGAACTTTGTCTTGACTTTTGATTCTCCTCATTGGAGTCAAAACCATACTCCATTTTATAGCACTTGGTCACTTTCCTCAAGTGGATCTCCTATTGCTCTGATAATACTGATAAAATACCAGAGGAATTAATTACTGTATCACAGCAGTACCTTAGAGTGGTGCAGTTGGCCTAGAGGTGGATCACTCGCCTCACAATCAGGAGGCAAGGAGTTCAGTTCTAGATATAGAGGCAGATATTTCTCTCTCTGGGCACTCTGAGAATGTATCTGCTGAACAAGACTCCGCATTGGTGACAGGAAGGGCATCCGGCCAATAAAACACCCTGCTAGCTCCATTCAGTTCCCCAGATTCCACCCTGCAAGGGATTATGGGGTCATTAAAGAAGATGATCAGATAACAGATAACAGATAATCAGAGTTGGAAGGGACCTTGTAGGTCATCTAGTCCAACCCCCCACCCAAACAGGAGACCCTACACCATTTCTGACAAATGGCAGTCCAGTCTCTTCTTGAAAGTCTCAAGTGATGGGTCTTCTACAGCAGTACCTTATCAGTTTGATGGTGTTAGCCTTGTAACCTCATTCTACCTCAGGGTTTCTCAACCTTCGTGATTTGAAGACATCTGGACTTCAACTTCCAGAATTTCCCAGCCAGCAATGTTGAAGTCCAGACATCTCCAAGTCACCAAGGTTGAGAAACCCTGTTCTATCTTATCCAGAGATCCTTCCTCTTGACATTACTAGGAGCTGGATAGGAGCCTGTGCTATGGATGTAGTAATCCACATCCATTTGCTTAGCAGAATCTAACACTGTAATTTACCCTGGAAATATTGCATCATACAGAAGGTGGCCATTATTATTATTATTACTTTTTTTAAATCTCAGTTCTTTCTCACCATTTCCTATGCTTAAAAAATGAACATGTCTGGGTGAAAGGTTGAGCTAGCTTGCTCCTGACACGATGGTTCTCTGTCTTATGACAGTGCTGTTCGGTTTTTGAGGTGAGATATAGGAACCTTGGACAACGCCCATTATCAGTGGAGCTTCTTGGTCAAGGGATGGCCCCTGGAATTCCATATATGAAGTCTCAGATCTGCTGCTCCCCTCAATTTAAAAGGGTCTCTGGGATGGGAGTGACCTCAGGTCAAAAGTTTAGTCTATTGGTTCAGAATGACCAGCTGGATCAGATCATCTTCATTCATCTCTCTCTCTCTCTAATCCTCTCTCTCTTGCAATGTTTGGGAACACTCTTCAAAGAAACCAGCGCCACTTCTGTGTGTTTCATGAATCAATTGGTCCTTGTTGGCATTATCTTCTTCTTAAAAGTGGGAGCTGCATTAAGACATGAATTGGGATTCTGCATTTTTCATTCCTCTACGGTCCATACTGAACTGACCTGGTTGCCTTTTATTATTCATCAATGAGCCCAAAGAGGGGCTCATTCTCTAAAATGATTTTCCTTGGCCTCTTTTGATTTTGAGTCACCATTGGGGGGGTGGGGTAGCATTTCACCCCCCCATCCACTCTCCAACCTTTACAACCACTTCATTTCAAAGTGATGCCATGCAATGTAAACACATGCGTCCAATCCAAGCATGCTGCTACAACTTTACAAGGCTAAAAAAAAATTGAGAGAGAGAGAGAAAGAGAAAGAGAGAAGGAAAGAAAGGAAAGAAAGAAGAAAGAGAAAAGGAAGGAAGGAAGGAAAGAAAGAAAAGAAAGAAAGAGTTAACATTTTAAGGATATCTAAAGAAAAAGCAAAAACTCACTTCTGGAGCAGCACAAACACAGACCAATTATAAACTAAATTGTGCTATATATCTGTATATACCTATATATATTTCTATCTCTATATATAGATATATATGTGGGTGGGCATATGTGCGGATGTAGGTGTACGTAGATTGAGTAAGAATGGCACTGATTCAAAGGAATTGGGACTTCTATCTTGGTTTCTTTTAAGTCCACAGTGAAAGTATAGAAATATAGGCCTGCCTGGTTGCTGGGGCAACTTGTGACACTTGTCAATAGAGTTGACCTTCATCTCATCCAACTCCCCACATATGTTCACATATGCCTCTGTGTTTCTTTTCAACAGCCTCCAAAGTGGGTTTTGAACGTAGAAAAATCAATTGGAAACCAGCCTGGTCCGTCCTGAGGGGTTTAGAGGCATGGGGGCACCAGAAAAAGACCACTCTTGCGTCTTGGTCACAAATGTGGAAGTTCCCTCTGCTAAGCTCTTGAGGAAAAGGGGACCACGTTTCCTTCCTTCTTTAAGAATCTTCTTCTCCAGTTGAAACCACTAGACGCATGGCAACAGGCAGGTGATCTGTGAGTCCTGCCAATTGGGTAATAAAACTGAATTCTTCTACTTCCTGCAAAGGGAACAACAAAAGAAACATACATACATACATATATATATATATATACATATATATATTTTAGAAAGAGCAAGCAAAGGTCTTAGTAATCTTCAGGGGCTCTGAGGCTCCCTCCTGTTGAGTCTATCAAGCCCCTGAATGACGTTTGGCTGAGAGGGAAGCCTCCTTGTACAAATCAGCTTGGTCATTATTGAATGGCGCAAGGTGATTACAAAAAAAATTAATGCTGCAAGCTGTCAAGGGTTTTAATTATATTGGATTTAGAATATTTATAGCTCAGGGTTGAACTGGGGGGTTCTCTGAGCTTGGTTGTTTTCTTGCAGATGTTTCATTACCAAAGTAAGTAATATCATCAGCGCTAGAAGGGAGTGGGGTTTGTTGTGGGAAGAGGAGTAGAAGGAGGAAAGGCCTGTGGGTCCTTGTGCTCTCTGAACTAGGTTTTCTTGCAGACGTTTCATTACCAAAGAAGCAAGTAATATCAGTGCTAGAAGGGAGTGGGGTTTGTTTGGGGGGAGGAGGAGGAGGAAGAGGAGGAGGAGGAGGAGGGAAGGAGGACAGTGGGGTCTTTGGTGCCATCTGAACTAGGTTGTTTTCTTGCAGACGTTTTGTTACCCAACTAGGTAACATCATCAGGGATAGAAAGAAGTGCCAACTTATACAAGCATTTTTAAAAGTATATTTATTTTCTTTTATCATAAAAGGTAAAGAATACAAAAGAGAAAACTCAGACAATCAAACATGAAATAACAACCCCCTACTCAAGGAACCACCACTCTCACCAACACTGTCAGGGTAAGCTACTGTACATAAAACGAGAGCAAACCAGACTCCCGTCTAGCACTGATGATGTTACCTAGCTGGGTAGTAAAATGCATGCAAGAAAACCACCAAGGTCAGAGAGCGCCAAGGACCCTACACTGCATTTGCCTTCCAAGCCAAAAAACTCCCAGGACCCCAAATATATTATTATTATTATTATTATTATTATTATTTAGATTTATATCCCGCCTCACTTCCCCCGAAGGGGAACTTGAGACATCCCAACTCATCTGCACAACAATTTAGTGAAGAAGTGGAAGGGGCTGGTCTGAGGAAAGGAAAAAGAGAATGAAACAATTATAACATCAATTAGCTTTCTTTGTACATAAGTACATGGATGCTTCGAAAACTGTTGGCATTCATATTTGTCCCCAGATTCTGGAATTTAGAACATGTTGTACATATCTGCTTCATAGCAAAATACTCACACACATACACACGCTCTCTCTCTCTCTCTCTCTCTCTCTCACACACACACACACACACGCATTTAAAAGTATCACTCTTCTCAAAATGGGCTCTTCTGCACAGATTTCAAGAGGGTAGTTGTTCTTAGTTAAAATCTGCACCAAAACTTTGGCAATGAAATAAAGCCTGACCAATAATTCAGTTTAGATCTTTCCTTGAATTCAGGGCACATCGTGCAATATTTATCAGCTTGGAAAGATCAGATTCTCCCTCCCACTTGTATTGTTGAGCCCTTAGCATGCAAATTTCTTACTTGGTATTCCTGGTGGGAAGAGCCTTGTATCATGAAGCACTTTTCCTTACCGCAGACCTGAAAGTTTAGCTTTAAATGTCATTAGAAGCAGCTTACTGTTTTCCACTCCAGGTAGAGTCCTTCCTTGCTGTAGAGCAGGTAGTCAATCCTCCTCCCGTTGCCTTTCAGAGCTCCCTTCCTCCCTTTCTGACTCGAGGCCTGGCTCTTATTGGCTGGAAACACGAGGAAGGCTTTCCGTCCATCTTCGCTTTCCATCGTCCTGGTTTGCAAACACACAAGGAGGTTTTAGGTCAGCTCAGCTCTAGTTCAGTCTCATCCATCACAATTTTGCTCTTAAAGCAAGTGTAGCTTCCCATTACACCGAAGGGCAAGAAGCTTTTAAGAAGGGGAATGAAATCACTCATTGGTTGGGAAGGATGTTCATGCAGCAACCCTTGTTTGGGCAAAGTCACAATGGAATTATAGAATCAGTCATAGAATCATAGAATCACTCATTGAATCATATTCATAGAATCAATCATAAAACCAATCATAGAATCAGTCATAAAATCAGTCACAGAATCAGAATCAGTCATAGAATCATAGAATCAGTCATAGGATCATAGAATCAGTCATAGAATCATAGAATCAGTCATAGAATCATAGACTCAGAATCAATCAAAATCAATCATAAAACCAATCATAGAATCAGTCATAAAATCAGTCATAGAATCATAGAATCAGTCATAGGATCATAGAATCAATCATAGAATCATAGACTCAGAATCAATAAAAATCAATCATAAAACCAATCATAGAATCAGTCATAAAATCAGTCACAGAATCAGAATCAGTCATAGAATCATAGAATCAGTCATAGGATCATAGAATCAGTCATAGAATCATAGAATCAGTCATAGAATCATAGACTCAGAATCAATCAAAATCAATCATAAAACCAATCATAGAATCAGTCATAAAATCAGTCATAGAATCATAGAATCAGTCATAGGATCATAGAATCAATCATAGAATCATAGACTCAGAATCAATCAAAATCAATCATAAAACCAATCATAGAATCAGTCATAAAATCAGTCACAGAATCAGAATCAGTCATAGAATCATAGAATCAGTCATAGGATCATAGAATCAGTCATAGAATCATAGAATCAGTCATAGAATCATAGACTCAGAATCAATCAAAATCAATCATAAAACCAATCATAGAATCAGTCATAAAATCAGTCATAGAATCATAGAATCAGTCATAGGATCATAGAATCAATCATAGAATCATAGACTCAGAATCAATCAAAATCAATCATAAAACCAATCATAGAATCAGTCATAAAATCAGTCACAGAATCAGAATCAGTCATAGAATCATAGAATCAGTCATAGGATCATAGAATCAGTCATAGAATCATAGAATCAGTCATAGAATCATAGACTCAGAATCAATCAAAATCAATCATAAAACCAATCATAGAATCAGTCATAAAATCAGTCATAGAATCATAGAATCAGTCATAGGATCATAGAATCAATCATAGAATCATAGACTCAGAATCAATCAAAATCAATCATAAAACCAATCATAGAATCAGTCATAAAATCAGTCACAGAATCAGAATCAGTCATAGAATCATAGAATCAGTCATAGGATCATAGAATCAGTCATAGAATCATAGAATCAGTCATAGAATCATAGACTCAGAATCAATCAAAATCAATCATAAAACCAATCATAGAATCAGTCATAAATCAGTCATAGAATCATAGAATCAGTCATAGGATCATAGAATCAATCATAGAATCATAGACTCAGAATCAATAAAAATCAATCATAAAACCAATCATAGAATCAGTCATAAAATCAGTCACAGAATCAGAATCAGTCATAGAATCATAGAATCAGTCATAGGATCATAGAATCAGTCATAGAATCATAGAATCAGTCATAGAATCATAGACTCAGAATCAATCAAAATCAATCATAAAACCAATCATAGAATCAGTCATAAAATCAGTCATAGAATCATAGAATCAGTCATAGGATCATAGAATCAATCATAGAATCATAGACTCAGAATCAATCAAAATCAATCATAAAACCAATCATAGAATCAGTCATAAAATCAGTCACAGAATCAGAATCAGTCATAGAATCATAGAATCAGTCATAGGATCATAGAATCAGTCATAGAATCATAGAATCAGTCATAGAATCATAGACTCAGAATCAATCAAAATCAATCATAAAACCAATCATAGAATCAGTCATAAAATCAGTCATAGAATCATAGAATCAGTCATAGGATCATAGAATCAATCATAGAATCATAGACTCAGAATCAATCAAAATCAATCATAAAACCAATCATAGAATCAGTCATAAAATCAGTCACAGAATCAGAATCAGTCATAGAATCATAGAATCAGTCATAGGATCATAGAATCAGTCATAGAATCATAGAATCAGTCATAGAATCATAGACTCAGAATCAATCAAAATCAATCATAAAACCAATCATAGAATCAGTCATAAAATCAGTCATAGAATCATAGAATCAGTCATAGGATCATAGAATCAATCATAGAATCATAGACTCAGAATCAATCAAAATCAATCATAAAACCAATCATAGAATCAGTCATAAAATCAGTCACAGAATCAGAATCAGTCATAGAATCATAGAATCAGTCATAGGATCATAGAATCAGTCATAGAATCATAGAATCAGTCATAGAATCATAGACTCAGAATCAATCAAAATCAATCATAAAACCAATCATAGAATCAGTCATAAAATCAGTCATAGAATCAGTCATAGAATCATAGACTCAGAATCAATCAAAATCAATCATAAAACCAATCATAGAATCAGTCATTGAATCATAGGATCATAGAATCAATCACAGACTCACAGACTCAATAATAAAATCAATCATAGAATCAATCTAGAATCATAGAATTAGACTCATAGAATCATAGAGCTAGAAGGGACTTTGGAGGTCTTCTAGTCCAACCCCGTGCTTCAGGCAGGAGACTTTATACCATCCCAGTCAAAGAGTTGTCTGGTCTATTTTTGAAAACCCCAGTAATGGAGCACCCACAACTGCAGGAAGCAAGCTGTTCTATTGATTAATTGTTCTCGCTGTCCAGAAATTTCTCTTTACTTTTAGGTTGGATTTCTCTTTAAAACATTCTTACTCCTTGTCCTGCCCTCTGGGGCTCTGGAGAATAAGTCAACTTCTCTGTGAGAGCCCCTCAAGTATTGGAAGACAGTTATCAGGACCCCCCACATCCAAATCTTCCTCTTTATTAAGCTAAACGCAGCCAGCTCCCTCATCTGCTCCTCTTTAACTGTCTGGTTTGGTTCTGCAACCCAACAAGACAGACACAGACTTTGGAGAGTAATTAGGACTGCAGAAAAAAACAATTGCTACCAACCTGCCTTCCACGGAGGACCTGTCTGCTGCACGAGTCAAAAAAGAGGGCTGTGAAAATATTTACAGACCCCTCACACCCCGGACATAAACTGTGTCAATTCCTCCCCTCAAAACGGTGCTTATAGAGCACTGCACACCAGAACAACTAGACACAAGGACAGTTTTTTCCATGAATGCCATCACTCTGCTAAACAAATAATTCCCTCAACACTGTCCAACTATTTACAAAGTCTGCATTACGACTACTATTAATCTTCTCATCATTCCTATCACCCATCCCCTCCCACTTGTGACTGAATGATTGTAACTTTGTTGCTTGTATCCTTACAATTTTTATTGACTGTCTCCTAGTGTGATTGGATTTCTTATTGTACCCTATGACTATTATTAAGTGTTGTACCTGATGATTCTTGACTCTTGACGAATATCTTTTCTTTTATGTACACTGAGAGCATTTGCACCAAAGACAAATTCCTTGTGTGTCCAACCACACTTGGCCAATAAAGGATTCTATTCTATTCTATTCTATTCTATTCTATTCTATTCTATTCTATTCTATTCTATTCTATTCTATTCACCATCATACTATGTAGCCCCAGGCCCTTTGTTCTTTTTCTCTGCACTCTTTCTAGGGTACAGCATCTTCTTTTTTTGTGTGTGTCGTAGCAAATAGCTGCACTCTCAAAGAGCAACAGCTTTTACAATATTACAATTATGGCAGCTACACTTTTGTCAATGCTCCCTGCTATTTTGGAGGGTCGGGGCAGAGATGGGAGCAGCCAACCTCTCTTTGATCCGGTTGGAGACACACTGGAATGAAGAAGATGCTACTTGCCGGCCCTTGTCAGCAGCTCAGCTTTCCATTTATTTTCCGCTCAATTTAAACAAAGCAAAATTGAAAGGAAGACTCCAGGGGCATGGTAGGGGTCATATTGCCTGGTAGGGGTCATATTGCCGGGTTGTAGCACGGGCAACTAACACTTGATCGGCTGGCTGCTCTATCTTCAAGGAAAATAGGGCTGCGAAATAGACAGCTGTATGAATTGATTTTTCCCCCCTGCTGGTCTACTTCACCCAATGCTCATTGTAACTAGCAAGACTGTTAGTTGACCAATCTCATTCTATAAGAACTTGGGAGCCCTAATGTTCTGTCTCCCCTTCCCTTCCCCAGAAGGTAAGGAACTTGGCAGCAACACTAGCACAGAGAGTCACGCTGGCCTGTCTCCAAAATCCAAGTTATCTCTCCCGATAAGAGTGTTGGCAGTCACCCAGGCTCTCACTGCCAAATTCAGAACTAACAAGAAATGAAGTACTCACAGAAGGACTGATTTATTCTCAAAGTCCAGAAACTAAATCAGGCACACAGACAGAATCCTCGGTTTATTCCACACTTTGTCACGCACAGAGTTTGCAACGTAGGCACACCCACCTTTATACCTGGTGGGGTGTGGTCCAGCTCAATCTCTGGCCCTCCCATGCCCCCTACGTTGCTGCTGACGTATCTCCCTCCGACGCTGCCTGGGATCAAGCCAGGAACCTCCTCCTCCTCTCTCGCCGGGCCGCATTGATACGCTCTCAGGCTGTTCCTCTTGGCTTTCCAAAGAAACCTGAGGCATTGCCAGGGAGGAAGGTCCTGGGGAGGGGGGCCTTGCCAGGGAGGAAGGTCCTGTGGAGGGAGGCCTTGCCAGGGAGGAAGGTCCTGGGGAGGGAGACCTTGCCAGGGAGGAAGGTCCTGGGGAGGAAGGCCCTGGTGAGGAAGGCATTGCCCATTCCTCCTCTTCTTCATCATCCAGGTCCTCTTCCTCTGTCAGCACAGGCTCACGAGGCGGGGCCACAACACCTAATTTACAGTATGTGTCAACTCATAAAATATTTCTATGGTCTTTTTAGAGTTGCGAAACCGAAACTGCATTCCATAAATGTTTTCAAAGATAGTAGCTAGGTGACTGAAGTTTCTGCCGTGCAAAATTCTAACTGGAGAGCATGATGGATGACTCTTGGCTATGGATGTGTCCCATTGGAGAATATGAATTATGATACACCCAGGGGTGGGGGGAAAACCAGAGTCAAGGGTGACAATGAATTACATGTCTCAGAGTTGGCTACACCCAGGCAGTGCCGGACATGTTAACTCCCAATAAATGCTTTTGAAGTTTTGGAAGTTTGGCTCGAGACCCATGATTTAGATGGGGGGAAATGCCAGAACCCTGACAGGATGGTGAATACGCACACACACACACACACAAACACACAGAGGCATAGACACAGCTATACAGGCAGATAGACAGACAGACAGACAGACAGACAGACACACACACACACACCAAGTCTGATGCCTGGATATCCATTCATTCTAATAAATACGGGCCTGAGGTCATTGGGTTGTTAGCCAACCATATATTTAGTGGTGTCCTTTTTGGGTGTCATTGTCATTTTTATTCTTTCCGATAGACTCGTGTCCTACATAATTCTAATCCACTTCAAATCCACTTAATCCTAAAGGAACTAATTGAATGTGCTTTGTTTCCACTTTGGTGATTTCGAATTACACTTCTCACCTTGCAAATTCCCATTGCGGGTGCCCTTGTAAAATAAGAAACTTTCATTTCAATACAGGCACCGTCAGGGATGGGACTTCCTCGCGCTTTTCGTTTGACCGCAGCTTTCCTTTCAAAGCTACCTGTGAAAGTTTGACCTTTTTCTTCCATATTTAGAGGACAGTCTTCCACATGGAAGAAGTTATTACTGAGAGTTATTACTCTATTCAAGGCTAGAATAGACAAGCTGGTATTTTTTTAACACGATCTTAATATAGCTGCGCCCTAAAAATTGCCAATATCTCTAAGGTATAACACACTTGCCATCCAGATGGGCCCAAAGAGAAGAACAATTATAAACACTCTACATAGTTTAAAATCAAGTAGGTTAAAGCCACCATTATAGTAAGATAACCTCAGTTTGCCCAAAGAAATTAGAACATAAAACACACAGTAATAGGTTTGGAAGAGAACTTTGAGATCTTCTAGTCCACCTCCTGGTTGAGGAGGAAACTCTATATCATTCCTGACAAATGATTGTCCAATCTGTTCTTGAAAACCTCCAGTGATAGAGCACCCACAACTTCTGGAGGCAAGTCGTCCCACTGATTAATTCTTCTCACAGTTAGGAAATTTCTCCTTAGTTCTAGGTCAGATCTCTCTTTGATAACCTTCCACCTGTTACTTCTTGTCCTGCCCTCAGGTGGTTATAAGTTGACCCCCGCCTCTCTGTGGCAGCCCCTCGTATACTGGAAGACTGTTACTGTGTCACCCCTAAATCTTTAATACCTAAGCTTTTACTGGATTCACTAAATAAGGGCACAGAACCCTCAGGTTCCGTTTTTGCCAAGTCTCCATGTCATTCTGTGATTCGTATTCTACTATTGTTAGCTCTGCATATTGGCTTAATAACGTGTTGCAGTTTTGCAAGATGCTTTCATGTGTAGGATTAACCTGAGGTTGCTTTGATATTTGTATTCAGTCTGACACTGCTTGTAAATTGTAAATCTCCTCTTCTTCCCCTCCTCCTCCTCCTCCCCCTCCCTCCTCCTTCCTCCTCTTCCCCCCTTCTTCTCCCCTCTTCCTCCTCCCCCTCCTTCTTCCTCCCCCTCCTCCTCCTCCTCTTCCTCCTCCACCTCCTGCTTTTTTTCCTCCTGCCATAAGATAAACTAGAAATGAACTTGGTTATAAACATTTTTCAAATAAATACATAACGTGGGGAGAAAAACAGAAAAAAATCAGATAGCACCCCACTACTCAGAAACTGACTCCACTAGAAAGAGAAGTATGACCAACTCTCAAACACAGCTTGTCCTCGACATACGACCATAATGTTATCTGCCAAATTACAATTGTAAAATGTAATACGACCAATCTGATTTTATGATGGTTTTTTTTATTTTGCAATGGTTGTTAAGCAAAAGTAGCAAAAAAAAAATTGAGTGTGTTTATCTCTGGTGACCAATTTAATCACCGTCACAACTTTACATCCATAATTCTGGAACCAATTACAGTTGTTATTTGAGGACTACCTGTAAGGGAATAAGAATGAAAAGCCAGGATTGCAATAAAGGAGGTCTGAAATCAAAAGAGGTGACTGAAACAGAGATGTGCAGACTATACCAACCTTTTAGGTGAAGACAATAATTTAGAAGAAACGTCTAAAGAAAGTTAAAAATGGAGAGTGGAAAAACTTGAACTATTAAAAACAAAAATAAGGTCAACTGGCATGCTAATGAACTGACAGTTGAAAGAGAGGGTGATTGATCATTTTGTTTTCTCAGATTCAAGAATAGAAGAAGGCATGCAATCATGTGGTGGAGAAGACAAGCTACCCTCTAGGGAGAAAAACTTTGGTAAGGAAGACACGACGAAGAAGGACAAGGATATTTCAGGGACAACAGAGATCAGAATAGTTAAAGCGGGATTCGTTCCAGTTCTGAAGCATAGCTCTTCAAACTGGAAGAGAGAGCGAGAAAAGAATTTAGGATTTGGAGATTGCCACGAAGAATTCAGGGTCCTAAAAGGAGAATCAACCCATCAATTCTAAATCAAATCAAGACGGTCTTGAAATCAGAGGCATCTGCAGGGTATTGGGGGTGGGGGAAGTCAAATTGGTAGCTGCAACTGTGCAGTTTTCTCAGCCTTGCAAGGTAGTCCAGACAAAAAGCACACTCAGAAGTGCTAACTCTCTCTTTAGTGTGAGGTTACATTCACAGAATCTTGCAAGACTGCAAATCTATCCCTCCCCCATTCATCTTAACAGTCCAAGATACTAGGGAGGTTTCCTTAGTATTGGGTACACTCCCGTTCCTTCTGCAGACTCAGCCACTCCTGATCTGACTGTTGCCTAGAGCAGTGGTTCTTAACCTGGGCGATATTGCCCCCTAAGGGGCGATTTTGTTTTTCAGGGGGGGCGATGGAACAAAAAGGGGCAACGTGCGGGCAAAGGAACGGAAAGGGGGCAATATGGGGGCGATGGAGCGAGATATAGTGGGAGAGAGGGAGAGAGAGAGAGATCTATATTGGTAGATAGGTAGGTAGACAAAAAGGCAGGCAGGTAGGTAGATAGGCAGGAAGGCAGGCCGGCAAACAGACAGACTTTTTGGGTGGATGGATGGACAGGCGCCAGTTCAGGTGCGGTACAACAGTCAATGGGGTGAGCCTGCAGGGCTGGCGCCTCAAACGCCCCCCTGCCGCCTCTTAGCATCCCCAAGGGGGTCGGCAGAGGGGTGCTAAGAGGTGACAGGGGGGCGTTTGAGGTGCCGGCCAGCCCTGCAGGTTCACCCATTGACTAGCACTGCTCCGGAGCCGGCATCTCCAATGCGGAAGCAGTGGCACGTCACGTGCCGCCGCGGCCGCGTTCGACACGCCGCCCCCCTGCTGCCTCTTATCGCCCCTCTGATGGTCCCCTTGGGGACGCTAAGAGGTGGCAGGGTGGTGGTTATGTTGGGGAAGGGGGGTGATGACAACTTCCTCAATGGCTTAAGGGGGCGATTCTTTCAAAAAGGTTAAGAACCACTGGCCTAGAGGGCTGCTCTTCCTCCTGTCTCCCAAGGCCATCCCCTCATACCATTCCATGACTGAAGTCTTGTTTATCTTTATTACTATGTATATGTGCATCTTTATCTACATAAATCTATCTATCTCTATCAATCTCCATCTCTATATTTCTGTCTAACTCTATTTCTATTTCTATCTCTATCATATCTATCTATCATTTATCTCTATCTATCTATCATCTCTCTCTCTCTCTCTCTCTCTCTCTGTCTCTCGTTGTTCAGCTGTATTTGTATCTTCACAACCCCATGAACCATAACACTCCAAGCTGTGCCTCCACCATCTGCCAAATTCATGTTCATTGCATCAATCACACAATCTAACCATCTCATCCTCTGCCATCCCCTTCTCCTTTTGCCTTCCATCTTTCCTAACATGAGGGCCTTTTGCAAGGAGTCCTCTCTTCTCACTAGGTGGCCAAAGTATTTGGGCTTCAGCTTGAGCTACAGAATCTGATCTCTCTCTCTGTGACTGTCTCTCTCTGTCTCTCTCTGTGTGTCTCTCTCTCTGTCTCTCTCTCTATGTCTCTCTCTCTATCTGTGTCTTTGTGTCTGTATCTGTGTCTGTCTCTCTCCCTCCCTCCCTCCCTCTCTCTTAAATAGTAGGACAGAAAAAACAGTGCAATTTTCTTGGGAAAGTTATGGGCTTTACTGGTAGCAAGCAGAGCTGGTGGGTGTTTGTCTATGTGGACATTAAGTATCAGACCCAACCTGATGGCATGTGCCTTAAGTGGGCTATACGTAGTTCTGCCAGTTGGGTAAATGCATTATAGTCTTAAAGGGCTGAGATGATTTACAGCCTGGTGAAGATGTAGAATTGATGATAAGATTATTCCTGAAGAAATGTACTTGACATGAGAATTGTTGTTAGCCAAATGATCAATTAGACTACACTCTGAAAAATGAGTCCCCACCTTTTAGAAGAAAACCTCCACAACATTTGAAAGTCTGCAGCTCCTTTTCTAGAAAATTAGAAATACATGAAAATAATTGCTGCCATTTATTCTTATTACTCATCTGTTATCAGGCTTTTAAATGTAAAATATCCTCTTAACATGTTCTGACGTTTATCTCTAGAGGCTTAATATATTATTGCCTGCTTGCCATTTCTGGTTAATTTAAGTTTCGTGGAATCAATAATTTGCAATGGTTCACAGATGGGTATTTTTAATTGCCCAGTAGAAAGTTTATTTTGATACAAAGATGGTTCAGACTAAACCATTGTCTAATTAATTGTCTTCAGTAGTACTCTTGGCAGATCACTCTTCAGTCTGCTCAGAGTGGGACGTGAAAGAATGAAATTTTCATTGCCTGAGTCAATGAATAATTTTGGTTTTGATAGAATTGACCTCTCTTGAAAGACCAGCCAATTATAGACACTTTATAATGGGAAATTAAACAAAAAGCTGAGAAATAGATGGAGTTATGCTTATTGTAGGAATTTGTCCTCTAGGATATCTTACATCAGAAGACATTTTCTAAACTGCAACTTTCTAAGCACTCTTACATTTTGCAACCATTTCTCTATCATCTCTCTTTCTCTTTCTGTCCTGCAGTTTATACCTGAAGGACAGGCAGAACCTAGGTGGAATCAAGAGAGTAATCAGCCTGGAATCCTTACGGTCCAATAAACTGTTTAAGTCCAGCCCCTCTTCAATTCCGTTGACTCTTATTTAGCACCAATTTAGCGCTGACCATTAATTGACTAGATTCTTGTGGTGCTGATTGTTCATGCCTGACAATACATGAGTTGGGCTGTAGTGCTCAGCCGCTACACTATGCTACTTAACTTTTATCTTGTTGCTCTCCAGATGTGTAGATGTCTTTACCAGGAATTCTCAGCAAGCCCGCACCCCCATTTGAGGACCTGGGAGAATTGGAGTCCATATTTTGAGGACCGCTAAATATTCATTGTAGGGAAGTATCCATTGACAAACAGTAGGGAAATATCATAACAATTGATAAATAGGTAGCTCACCACCTATAATGAAAATTTTTAAGGCTCCAATCAATCACCTTTCATTTCATGAGATAATTGTAGGAAATGGATACCTAGTTTAATGGAGCTTTCTGTCTTCAGTAGTGTTCTGACCCGAACCCTTTTCCAATAAGACCAACAATAACCAAAGGGAACAGAAACCTTTTAATGAATCTTACGAATCCCCAGTTAAAAGGCTGCTGCAAACTAATTAACTTTGATAAGCACAAACCATGCCAAAACTGTACGAGACTGCCAAAACCCAACAGATAAGAAATAGTTTACAACACAGGAGTCTTCAAATACCAACTGTAATGTCCATGAGGCTGAGTTTCAAAACGTCTTTGCTTCCCACAAAGAACGTTCACTACACAGCTGGCTTTTATCTTCTTGAAGGAGGGGCCATTACCTTGCAGCCTTACTCCTGAGTTGCCCGTGCTGTTGTAGCTGCTCTTTCCTGCGAGCAGCCCTGTGCACAGGTGCACTTGGCACAGGCTCCTTGAGAACCTCCTCATCGCTGCTGCCAGCCCCCACAATCTCTGAAGGCAGCAGTCCACTCCCTAATGGTCCTGGCCCCTCATCTGAGTCCTCACTCTCCTCAGCCATCTGCACCTGCTGCCGGCTAACCACAACAAGTAGCAAGATTAGCCACTGATCAGTTTCACCTCTAATTCCTTTGTTGACTTTTGTATTGTTTGACACAAAGGATAAAATAGTTCTCCTAGACAGAAGCTGACCAGAGGTGAAGTAAATTTCATGTGTTCCATCTCCCATCATGCTTGAGAGCCCAAGCTCACATTGGCCAATTCACCCAACATCCTACTCAGATCTGATCCTCCTGATACACTTTGGAAGAACTGGTTTTGAGACCGTGTTAATAAAATCGATAAAGATGAAAGGGACAGGAATAAGTTGGGCGGACAATTGTGTTTTTCAAAGAATAGAACCATAGAAAAATAGGGTTGGGAGAAACCTTGGAGTTTTTCTGCTCCATCCTCTGCCCAAGAGAGAAGCGCTTATACCATCCTCGAGAAATGGTTGTCCAATCTTTTCTTGAAAACCTCCAGAATGGAGCACCCACAAATCCAGGAGGCAATGTATTCCACTGATTAATTGTTCTCGCTTCAGCAAATTTGTACAAATTTGCCTGCCGTAGAAGGGCATTGAATTAAAGCAGTCAACAGTTAAAGCATTTTAGCTTTTTCGATATCTTTGAGGAATAACCTCTTTCACTCCTTGCCTTAAGTAGGGGGCTCCATGATGAGCAAGAGGAAGGATGAGACCTATCATAAGTTCATTGTGCAAATGATGCAATTAGGTAACATGTGATGTCTTCATAACACATGTGTTGCCATCCTGGTGACATCACACGTCTTTTGGCAGACTCTTATGGACCTAAAAATCATCAAAGATTTCCTTAATCATTAAAGCAATGATAGAGGCACATACTCCAGAAGCAACGATGCTTATTGATCTTTTCTTCTAAAGAAGTAGATCTAGATTATTCTCAGTCATGTCTTTAAAACTGTGGCCTCCTTAACTTTATTAATAGGTTTTCTGAGGTTAGCGTTGGAGAGCTAACAGAAGTCTAATTTACTGTGCTGTTTCCAGATGTACCCGTGCCAGTATTAACTGGGTGATAAATTAGGTTTTTATGCCTTTGTCAAATTTTATTATTGAACAATTTCCGTGTGGGTCTGTTTTAAGCCTAATCTAGTTGGCCCATGACATTAGTCATTTCAGATATGTAATTATTTCTCTCTCTCTCTGTGCGTTTTAATGATGATATAATGTCAGGGTTGCAATATGTCAGTTATTAAAGGTTTTCAAAATAAGGCTGAGCTAAGATTTTGAATGACTAAGGGCAACACCTACAGACCCACTCTTTTGTCTCCTTCAGGATCAGTTGTGCACCTAATTTTGTGCATGCAATTATATGTTTTCCAGAGTTGGGTTATTTCTGATTCTACTCTGGTGTATTTCAAAGTGTTACAAGATGGATGCAAAGATGCTGCAGCTCCATAGACATTGTGGAAGGCTTGTTTTCTCAGTGGAAATTTTGGACTCCCCTTCCCTCCCAGGATCTGGTCTCAAGCCAGCTGTTAATGCTTCCACCAATCCCAAGAGAGACTCAACATCCTGTTTCCAGTATCCCTTGGTTAAAAAAAAAAGGGGGGGATGATAACTCAGCAGTTAAAGACACTGAGAAAGCTGACAGCCCAGGTTTGAGACCCAAGCACTACATGATGGGGGGAGCTCCTTGTTGTGGCCCCACCTTGTGAGCCTGTGCTGACAGAGGAAGAGGACCTGGATGATGAAGAAGAAGAGGAGGAACGGGCAATGCCTTCCTCCCAGGGCCTTCCTCCCCAGGACCTTCCTCCCTGGCAAGGCCCCCTCCCAGGACCTTCCTCCCTGGCAAGGCCCCCTCCCCAGGACCTTCCTCCTGGCAAGGCCCCCAGGACCTTCCTCCCTGGCAAGGCCCCTCCCCAGGACCTTCCTCCCTGGCAATGCCTCAGGTTTCCTCGGAAAGCCAAGAGGAACTGCCTGAGAGACGTGTATCAGTAAGGCCATGGCGAGAGAGGGAGGAGGAGGGTTCCTGGCTTGATCCCAGGCAACGTCGGAGGGAGAAACGTCAGCAGCAACGTAGGGGGCGTGGGAGGGCCAGAGATTGAGCTGGACCACACCCCACCAGGTATAAAAGTGGGTGTGCCTACGTTGCAGACTCTGTATGTGACAAAGTGTAACATGAATCCGAGGATTCTGTCTGTGTACTTGATTTAGTTTTTGGACTCTGAAAGTAAAGCAAGTCTTCTGTGAGTACTGTATTCCTTGTTGGCTTTGAATTTGGCAGTGAGAGCCTGGGTGACTGCCAACACTCTTGTCGGGAGAGATAACTGGGATTTTGGAGACAGGCCAGCGTGACTCTCTGTGTTAGCGTTCCTTACCTTCTGGGGAAGGGAAGGTGAGACAGAACACTCCTGTTCTTGCTCCAGCTCCTGCCCACCTAGCAGTTCCAAAGTCAAATGCAAGTAGATAAATAGGTACCCCTCCAGTGGGAAGGTAACAGCATTCCACTCACTTCAGTGTATAGTCATGCTGGCCACAAGACCACGGACAACACTGGCTCTCTTGCTGCTTGGAGAAGAACACCAACCCCAAGAGCTGGCCATGACTAGCCTTTTGGTTAAAGCCTGACTCCAGTTTCTTTAACTCTAACTGCAAAAAGCAATTATTTGGAAAGGACCACCTGCAAAATGGTGATATTATGATCATTTTGCCTTATAAACTCACAGCAGGTTTTATATCCAACAAATTAATGGATACTGGCTGGAAAGTTTGCGGGGGGGGGGGGAAGATCTACCAATACTTTTCTTCCTGGTCATTTTGTGTGTGTGTGATTGTGTTTTTACAACAGTCTTTTTCCTGCATAGCTTCCCTTCCTATCAACCTCTGGGTTTTGATTCTTAAATACTTTTACAAAGCCCAGACGAATGAATGTATGTGCAAATATAATGACCAATGAATGCAGAAGAAGAAGCTTCAATTTGTCGTGTTTCCTTTTTTTCTGTTTTTCAATTTGTGTGTGTGTGTGTGTGTTGGCTAACTTCATTTGCCTGCTTTTTGCGGTCAGTAGGAGAAAAGATTATTACAGGCTGCTTTGGGAAAAGGGTGGGTGGGTGGATGGGGAGTGGAAAAAGCCATTTTGTTGGGAAACTGCTAGCTAGTCCAGGAGGGGGAGATCAAGTGTGGGTTTAGCTTAGAGTCCTTGCGCAGTTGCAAAAGGTATAAACTTGATATTCCCCCGAGATTCCCAAAACCTTATCTAGTCATTCCCAGGGGAAGGCAAGCAGTCTAGGAATATACTTGTAGCATAGGTAATAAACAATAATTTTTTATTACTTCAGCTATTTACAATTGCTTCTGGTTCCTTGCCCCTGATAAATTGGGGATGCATGTGTAGCAGAGGTGGTATTCAGCCAGTTCTGACCAGTTCTGGAGAACCGGTAGCGGAAATTTTGAGTAGCTTGGAGAACCAGCAAGTACCACCTCTGACTCCATCTATACTCTGCCTTCCAAGTCCCAGCTGATTGGCTGGGTCTTCTTTGGTTGCCCTGCACAGGAGAACGGAGCTGGAAAGCAGGTTAGTGGGGTGGGGAGGGAAGGGGAACTACAGTAACCTTCCCCTGCCATGCCCACCAAGCCATGCCCATCAAGTCACATCACGCCCACCAAGCCACGCCCACAGAACCAGTAGTAATTTTTTTTGAATACCACATTACAAAGGCCAAATCTTTTTTACTCAACCCTACAATAAGGCTTTACTCAACCCTACAATCCTACATCCTTCACCTTTTGCCCTTTTTTGAGTTATATTTTAAGACTTTTGAAAAAGAAGCACATACTGAGGATTTATTGCTTAAATTTCTGTCTCCCTTTTTCATGGTGTGAGACTTAAGTCCCACCATGAAAAGCAAATACATCACATTCAAAAAACAAGTCAATAGAAGTATCTGTGAGACACAAGTAAAGTCTGAACAAGTGAAATTTTTAAATTAGAGCAGCCCATTTATATTGGTGATAGAAATAAGATGGAAAGCAAAATAATACATACTTCTGTAAGTTATCTGGAGTGCACACTTCTTCATCATATAATCCTTTTGGATCTAACAAGGTTCCTGAGAAAAAAAGAAATGTATACAGTAGTCTGCTATTATTCCAAAGCAAAGGGATCAAAAAAGTTTGAAATAGATTTTGTCTGTATTTTCAAAATAAACTATTTGGAATTCTGGAGCTTTTCTAATCCTGTGTCCCCAGATAAATTCCACAATTGTTGGCTCAAACTTCTGGGAAATTATAGTCCAAGAGAACATCCTGTTAAGGAATAATGCTCCATTCCAGATGGATGGATGAATGGATGGGTAGATATCATTTTGGCCAATAATGCTCCATTCCAGATGGATGGATGGATGGATGGATGGGTGGGTGGGTGGGTGGGTGGGTGGATATAATATTGGGGCATAATACCCCATTCTGGATGGATGGATGGATGAATATCACTGTCAGGGCATAAAAACAGCATCCCTGCTAATTAGAGATGATAGATGGTGCTTTTCTTTTGCTGTCAACTTTGATTAAATAAAACCCAGAAAATAATCTAAGAAACATCTTTTTATTTACAAAAATAACAAAACCTAATGGAACTACATTGCCGGCAGCTAATCACACACAAAGGCATATATACATATAAAAAAGGAATGTACAGGAAGTAACAGGAAGTGAAGAAAAACTTTTGAAGCATGCACAGTAAATCAGAAATCACAAGACTGTCTTATCTCATTGCTATGGAGACAAGATAACAAATGTTTTGGCAGGCAACTGCCTGCAAATCTTAGCCTAAAAGCTTAGCAGACAAATCACACACACACAAAAAAAACGTAGTGACAATCACATCGGGCAATAACTCTCAATTCCAAATGGATGGATGGATGGACAGAGTAATTTATTGTGGGAATTTAGTCATTGACTTAATATGTTGTGTGATGCACACTATTGTGCAAAATCATCTTATGATTTATCAAGGGGAGCACACTGTGCCTTGCAATCATGATTTGTTAATCCAGACTTCAGGCTAAACATATTGTGCAAATCCTAGCCAAAGTGTTGACCCTATCTTTAATTTGATATCTGTTGGGAAGGCAGGCTGCAATATTTTTAAAGACAGAGTCCGATTTTCATGCCACTTTCTACCACAGGCTTTACAGTGCCCGTGTGTCTGATATCAGATGTTTATAGTTGGCAACTTACTTACCTTGGCTAAAACCAAAGCACAATCTAGCAAAAATGGGAGATCTAGCCACTCTAAGCAGGTTCCTCCTCCTAGCTAAGGGACATCTGCCCCATTTCTGGGCCACAGCATTTCATCTTACCAATTGCCCACGATTTGTCCTCCCCTGGACCTTGGCGACATGGGTCCTTGTAGTGGGTGAACAAGCAGTGCTGCTGTTCCAGCTTGTCATCTGCAACCAGAAGAAAGGCAATGAAGGAGATCCATAACATCAAATCAAATCAAATCAAATCTTCATTGCCAATGCACAACATGTCTACAATGAAATTGAAATTGACATGTGTACATCTCAGAGAATCATGGGAGAGAGGTAGTGGAGCCAATATTTATGACCAAATTCCAGAAAAATATGGGCCTTTAAGGTATATTGTGGGTATTCCTATGGAATCCTATGGAAATGTGGAGCCTGTGAAACAGAAACAAAGAAACATAGAAAGCTAACAGCAGAAAAAGACCTTGTGGTTCATCGAGTCTTCCCTTTGAGTTTATTTGTGGGTTTTTTGCTTTGTTAATTAATTAATCAATCAATCAATCAATCATTTAAAATCATTTTTATACTTTATATGTTTTAGTGTTATTTTTTTTATTTTTGTTGGATGAGGGATGTGTGTTTATCCCAAGCATGTTTGAATTAATACCATCCCCTTTAAACTTTCATAACTTTCTTTGTCCAAATCTTAAAGATTTTTGCTGTTGTTTTAGTCTTTTTAAAATATTATTTTTCTCTTTAGTTTACTCTTTGTAATTGATGACAGACTAACTTGCCAAGAAGTTTTCTTTGACCTACTGTTTTTGAACGCCTCTTTTCGGCTATAAAATTGATTCCATTCCAAAGAGCTTTAGAAAGTGAGGACTGGTAAATTTTGTATTCACAAAATTGGAGTGGAAAAAGCCAATTTGTTGGGAAACTGCCAGCTGGTGTGGGAGGGGGAGATCAAGTATGTATTTAGCTTAGAGTCCTTGCGCCGTTGCAAAAGGTATAAGCTTGAGATTCCCAAAACCTTATCTGGTCATTCCCAGGAGAAGGCAAGCAGTCTAGGCATATACTTGTAATGTAGGTGATAAACAATAAAGCTAATGACTTCAGCTATTTACGATTGATTCTGTTTCCTTGCGCCTGACAAATTGGGGATCCAGGGATAGCCATTATAAAGTTTGTTTGAGGATTGGTAAATTTTGTATTCACAACTATTCTAGCTGGTAGAATGCACTCTCCTTTTTCTTATTATAGTTTTTAACTGGATTTTAATGGTTGTATTTGAATTACATGGATGGTTTAGCTTTGTGTTTTAATCTAACCAAGAAAATGGAACGGACGTGTGCATGTAACTCCTCACTTAAGCTTTCAGGAGATTGAGAGCCCTCACTTCATCACTCTTGCCATCTTTTATCTTTTTTAAAATATGTTTAATAGATGTAATGATCATTTCTTTTTTGGATTGCTATGAGCCACCCAGAGTTGTTAAGAGTTGGGCAGTCTACAAGTTTAATAAATTATTACAATTATTATTAGTCCCCAGGACTGTGTCTAATTATTTTGCCAAGACAGACTTTATCATAGAAGAAAAGTAGCCCTTTGAGCAATTGCAAAAGGTTGATACTTTAATGTATTGTTTTGCAGGATATAGGAGGGGATTGATTCTCATTTAACTTTGCCGAGCATTGTTTAGTACCATAAAATATTAAGGTCTCATCTACCATCTATCTAACCCTGTACAAATGCAGGTATCTAACAGCACCTCTTAATAATGCTTCCTTTGTGCCACTGGAGAAAGGTTTTGCAGTGTTTCCCTGCTTCTCTCAAGGGAAGCCCAGAAGTAGCTCTTCCAGAAGCACTAATGATGTCATTTATCACTGTCTACTGTCAAGGCAACACAATTCATAAATGGGAGGTTTTAGCAAAGGAGGGGAAAAAGGGAGGGGGAAGGTGTAGCCAACTTCGTCTGAAGCTAAAAATATACCCATGCATGGAAGGTAATTTTAGACAACTGGATTGTCTAAAAGGACCTGCATTTTGGACAAATTCTTTTATCAGGTGGAGATCTAATTGCCTGCCAGTATCAATGAGTACAAGGGACACGGTGGCTCAGTAGCTGAGAAACTGAGCTTGTCAATCAGAAATATCAGAAAGTTTGGCAGTTCGAATCCCTAGCGCCACACAATGGAGTGAGCTCCCGTTCCTTGTCCCAGCTTCTGCCAACTTAGCAGTTCGAAAGCATGTAAAAAATGCAAGTAGGAAAATAGGGACCCCTTTGGTGGGAAGGGAACAGTGTTCTGTGCGCCTTTGGCATTTAGTCATGCCGGCCACATGATCACGGAGATGTCTTTGGACAGTGCTGGCTCTTTGGCTTTGTCACAGAGATGAGCACTGCCCCCTAGAGCCGGAAATGACTAGCACGTATGTGTGAGGGCAGGAAAATGCAACCTCACAAAATAATATATCCCCCATGTTAAAAATGACAGAGTTAGTGGTCTTGGCCATAGGAAAGAGGGAAATCTATAACCTGGGATGAGGTAAAACAAGAGCACATGAAGGCAGGAGAAGTAATGGAGGACTTATTAGAAGGACTTCATAACAAATGAACTACGTGCCAGAAGAACCTTGGATTCAGTTGAGTTCAATTGTTACATCCTAGGATGTCTAGTTCTAGATCTAGTTCTTTAAGAACTAGATTTAAAGAGGGCAGGTGGAGTAATAAGTGGAAGATTGTCAAGGAGAGATCCAAACTAGAACTAAAGAGGAATTTAATGATGGTGAGAACTGTTAACCAGTCGAAGGGCTGCCAGAAGAACCTTGGATTCAATTGAGTTCAGTTGTTACATCCTAGGATGTCTTGTTCTAGATTTAGTTCTTAAAGAGGGCAGGCTGGAGTAATAGGTGGAAGATTATCAAGGAGAGATCCTAGAAACAAAGGAGAGATTTTCTGATGGTGAGAACTGTTAACCACCTGAAGGGCTCACCTCTGGAAGTTGTGGGTGGTCCATCACTGAAGGGTTTTAAGAAGAGATTGGATAGTCATTTAGCCAGAGTAGTACAAAGCCTTGGGTAGCAATTGGTCTAGAAGATCTCCCAAGGTCCCTTTCAGCCCTATTAATCTATGTTCTAAGAATGCCCCACTGTTGGCAAGTAGGAAGCCATCTTGGGCTTTTTGAGTTTCCTGGAATGGACCATTTTAGTTTCCATTTAACCCACAAAATGAGATGCTGAGGAAAATGCCAACATGCCTTTCAAATGTTTCCCCTGTTTCTATTATATTAAAAACTAGCTCGATACCCGTGTTTAGCTACAAAACTATGTGGTCGGCTTTAGTTTTTGGGGAGGAAAATAAGGGGAAAAAATTCTGCCTCTGCCTACCAGCATCCATCGGTATTCATCTGGCTAGCGTCCTGTTAGTGTGTGAGACAGTTGAGGGCTGTTTGGAAACTGAAGCAGTATTTGCTGTGTGAGCAAGAAGGAGACAGCAAGGAGCCTGGGCGTGGCTTAGCTCAACTGTTCTGTACTAAAGCTGCTTGGTGCTGTGAAACTAAAACTGAAGGTGAAACTCCTCTCCTCTGCTTGTGTTTTGCATTTGGAAGAGATTTCTTTTCAGGTGGGGAGCGGGAGTAGGACTCCTTAGCATCAGAGCGTGTTAATAATAATAATATAGGAAATACTAATGCTCTGATGGTCATTTCAAAAAATCCTTTCTTAATGAGCACCTAGAAGCCAAGAGGAACATCCATGCCAAATTTCAAGTTTGTAGGCTTTATGGTTCTGGAGATTTTGTGATGATGCGTGAGCGGTCTTTCGCTTTTATATATATATATAAATTACAACCTCAATGAAAACTTCTAAAGGGGATCATCATACCCAATGCTCCCTGGGGTTTTGGGTGCGTCATTTTAGATGAAAAAAAAGCCTCACCTGATGAGCAATTGTCAAAGTTCAGATCACCACAGACCACATCAAATGCCACCAGCTCCTCTGGATTGGCTGTACTGGAAGAGGAGGTAGATTTTCTGAAATCAGCCAGCCAATCCTGAAGCAGATCCAGTTGTTCGCATCGAATGGTTGTGTCCTCTGTGGAAAGGGCAAAGCAAGCCATTCAAATTTAATCACTAATTTTTAATTAGAAGGCGTATTTATTTATTTATTTATTTATTTATTTATTTAGTGTCTATGCAGTCCATCCTCTACAACAGGGGTGGTCAAACTCGATTTCACTGAGGGCCACATCAGGGTTGTGCTTGACCTCGGGGGGGGGAAGCATGGTGGGCGTGGTCAGAGTGGGCGTGGCCAGCATGACATCACTCATAGCGGGGGCACCTGTGGTGGCTGAAATGCTCTGCCAGCAAAAACGGAGCTCCGTTTTCGGTGGCAGAGTGTTCTGACCCAACCGGGGTCCCAGAGAGCCAGCACAGACAAAGGCAGCAGCCCTCACCTTTCAAGGTTTAATCACGAATTCTGTTCCTTTACAGATAAAAGGCTGCTTTCCAACAATTACCTCCAACAAGGAAGAGCCTTGCCAAGTTGTTTGTCAAGGCTGCCAAAAACCCAGAGATAAGAACTAATTTACAATATTTTCCAAACACGAACTAAGATATCCACCAAGTTGAGCTTCAGAGCTTCTTTGCTGTCTGCAAAGAATGCTTTTCCAAACCTGGCTTTTATCCTCTTGAGAGAGGGGCCATTACCTTGCAGCCTTACTCCCAAGTCATCTGTGCTGCTGTAATTGTTCTTTCCTCTGAGTAATCCTTTGTGCACGTGCACTTGGCACAGGCTCCTCAGGAACCTCCTCATCACTGCTGCCAGCCCCCACAATCCCTGAAGGCAGCAGTCCACTCCCTGATGGTCCTGGCCCCTCATCAGAGTCATTGCTCTCCTCAGCCATCTGCACCTGCTGCCGGCTAACCACAACACAGAGGCACTATGGGCTGGTCCTTTGCTGTTTCCAGGGAGGGGCCCCCATGGCCAGATCCACAAGCAGGATTTGGCCCATGGGCCTTGAGTTGACACCCCTGCTCTACAAAGTGAGCTTGGTTACCATTTCAGCAGCTGGGCCCAATGGTTAAATGTGGAAGGTTAGCCAAATTCCGGAACCCAAACATGGGGTCTTAGAACCGTTCATTCAGGGACCGTCCAAAGTTACAACCCACTGGAAAAAAGTTGACTTATGACCGTTTTTTCACACTTATGACCATTTCAGCCTCCTCACTTTCACACGGTCAAAATTCCAATCCTTGGCAACTGGCTGCAATGTCCTGGGGTCACATCCTGGAGTCACCCCCTTATTGCGACCTTCTGACAAGCAAAGTCAATATGGGACGCCACGTTCACTTAACCATGGCATTACTAACTTAATAACTGCAATGATTCGTTTAACCACTGTGGCAAGGAAGGTCGTAAAATGGAGCAGAATTCACTTGACAAATCTTTCACTTAGCAACAGAAATGTTGGGCTCAATTGTGGTCGTAAGTCGAGGACTACCTGTATTGTATATAAGGTCTGAGTAATTATACAGATTATCAGTTTCCTGCAGACACCTGACCCAAACTAATGGATGGTCTCAAGTATCTCAGGTTTTCCCTCCCTATACACAACTTCATGACCAATTCTCCTCCTCCTCCTCCTCCTCTTCTTCTTCTTCCTCTTTCCCTCCTCCTCCTCCTTTTCTTCTTCTTCTTCTTCTTCTTCTTCTTCTTCTTCTTCTTCTTCTTCCTTCTTCCTTCCTCCTCCTCCTCCTCCTCCTCCTCCTCCTCTTCTTCTTCTTCTTCTTCTTCTTCTTCTTCTTCTTCTTCTTCTTCTTCTTCTTCTTCTTCTTCCATATATCTCATTGAACATAGGTGATCATGTTGGCAATCCAATTTTTATCAACAGCTGGACGAAAAAGTGCTGTTGAATTTTGTCCAAACTGGTCCCTTAGATTTTGAAGCCATGATGTTCTTCTTCTGCCTGGACCTCATTTGCCTTCAGTCTTTCCTTGGAGGATTAAGTGATGTATGGCATATATTTCCGGGTGTTGCATCCCATGTCCAAAATATTCAAACATTCGCTTTTTTATGGTTTTGATGATTTCAAATTCAAACGCTTCTGGTTCTCTTCAAGTGGCTTTCTGTCAGAGACCAACTCTCCACTCCGTAGGGCAGGATAGAAAAGATGCAGCATTTGATTTTCAACCTTAGGCTTATGTCGTGACTCCAGAAGAGCTTGATGAATTGGTTAAGAATAACCCAAATGATACACTTAAGAAGAAAAATGTGTTTCTCTTTTTTTCGGACAAAATATTAATATGTATAATTCACAGCCACATTTGAATAATGGCTGCTTTAAAAGCAGGGCGAAGATAATGGATGACATTTTTAGTATTCTGAAGCGACCATCACCAAGGCATCTTTCCGATTCCAATCCCCACATTTAACCAAGGCATTGGAGAACATTTCCACCCCCCACTATGATAAGTTAAACGGCTCGGATCGCAGTAGATATTAATTAGCTCTAGGTTCTGATTTTCCACTGTGGGTAAGCAGTTGCCATTCAGTGACACGAAACAAAGAGTTGCAAATGCAGCTCTCATTGTATAGGAGAAAATTCCTGCCTGAAATTTGAAAAGCTGGTTTTCCTTGGCTACGGGTATTTCAAGATAATTCAGAGGCAGAAGCAGCAATAAAAAAGTGCCTTTTTTCAAAAAAAAAAAAAAAATAAACTGGCATCTACCCCTCTCCAAAAAAGAGAGAAAAACTACCCAGGCATTCCTAGCTGACCTGTGATCAGAAAGCAAATGAGTATAAATTTTAGATGGGCACCTGGAGAAATCTAAGTATGAATAAGTGGGACTGGAACAAGAACCAGAGAGCCAATTACAGAGGAAAAAATCAAAGACTAAAGGTGATTAAATATTCATCGGAGAGCCTTGCATTGCTTCAAAAGGAAGATTTGCATATAAGAGGCCCCAGCTGCAATTGCTAGTATCTCCAGGAAAACTCTTCTAAAAAGCTTGTATCTGAAATAACGTTCAGCGGGGATTTCACTGCACTTTGAGCTGTTTCCAAGCAGAAAAAAGGAGCAACCAACTTTAAGCAGAGAGACTGGGTGAGAAGGAGATGCTGTGGCAATATATATATATACTAGTTCTATACCCATGTGCTTCGCTATGAAACTATGTGGTTGGGTTTAGTTTTTGGGGAGGAAAATAAGGGGGGGGGAATTCTGCCTCTGCCTACCAGCATCCATCGGTATTCATCTGGCTAGCATCATGTCAGTCAGTGTGTGAGAGAGTTGAGGGCTGTTTGGAAACCGAAGCAGTATTTGCTGTGTGAGCAAGAAGGAGACGGCAAGGAGCCTGGGCGTGGCTTAGCTCAACTGTTCTGTACTAAAGCTGCTTGGTGCTGTGAAACTAAAACTGAAGCTGAAACTCCCCTCCTCTGCTTGTGTTTTGCATCTGGAACAGATTTCTTTTCAGATGGGGAGGGGGAGTACAACTCCTTAGCATCAGAGCGTGTTAATAATAATAATATAGGAAATACTAATAGCTCTGGTGGTCACTTCGAAAAATCCTTTCTTAGTGAGCACCTAGAAGCCAAGAGGAACATCCATGCCAAATTTCAAGTTTGTAGGCTTTATGGTTCTGGAGATTTTGTGATGATGCATGAGGGGTCTTTTGCTTTTATACATATAGATACGTTTTCCAAAATTCAGGAATGGGAGGTCACTATTCCAGGATAAGGCCTTACATGCATCCTTGATGCTATTGGACTGTTAGTTTTCCTATTATAGATCTAGGAGGACATATTCTATGGCAAGGGTCTTCAAACGTTTCCTAGTTTGTGGACCGGCAGGTGGGGGGAAGAAGGGAAGGTTCTCCACAAACAGCAGGCATGCACTCACAGGTCCATTTATGCAAGTGGCAGATGCACCTGACATTCATGCAAATGGAGCTTCTCACATCTGTGCCTTGCACAGCCCTGTTCCAAAAGGGCTGCGGAAAGTTAGCACCAACCCTCCTAGAAGAATGAAGTACTTTAGGAAACATTAAAAAGGCAGAATATTTTATTTTCCTGGATGAGAAAAGGAGAAGCATGTTTCTAAAGACAGAAACTCAGAGCCACAGTTCCCTCTCCCCGAGCAGATGCTAAGATGAGGCCAGCTTTTAGAAATGCAGATTTGGTAATCCATTCAAGACATGATATTTTGAACAAAGGTAGAATGGTAGGATTAGTCCCTCACTCAAGATCCAAACCAGGACAAAGCCATTAAGACACAACAGGAATTGCCCACAGAACGCAAGCCTCTTCATTACATCACCACCCAGCAAGATTCAACCAAACTTATCTCAGACAACCTCAGCTATGACCCCTACATAGCCCCCTGGGAGTCTGACAACCAATAAAATACATGCCTTTGCCACAGGAACAGGAAGCTCAAGGACAAGGCCCAAGAGAGGGTATAAATAACCCTCACTCTCCACTCCATGTGCTCAGCTGCCCAGGAATTCAAACCCATGTGGTCCTATCCACCAATAAACCATATTTCCAATCAGCCTCCATGTTTCCAGTGTCTTTCTCCCCACTTGGAACAGAACCCAGATGGATATTTCTTCCAACAGAGCCACGGTCTGGTGCCAGGCTGTGGCCCTGGAGTGGGACCCCTGTTTTACAGAGCCAACTTTCCCAGAACCAAGAGAAAAATCTCTGACAATACAGATTTTTCCTCTAGTCCATTCCCCAGATAGAGCTACCATGGAACAATCCTTTTTTATATGCTGTTTTATAATACAATATCTGAATATTGAATATTTATAATTCAATATCTGAGATATTGAATAAACAATAGCTGCAGGCTTGATTCTACGGTATCCCAATTAAAATAACCTGGAAGCAAAGTGGATTTGCCTCTCCTGTATTCTACTCTTAATGTTGGCTCTGGCACTTTTTAATACTATTACCAAGAGGGCATGGCTGATTTCCAGAGATTGCTTGTGCCACTGTACACACACTGTACACACACGGTGATGAACGGCCAGAAGAATTTTCAAGACGTAGGACATGTTGTAGTTTGGCTCAAAGCTGCTCCAATCCTCACCTTCAAAATTTCCCAGGTGATCTTCTCCTCAGACTTAGGTAGAAGCTCCACAGAAATGTTGTGTGCTTATTTTACCCCATTCAGTCATCTCCCAGAGTAGGAGCAAGGTGTTCCACTGGTTAATAGTTCTCACTGTCAGGAAGTTTCTCCTTAGTTCTAGGTTGCTTCTCTCCTTGATTACTTTCCATCCATTGCTTCTTGTCCTGCCTTCGGGGGCTTTGGAGAATAATTTGACCCCCCCTCTTCTTTGTGGCAGCCCCTCAAATACTGTAATACTGCTATCATGTCACCCCTAATTCTCCTTTTCTCCAGACAACGGGGAGGGAGTCAATGGGGGAAGCCAGATTGCCTTAACAACCATATGAGTCACTTGACTGCAGTGAATCACTTATTAGCCGTGGCCAAAAAGGTCACAACGTGAGGTAAAATTTGCTTAAGAACTGCTTACTTTGCAATAGAAATGTTGGGCTCAACGTTCCTGGAGCTGCCCCTATTAGAATCAATGCTATTATGTCTGCAAAAGGGGCGATGAAGGAAGGGATTGGTGAGCTGCTTAAGGCAAAAGGCTCCTTTATGCAGTCTAACCAGGTGGTAGACAGAAGGGGGAAAAAACCCTTTTGGTGCAAAATGCAAACTGAACATGGGCTCCTGACACCCATGGCTTTCCAGGTGACAGATGCAGTGCAACTGTGTATTTGTCTAGTCAGGCAAAGTGTGTCCGTTCAAGGTCTCTACATACAGCCAGGGTTGCATCATTATAGCGCTCGTCCTTACTTTGTAGAGTTTGATTTATTGCCGGCCAACCAGTCAGAGACACTGGCTGTAAATGTCCTTCTCTGACTCCTTTGACTCATCCATCATTCTGAGATAATGCACTGTTGGTTGGAAGGCTTCCTTTGAAATTGCCAATAACAGCATACCAGCACACTACATGCGCAGTATATTTTCATTAGCTGATTGCTGAACTTTCTCTTGTGGAGTGCTGCTCAAAATCCATCAGACGTTTTGAGATGAGCAAAATTGAGATTGGGGTGTCCAGCCTTGGCCACTTTAAGACCTGTGGAATTCAATGCTTGAGCAGGAGGTTGAAGACCAACCAGGTCCCTTCCAACTCTGTTATTATTTTGTTACTATGGGAGTCTAGTATTGTTGTGGTTAGCCAGCAGTAGATGCGGACAGCTGAGGAGAGCGAGGACTCAGAGGAGGTGCCAGGACCATTAGGGAGTGGATTGCTGCCTTCAGAGATTGTGGGAGCTGGCAGCAATGACAAGGAGGTTCCCGAGGAGCCTGTACCCAGCGTGCGTGCGTGCAGGGTTGCTTGGAGGAAAGAGCAGCTACAACAGCATGGGCGACTCGGGAGTAAGGCTGCAAGGTAATGGCCCCTCCTTCAAGAAGATAAAAGCCAGCTGTGAAGTGGACGTTCTTTGCAGGAAGCAAAGACGTTTTGAAACTCAGCCTCGTGGACATTACAGTATCTTAAGTTGGTATTTGAAGACTGTTGTGTTGTGAAATATTTCTTATCTGTGATTCTTGGCAGACTCTCACAGTTTTGGCAAGGTTTGTGTTTATCAAAGTTAATTAGTTTGCAGCAGCGTTTTAACCAGGGATTCGTAAGAATCATTAAAAGGTTTCTGTTCTCTTTGGTTATTATTTGTCTTATTGGAAAAGGGTTTGGGTCAGAACAAGTATTCACATGTTTTATCAATAAGCTATGACACAACACCTAATAGAAACCCACTAATTAAGTTTTCACATTCATAGTTTGCAGAGAAGAAAATGGCCAGGTGAGTGGACCAGCAACCAAATGATAAGCCCATTTTTGGAATTGCTGAAGGAATTGCTGTCCAGAATGGCTCTCCTGCCATCTCTGTTATTCTGTTATTCTGAAGGACTAGGCTGGGAGCAAATAATCCTGGAGAATATAGATATGATTGCTAAGAGTTGAAAATAGCTTGATGGCACATAATCAATTAAATCCATCACTCAGTCAATCAATCCAATGATTTTCCAATGTTTTATTGGTCAGATGGGATAGCCCTAATTTTCTTTATCACTACTTCATGCTAACTTTTCTTTCCTTCTTTAAAAACAATTCTTTGCGTTGTTATCGCCAGTACTATATGTAGCAATTTATTCAGAACAGGCCAACCTCTTAAACCTTGGCAACTGTTTTATGTTAAATGTTGAAAAGCCAAGAATCTGGATGTATCTACTAAAAAGGCACTTGCTCTATCAAGTGACTTTTCACCCACCTATCATTAATTTGGATGTTTTCATTTTTAAAAGAAACATTGACTGTAGAACTTAATCCCAAAGCATTACCAGATGACACACTGTTTATTTTGAGATAAGATTCATATAATGTTTAGATTATCTTGCATTACTGTGGGTAAAAAAAGACAACTATTTATTGAAATAGGACTAGTTAAACACGAAAGGCATCCATAGCTCTTTCTAAGTACTTTTATGCAACCAAGAAATAATGAACTATAATTATTTTTCACCCAATGAGACTCACAAGTTGATTTTCAACAGGGATCATTTTCTGAGGATTCATGTGATAGTTAGAAAAGATTTATATGTACCAGAAAGAGAAGCTGATAATGGTTTATTACATGATGTTTAGGGAATACAGCATTACTGAAAGATGGAACTTGCTTTAGATCACGTTCCATATGTTAGGATCAACTTAGACATGGAAGACTAATTTGCAAAGCTACTGAAGAAAGCCAAGGCATATTATAAATTCATGAGGCTTCTGGATTCCTTTATTCATATCTTGTTCCATTTCTGCACATGCCCATCCATCAATTCTCTTCCCAAAAGTACCAAAAGGCAAGATGAGAAACAATTGATGGAAACTAACCAAGGAGAGAAGGAACCTAGAACCAAGGAAAAATTTCCTAACAGTGAGAACAATAAAATGGTGAAACAGAAGTTGCCTTCGGAAGTTGTGGGAGCTCCATCACTGGAGGCTTTCAAGAAGAGACTGGACTTCCATTTGTCAGAAATGGTGTAGGGTCTCCTGCTTCAGCAAGGAGTTTGAACTAAAAGACTTCCAAGATCTCTTCCAACTCTGATATTCTTCCATCTCATTTTTATATTGCTCTACATTGTTAAAGCACACTGAATATATATTAATGGAATGCAGAAAATTTGTCCTGCAATTCTTCTGTCTGTCCTCCTCGGTTTCATGAAGCAGAATTTGATTTTGAAAGGTGAGAGAGACAGAGAGCAGGAAGAATTTAGCTTTCCCAGACTAGGCAAGGTTGACTGGCTGCTACCGCCTAGCTTGGTGTTGTTGTTCCGCAGAGTATTAAACCTTAGTCTAATCCTGCATGCGACATTTTTATGTTCAAAATGTGTGGCATTGATAGGAGATCGTCCAAGAAGGGATGATCCAACCTGTTTTCTGCAGATGAAGCCAAAACCATAGAAACTTTCCCATACCACATGAGGACGATTGAAAGAACAGATCCATATTTACCTGCCAGAGCTTGCAAGTGGGTGCAGGAAATGTATCCCACAATTCTTTGGTCCTGAGGTGTACTTCCCACTTGCACCTGGAAGATTGGAAGGAGGGAGAGAGAGAGAGAAATATACGATAGTTAGTGAGACATTTGGTCTCCATCTAACCTCAAAATCCAATGATCAAACACAACATCTGTTTTATTTTACATGAGCAGATCCATTCTCAAGGTAGAACCACACTGCAAGGGAGTAGACGTGTCTGAAATTAATGGTATTAAAATATGGGTGAACATTTGTCTGCTTTAAAACATAGCACCTTCATTTCTCAATATTTTCATACAACAAAAAGGACTCAATTTTATTTTTAAAAGGACTGTGTTTACGAGTTAAATAGTTAGCAACAATATATTAACCACTTACAAACAACTGCCTATTTTCCAGAAAAGGATTGCAAAGCAGCACATTGGATCATTTTCAACAGGGTGCCAAGAGGGAATAATCAGAAAAAGATTATGCTGGAAAGTGATCCTGTCAGAAGGCATATCTTGTTTCTAGATATGCACATGAGGGACATTTGGCTTTTGCTTCCATTTAATTTTACTTTGGAGAGGATTGAGGTAGCTGAGCCCGTAAGTAGTAAATGGTCTTGACATCAGATATGCCTTTTTACAACTAGCTTCAGCATTTATGCCCTCTGGCAGCTGCAAAGACATTAGTCAGGCCCTCTGGCTCTTGTTCTCTATTTGCCAGAACAGATTTTTTTTTAGAATTTCATACTCAATCCCTGCCATGGTATTGCTTTCCCAGAATGCTCTGGATCTTTCTCCACCAGAAGATTGTGGGAGATTTAAAATCACAACTTGTAGCTGCCTACCTTGATCACCATGACATAAAAAAAGTTGTTGGAACTCTTGAAAGAATGCAGGGAACAGCAACAAAGATGATTAGTGGCCTGGAAGCTAAAACATACAAAGAATGGTTGAAGGAATTGGGTATTTTAATGAAAAGAAGGACTAGGGATGACATGATAGCAGCCTTCCAAGATCTCAGGGGCTTCCCCAAAGAAGAGGGAGTCAAGCTATTCTTGAAAGCACCTGAAGGCAGGACAAGAAGCAATGATTGGAGATTAAGAAAGGAAGAAACCAACTTGGAACTAAGAAGAATATCCCTGACAGTGAGAACCATCTATCAATGGAATGGCTCACCTCCAGGAGTTGTGGGTGCTCCACTGGAGGTTTTTAAGAAGAGGTTGGACAATCATTTGTTTGAAATGGTATAGCATTTCCTGGTTGAGCAGAGGGTTGGTCTTGAAGACCTTGAAGAGCCCTTCCAATTCTGTTATTCTGATTAATCTCCCCTTTCAGCTCAAAGCTACACCAAGAAGGCATGACAAAGGGCTGTTGAAGCTGGAATTAGCCTTGTTGTGTCTTCATATAGCAGCAAACATGTTGGGACTGCAATTCCCGTCTACTACCAGTGCCGTTCATGTTGATTGGAGCATGAATGATTTATTGAAGACTGTACACAAGAATCTGGGGACTAATGCTGAGCATTAAACTGGTGCTAGATGAGGGACAACAGAATTCAAGGGTGTGTGTGGACTTGGATTGCTTATAGCAAGGCAAGGACTCTAAACTAATGACGCCTTTAACTCCAACTCCCAGCTCTGCCTGCTCTTCTTCTACATCTACTCTCTTGGGTGAGAATTATAGGATATGTAGTCTTGATATATCCAGGGGGCCACTGGTGGGGAAAATCTGACAGTATTTATCTATCTATCTATCTATCTATCTATCTATCTATCTATCTATCCATCCATCCATCCATCCATCCATCCATCCATCCATCCATCCATCTATCTATCTATCTATCTATCTATCTATCTATCTATCTATTTATTTGATTTATATTGCCGTCTATTTGCCCACAGCGACTCATGGCAGCTTACACAATGTAAAATCATATTTAAAACAAAAAATAAAAATAAAAACAATAAAAACTAACAAAAAGAATCAAATAAATTACTAAAGTACAATAGAACAAAATTTGGGAGAACAAAAAACAAAAACAAAAAAGTATAGAAGTCAAAGAATTGCCCATACTGAATTTTACCCCCAGGTAGCACTTAATCTCAGAAAAACCAACTCCCGTGTTAATAAATTCAATCTAATAGTATTTCTCCACTTGAGCCTTTTTCTGTATGTAAAATTTCCCTGCATAGTCTGGATTTAATTCTGCAATCAGTTTCTCTGAGAATTGGCCCTATTGTTGTACGGCTTTCATCTGGTTTCCCTCCCTATCCCCACTTAAATATCAAACAACCACAACATGACACAACAATAGATTGACTTTGGAACGGTAATATGAGATGACAATTTTCTTTTTAGGCATAAGGGAAAAATGCTCTGGCACAGGAGAAAAATTGTGTTATGGACTGTTCTGAAATTTGTTCACAATGTTTGAAAAGCCTTTTGGCCTTTGTCGATAAGGAGATTGCTTCAACCTTTCACTGGGAAATTCATGGCAAGTTTCAGGAGTCAATTCCTGGATGAGATTTTTAGATTAATGCAATGTTTTGTATAATTCTTAAAGATCAGAATCATCCGAGTCATGGTATTGCCTATGACACGCTGTGGTGGTGATAGTTGGACTTTGAATTAGCAGAACAGGAAGTGAATGGATGCTGTTGAACTTTGGTGTTGGAGAGAACAAACTGATACATCATTGAACAAATAAACCCAGAGTTCTCACTTGAGGAGACATTATGTGAAGATCTAGTTCTCTGGAGAAGGCCCTGAAGCTTGAAAAAGGGCTAGGAAAGAGAAGAAGAGGACAACCAGCAGAAAGGGAGATGAACTGAGTTAGGGAGATGATCAATACGCTAATGGAAAACATGAAGGAATGGGCCTTAGTGGTGCAGGCTGTTAATAGCCTAGCACTTAGTTCCAGCTGCCTGTAATTATTGCAGGCTCGAATCCCACCAGGCTCAAGGTTGACTCAGCCTCCCATCCTCTCGGGGTAGGTAAATTGAGGACCCAAGATTGTTGGGGGCAATAAGCTGACTTTGTAAAAATGCCACTTAGTAATAAGCAGGCATATACAATGGAAGGAAGGCTATTGCTGAGCGCATTGGGTTGTGCTCCAAAAATTGTAAGCCACCCTGAGTCCCCGGAGAAGGGCGGCATATAAATATGAATTTTTAAAAAAGGACCAGATGAAATATTGTCATGGAGGTCACTAGAGTCAAAAATGACTTGATGGTACATAATCATCATCTTAATCCTTCTTCAGCCTTTTCTTCTAAAAAGAGGTATCTCCAAGTGTCACTCAACTTATGAATACATTTAAAACAATGTAGGGCAGAGTTTTATGAAAGTTGGATTGGGACTTGATTGACTCATCCCTACAATGGTTCAGTGAAATTCTCTCATCTCCAACCAAAATTGTCTCCCTTTGTGTTTGTTTAATAGAATAACAGAAGTGGAAGGGACCTTGGAGATGTGCTAGTCCAGCCCCCACCCCACCACTAATGTAATTGGCCTCGGAAAGAGGGTATAAACTCCTCCATAAATTTTTGCTACTCCTTAAACCTTTAGGCTGGTTACAAGCCTTCCTGCATCAGCTGTCTAAGACTTAAGAGTTCCCTGTACTGGCTATCAAATTGCACCCTGAAATGCAAAATAGTACCTTTTGCTGTTGTATCAGTTGGACCTTTGATGGCAGCTGCAGGAGAGACCCCATTTTGCATGACAATCAAATCAAATAGGCTCCCCCCCTATCTTATAATTAGAGCCAAGAATAATCTTGGCATCAATGAGATCTTTATCATCTTTATTAAAATGCTAAAGATGATAAATGATTCAAGGATGATAAAAGGTGTGTAGCCTAAATCATATGATGAATGGGTATGTCTAGGTAGTCTGAGAAAGTAGTGGGCCCTCACTGTTGTGGCCCGCCAGTGGCCAGAGGAGCTGGCAGCAGACTCAGACAGTGAGGAGGTTGGGGAGGAACATGGGCCAGTCCTGGAGTCTGGGGAAGGCTCTGACGAGGGCTCTGCTTTGGAGGCAGAGATGGGGCCAGGGCCTTCTGACAGTTATCAGCTGCCTTCAGAGTCGGAGATCAGTGAGGCAGAAGAACAGCTGGAGCCTGTTCCCAGTGTGTGCATGTGCAGAGCTGCCAGGGGAAGGGAACAGTTAAGGAACAAGGGTTGACTCAGGAGTAAAGGCTCAGGTGGATGGTGAATGGCCCCCTCCCATAAGGAATAAAGAGGAGGGAAAGTGGAGTGGTGTTTGCAGGAGACAATTAGTTCAATTCATTAGAGTGAACATCTGTTCCTGACTTCTTGCCAAGTAATTGCTGCTACAGTGTGGCATTTGGAAGATATCAGCCTGGCAACTTTCTCAGCCTAATAAACGTCTGTAGTTGTGCAATCTCTTGAAAGACTGTTTGCTGGGACTTTGCTGGAGAGGAATTCATTTTAGCTTAAATAAAAGGGGTTTTATCGGGACGAGGAGTCTGCTTCATGATCTTGGGAAGCCTAAGTCAGAACAGTCACAGAAGAAGAGGGGATTGACTTATTTTCCAAAGCACCAGAGGGCAGGATAGGAAGTAATGGATGGAAGTGCGTCAAAAAGAGATCCAATGTAGAAGTAAGCAGAAATGTCCTGATAAGGAAAACAATTAATCAATGGAACAGCTTGCCTCTTGAGTTGTGGGTGCTCCATTGCTGGAGGTTTTCAGAAACAGATTAATCAACCACTTGAGCTAAATGGCATACGGTCCTATCCTACCTTGAGCAGGGAGTTGAAGACCTCCCAAGCGCTATGATTCTATGTTCTATGTTTAAACAGGATGCAACCGCATGTAGGGTGCTTTGCATCGCCTTTAATTTAATGCATAGACCTTGGTTTTTGCTTACATTTCCATCCTCCTGGCTGTTCTCGTATCCCAGGGATTGTAACTTTAAAAAGGAGACCGTTTCTACGATGCATATTTCTCTAGCACAGCTGCACAGCAGGAGCTGAGCGAGGCAAGTATAGCCTTTCTGGAGAGTTGTGTGGCAAGGCCATTATGGCACCGGCTAAATTACACACAAACACAAAAAGCCATTTCCAACCTAAAGCTTTTGAAAGGTTTTCTTTTGCCTTCTCTGCTTCTACGCTGAGTGCCCACCACACGATTGGTTTCAAACTGGGCTAAACAAGATTTATTTATTTATTGATTTATTTTATTTTGTCAATTGCTTACAAGTTAATAAGTATAAGGATAAACATAGTTGTGAATACATGAAACAAATACATATAAGAAAAATAAAAGAATCAATAGGACAGGGACAGTAGGCATGTTGGTGCACTTATGCATGCCCCCTACAGACCTCTTAGGAAAGGGGTGAGGTCAATAGTAGACAGTCTAAGGTAAAAGTTTTTGGGGTTTGGGGAAGAAACCACAGAGTCAGATAGAGTATTCCAGACATTGACCACTCTGTTGCTGAAGTCGTATTTCCTGCAATCAAGTTTGGTGCAGTTAACCTTGAGTTTGTATCTATTGTGTGCTCTTGTATTGTTGTGGTTGAAGCTGAAGTATTCATTGACCGGTAGGACATTGCAATGTATGATTTTATATACTATACTTAGATCGGACCGAAGGCGGTGTCGTTCTAGATTTTCTAGGTGTAGAATTTCAAGTCTGGTGGCATAAGGTATTTTGCAACGAGTAGAGAAGTGTAGAACTCTCCTTGTGAAATATTTCTGGACTTTCTCTACTGTGTTAATATCAGATACATGATGTGGGTTCCAGACTGATGAGCTGTATTCGAGTATTGGTCTAGCAAATGTTTTGTATGCCCTAGTTAGTAGTGTGATATTACCAGAGAAAAAGCTACATAGGATTAGGTTAACAACTCTTAATGCCTTTTTGGCTATGTAGTTACAGTGGGCTCTAGCACTTAGATCATTAGAAATGAGTATTCCAAGGTCCTTGACAGAGTTTGGATCATCAACAAGGTCTTGACTATTCAGCTTGTATTTTATTTTCTGATTTTTTTTGCCAATATGTAAGATAGAGCATTTATTTGTTGAGATTTGAAGTTGCCATTTGTTTGACCATTCTGATACATAGTCAAGGTATTAAAAAAAAAGGATTGCAGAAATCCTTTTTTTTAATGAGTTTGGCATGCTTGCTTGCAGAGACTTCTTCTTGTGCTTTATAAAGCTGCCTTGTTAGTTATGCTAAGTTGATCTATTATTTAAATGTGTTAAAACAGAATGAAATGTAAGTATGAAATGTTAATGGGAAGAGCTGTGTTCGTTGGCCAGTCTCTTTCTTTCCCATTTGGTTGGAATATCTGGTGACTGGGGTAAACACCCCACCCCTTTTGTGGAATTTGGGGTCACCAGATGGGTGGAAAATTATTCTCGGGGGGGAGGGCTAAAAAAATGTAAGATGAAATGGCAAAGAGATCATTAGAAGGAAGAGCGAAACAGAGAGAAATGGAAGCTCGGCTTTTCCAAAGACTGAAACATGCAGGTTAACTGTCAAATATAAGTTCAGAAGAGGACACTCAACAAAGGTTCTGAAGATGAGATTTCAGTAGATTTGGCACAGCCAAATCTGATGCCCTAAGTGTGGATGGACTGCAGCTTCCAAAATTCCCTGGCCAGCATGAACAGGGGCAAGAGTTTCCAGCCCAATAAATGTCCAGGATTTTTTTCTTTACAAGAAGGATACATAAAGGAATTGCCTCTCTCCCATGTTTTTGGCTCCTCTTGGTAAGGTTGCTGCACAGTCAGTGTCCTTGGAGTTCCTTGGATCAAATAATACCATCTAACATCAGCTATCATAGTAATAATACTATTACTAAATTTGCAGATGATACAACAGTGGTGGGACTCATCTCCAAGGGGGATGAGTCTGCCTACAGAGATGAGGTGGACTGGTTGCTTTCGTGGTGTGGAGACAATAATTTGGTCCTCAACATTAATAAGACCAAGGAGCTGATAGTGGACTATATAGAAGGAACAGATCAGACATCCAGCCCTTGCTTATCAATGGAGACCAAGTGGAGCAAGTGGCCAGTTTTAAGTTTCTGGGTGTTACCATAAAAGAAGACCTGACATGGGGTGCTCACATTGCAGCACTGGTCAAAAGGGCCCAGCAGAGATTATACTACCTGAGACTTCTCAGAAAACAACAACTGAATGAAAAACTGCTGGTGACCTTCTACTGCTGCACCATAGAGAGTATCTTAACTTACTGCACCTCTGTATGATTTGCCAATTGCACAGGGGCAGATTGGACAGCACTCCAGAGGGTGAATGTCATTGCCCAGAGGATCAATGGTTGCCCTCCCCACTTTGGAAGAGCTTTATAGCTCCCACTGCCTTAAGAAAGTTCAAAACATTCTTAAAGATCCATCTGGGCACCCTTTTTTTTGAACTATTACCATCTAGCAGATGGTACAGGACAATAAAAACAGGGACAAATAGGCTGAAAAACAGCTTCTATCCCAGAGCAGTAACTCCATTGAATTCTACTGTCTAGTGCAATATTAATGCAATATCATGGGTTTTCAATTCAATGTATAGAATGTGAAGGATGTGTGTTTGTGTTTATTTTCATAGTCATAATGTACACTGAAGATGGTATTTAATTTTGTTGTATGAGGTGTAAGGACAATAAAGTAAAAACTAAAACTTAGTGTTTCTTAACTTTGTCAACTTTAAGATGTATGGGCTTCAACTCTCAGAATTCCCCATAAAGGGAATTCTGGCTAGGGAATTCTGGAATTGAAGTTCACACATTGTAAAATTACCAAGGTTGAGAAACACTGCATAGAACTGCATCGTCTCTGTTGTAATGGCATGATATCCCCACCACCCACCACAGAGATATGTGTGGCTTCCATTTGGATGATGTTCTGTAAGTATTTACAAATTATGGCTGTTCTCCCAGGCTATCAGCATAGGATGCTTAAGGACACCCTGATAATTGTATTTTAGGGTACATGCATACCTAAAATGGCTGACCATTTCAAGGGCAAACCTGAAAGAACAGAAATCTGAATCTAGAATATAACCTTCTGCCCAACAGGCCTGCCTCCCCAAGTCTGATTATTAATTTTCTCCCTGCTACAATCAAAAAGGCTTTCAGAAGTTGTAATTTCATCAAATTATGCTAAATATCCACAGTACAAAACAGTCATATAAAATAATTGAACATAGAATAATAGCTTTGGAAGGGATCTTGCAGGTTTTCTAGTCCAACTCCCCTGCTCAGATTGGAGACCCTATACCATTCCAGACAAATGGATCTCCAATCTCTTCTTTAAAATCTCCAGGGAGATTTTTGTGGAGTTGTGGAGCACCTACAACTTCTGGAGATAAGCGGTTCCACTGATTAACTATTCTCAATGTTAGGAAACTTCTCCTTAGTTCTAGACTTCTTAAAAAAGCTATCCACTGCCATAGCCGAACCTCTAAGCATAATCTTTGAAAAATCTTTCAGGACCAGCTCCTTGCCAAACCTATGGTCACTAGACACAGTCATCCCCATCTTCAAAAAGGAAAACCCCCGCCTAGTTGAAAATTACAGACCAAACTCCTTATGCTGTGTAACCTGTAAAGTCATGGAATCAATTATTAACCAATCCATTATCCTCCACTTAGAGACAAACAACCTACTCTCTAATAAACAATTTGGTTTCAGAAAAAAACTATCCTGTAATCTGCAACTCTTACACTGCAAAAACATATGGACTACACAACTCAATCAGGGCAAAAAAATAGACGCAATCTACATAGACTTCTGTAAAGCCTTTGACTCAGTGGTACATGACAAACTACTATTAAAACTAAAATCTTATGGTAGCTCTGGGCACCTGCATAACTGCATAGAAGCATTCCTGTCAAACAGACAACAAATGGTCAAAATTGGAAAGGTCCTATCAAATTCTGTACCTGTCAACAGTGGTGTCCCTCAAGGCAGCGTTCTAGGACCAACTCTCTTCATACTCTACATAAATGACCTCTGTGATCATATTAAGAGCAATTGCATTTTCTTCACTGATGATGTAAAGCTATTCAACACCACAGATAATTCTGCTACCCTTCAAAAGGACCTCAACTATGTATCAGAATGGTCAAACAAATGGCAACTTCAAATCTCAACAAATAAATGCTCTGTCTTACATATTGGCAAAAAAAATCAGAAAATAAAATACAAGCTGAATAGTCAAGACCTTGTTGATGATCCAAACTCTGTCAAGGACCTTGGAATACTCATCTCTAATGATCTAAGTGCTAGAGCCCACTGTAACTACATAGCCAAAAAGGCATTAAGAGTTGTTAACCTAATCCTATGTAGTTTTTTCTCTGGTAATATCACACTACTAACTAGAGCATACAAAACATTTGCTAGACCAATACAGCTCATCAGTCTGGAACCCACATTACGTATCTGATATTAATACAGTAGAGAAAGTCCAGAAATATTTCACAAGAAGAGTTCTCCACTCCTCTACTCATTGCAGAATACCTTATGCCACCAGACTTGAAATTCTAGACCTAGAAAACCTAGAACTACGCCGCCTTTGGTCCGATCTAAGTATCTTATATAAAATCATACATTGCAATGTCCTACCGGTCAATGAATACTTCAGCTTCAACCATAACAATACAAGAGCACACAATAGATACAAACTCAAGGTTAACTGCACCAAACTTGATTGCAGCAAATACGATTTCAACAACAGAGTGGTCAATGTCTGGAATACTCTGCCTGACTCTGTGGTTTCTTCCCCAAACCCCCAAAACTTTAACCTTAGATTGTTTACTATTGACCTCACCCCTTTCCTAAGAGGTCTGTAGGGGGCGTGCATAAGCACACCAAAGTGCCTACCGTCCCTGTCCTATTGTTTCTTTTATTTTCTTATACGTATCCATGTATTCATAACTATGTTTATACTTATACCTATTATCTTGTAAGCAATTGACTAATCAAATAAATAAAATAAATAAATAAACAGACTGGATCTCTCTTTAATGAACTTTCAACCACTACCCCCCATCAGATGCTTTGGAGAATATGTTGATCCCCTCTTTCTCTGTGACAGCCCCTCAAGTAAAGAAAGACTGATATTGTGTCTCCTCTAGTCTTTTTCTTCATTAGACTAGACATAGCAATTGCATTTAGACTTATATACTGCTTTACAGTGCTTTATAGCCCTCTCTAAGAAGTTTACAGAGTCAGCCTCTTGCTCCCAACAATTCTGAGTCCTCATTTCACCAACCTCGGAAGAATGGAAGGCTGAGTCAACCTTGAGCCTGGTGAGATTCGAACTGCCAAATTGCAGGCAGGCGGCAGTCAACAGAAGTAGCCTGCAGTACTGGATTGTAACCACTGCGCCACCGTGACTCATATCAAGTTCCCTCAATCGTTCATCATATGGTTCAGCCCAGAGGTGGTATTCAGCAGATTCTGGAGAACTGGTAGTAGAAATTTTGAGTAGTTCAGAGAACCGGCAAATCCCACCTCTGACTGGCCCCGCCCCCAAATACTGTCTACCACCCAAGACCCAGCTGATTGGCTGGATCTTCTTTTGTTGCCCTCCACAGGAAAACAGAGCTGGAAAGCAGGTCAGTGGGGTGGGGAGGGAATGGAGATTTTACAGTATCCTTCCCATGTCATGCCCACCAAGCCACGGCATGCCCACCAAGCCATGCTCACAGAACCGGTAGTAAAAAAAATTGAATACCAACCACTGGTTCAGCCCTCAAATCATCTTTGTTGCTCTTCTCTGCACCCCTTCTAGGGTCCCAACATTATGTTCATATTGTGGTGTCCAGAATAATTAAAACTACCTGTACGAACAGGGCACAAATAGGTAGAAACAAGGTGTCCTCAATTGCTCTGTTTTCAATTATTTCTAAAAAGCTAATAAGTTGGATGCTGATGAGATATTCCCAAGGGGCAGAGATATGGTCACTGGAAGCTTCCATCTCCCTTGCCACCCTAAGTGAGGAACTATTAGAAGATTTTCCTGGGACTTCCAGTTGGGTAGCTTAATAATGGGTGGAAGATCTTAGAATGCCATTTTATTATTTATTTATTTATTATTTGGACTTGTATGCCACCCCATCTCCGAAGACTCCAAGCCATAAGGTGTTCGTGATTGTGGCTGGCCGGACTGCAGAAGTGATTCTGAACAGGGTCTTCAAACTATTAGCTTGTGAGCTGGCAATGATGGCCGCCTACAAGGTTATTTATCATCATCCCTCCTCAACAGCTAAGTTTGGAAGACAAGCTTGATCTATTTATGAGTCTACCCATTTTCAGGGTTCACATAATGTGCTGGATCATGAACTAACCCAAAAGGCTGATTTCATGTCATGCACTAAGCCATCCAGAAAAAAATAAATGCTAATTCAGATTAAAATAAACCAAGCTTAGCAAATGGTGGAAACGCAGCTTGCTGGTCTTTGGCTAACCAGATTAAGCATCTGGGGTGAACCCAGACAGTGGGATCCTGCGGAAAACATCAGGGTGAATGCACTGAGGCCAAAGGCGAAGAGATTTGCTGGCATAAGCAGTTTAGAAAGCCAAGGAGAGAAATGGATCATCCTTCTTCCACTCCAGAAGGTGAATCCCTTGGAGACTTCCTGCTCATAGGATTAGAAAAAAGCCACATGGCCACAGATTCAGGAGATACACTCCATGCAACACTCTATTAAAAGCTGGGATTCTACATGTTGAAGTGGTCACTTGGAAGGGGATTAGCTGAATTCACGAACAATGAGACTTTCAATAACATTAGGAGGGCTATAACATTTTCTTCCATCCTAAATGAAAAATACCTCCTCATTTTATAGTTACTGAGATTGCTGGAGAACGTGACTAGTTGTGCAGAGCACACTAGAACTACTCAAAATGTGGAATTTCAAGTTGCTGGAATTCCAACCATTAACTTGAGCGTGATGCAATCTATCTCTCTAAGCTATGGATTATTTCTTTGGGCACTGCGTGGTCTCTAATTGCAAGAATCATTCTTCCTAAGCCCAAACCTAAGATTTAGTATGTTTTATCAGTCCAGCCCATGCATGTGAAAAGTGGGAAGTCTTATCACTACTACATTAGTTATTGAGAAGAACAGAGAAAAAGGAAAAGCAATGAAAAAAGATTATTATTAAACATAGTACATACCATGTTTCCCCGAAAATAAGACACTGTCTTATATTTTTTTTGGCTCCCAAAAACACACTAGGTCTTATTTTCGGGGTAGGTCTTATATATTTATGGTGCCAAATAGTGGGTGTGAGTGTGTAGGGGGTGTTTCTGGTGCACGGTTGCTCCCTGAAAAGTCTTCCTGGAACTGGAGATTTACACTAGGTCTTATTTTCGGGGTAGGTCTTATATTAGGGCAGGTTTAGAAAATAGTGCTAGGTCTTACTTTCGGGGTAGGTCTTATTTTTGGGGAAACACGGTAGAATAATAGAGTTGGAAGGGACCTTGGAGGTCTTCTAGTCCAACCCAGGCTCAAGAGGAAATCCTATACCATTTCAGACTAATGGCTGTCCAATCTCTTCTTAAAAGCCTCCAGTGATGGAGCACCCATACCTTCTGGAGGCAACTCTGTCCACTAATTAATTGTTCTCACTGATAGGAAATTTCTCCTTAGATCTAGATTGCTTCTCTCCTTGATTAGTTTTCCTTCATTGCGTCTTGTCCTGCTTTCAGGTGCTTTGGTGAATAGGTTGATCCCCTCTTCTTGGTGGCAGATATTGGAATCCTGCTATCATGTCTCCCCAGTCCTTCCATTCATTGGACTAGACATAACCAATTTACCCAAGAAAGCAAAGAGCACTATTATTAAAGCAATTTGTCTTGCTTTGCTTAACAACAGAAAGCCAGAAATGCTTCTTCCTAATTTTCTCTTCCCTATTTCCCTCCTAGTTGGAGATGATTGGAGATGTAGACAATTTGAAACATGCTGAGTTGAGGAAGATCCTTGAATGCAGACAGGAAGGGTGGATTCCAGCCAAGGCTTGCATTAGCAGAGGCAGCATATGTATTATAAAATATTTAGATTACTGCCTAGGCCTAATGCAGAAGGCTTGTTTTTAAAAGCTGACAAGTCTGCCAAAGATGAGCCCGAGGTAGCTGTGAAGTTCTGAAACTTTGGTGGGTCAGCTTGTCTCTGTTTCTGTATAAGCAAGCCAACAGTTTGATCTATAAATGAGATCTATACCATCACTAGCGGAATTCTGGACTGTTTTCCTCTTTGAAGAGATGCCCTGTTGACACACGGCAACCAGCTTTGATGTTACTTTTGATGTTCACATCGCATTTTCTCAATTGAAACTCCAAGATAGAGACTCAGATTGGAGGAATACATTTAGTTCTTGATCAATAATACTACAGCAATGGCTTGCATCAAGTCTCTACAGTTGGAAAAGCTCTAACTCTTGGAATTCTCAGCCAGTGGGAGTTTTGTTATGAAACATCTGGAAAGTGCTGGGTTGGAGAAGTTACACTTACAAAGTTCTTCCTCCTCCTCCTCCTCCTCCTCCTCCTCCTTTTGCAGGGTTATGAGCCAAATAAATATGAGTGATAATAACTACAAAGGATCTATCAATATGAATGAAGATTTGAGAAGATATTTCTTGAAAGCATGGCATTAGAATTCCAATAACCCAGTCAGTTATGTTCTCTGAACTGAGGTGGCTTCTGTTTTCGGCCAAGGATTTAGAAGCAATTCAGATTGTAGGATATGATGAAGATAAGGAGGAGGAGGTCATCTCACCAAAACAGAACAAAAAGAAATGCAATAGCACACTGTTCTTATCCATAGCTATGAGCCCTGGTGGCACAGTGGTTAGAGTGCAGTACTGCAGACTACTACTGCTGACTGCAATTCAGCAGTTTGAATCTCACCAGGCTCAAGGTTGACTCAGCCTTCCATCCTTCTGAGGTGGGTAAAATGAGGACCCAGATTGTTGGGGGCAGTAGGCTGATTCTGTAAACCGTTTAAAGAAGGCTGTAAAGCGGCATATAAGTTTATTGGTGTTGCTATAGGTAAATAGGTAAATGCTAAAGCTACAGTATAAGTAGAAGATTTAGAACAGTCTTTTTCAAATTCGGCAAATTTAAGATACGTGGACTTAAAACTCCTAGAATAACCCTGCAGGAATTCCTGGAAATGAAGTCCAAACCTCTTAAAGTTGCCAAGTTTGAAAAATATTGGCTTAATATATGGAGATGGTCTTGAAGAAAATGCTTCTATTCTATATGGCATTGTCTATATGCACAAGTGGAAAGAGGACCAAAGATTTGAACACCAACTATATTCTGGAGATGCAGACCAGATTAAAATAAAATCTTGGTACCAGATTCTCTTGAAGCCTGATAAAACTTTATTTTAGGTGCTAGATAGACCAACAATGAATTCTCCCTGGTGCCCCTTCCCAACTGATTCTATGATTGATATTTTTTGTTACCATCTGAAATTCTTTCTACAGTGATTGGGATGAAATCTATCCAATTGATGAGTTCCTTTCTTTTTTTAAAAAAAATCACTCACTTGAATTAAAAATAAAACAAAGTCTTTCATTCTTGCTTAGGGAGCGAGATGATCTTGTTTAAGGGGAAATGTACCTTCTGTTAATTTCTTTCTTTCTGAAGAAATTTTCTCAGCTTCTTCCATTTAGACAGTTTCACTGGCTGAGTCATAACTTCACAGGGGACCAATCCCAATCATTCAGTAAACTGAAGCAGATGCTTCAAACAGCAGCTCTGAGATGTCATGCAAGGGTGACAGAATTAATTCACTGTATTTTTACAGCCAGGGACAGAGGGTTTTAATATTACATATCTGCCCCCAGATAAACCTGTTGGCTAATTCCTCAAGTTATTTACCAACAGGTCAATTCTTCAAGTAAATTTATCAGGGTGCTTGTAGGAACCACGACCTGGATGACTGAGAATCTCTACAGACTTGTGGGAACTCATCTACCGTAGTAAAATAACTTGCAATGACTCACACTTTGGTATCTCACAATGAACCAGTTGAAAGGGAATATATCTAATAATGCTTAAGATAACCCTAGGATGCTGTGCAGAGGTGGTATTCAGCCAGTTGTGACCAGTTCTGGAGAACCAGTAGTGGAAATTTTGAGTAATTCAGAGAACCGGCAAATTCCACCTCTGACAGGGCCTGCCCCATCTATTCTCTGCCTCCTGAGTCCCAGCTGATCGGCTGGGTCTTCTTTGGTTGCCCTGCACAGGAGAACAGAGCTGGAAAGCAGGTTAGTGGGGTGGGGAGGGAATGGGGATTTTGCAGTAACCTTCCCCTGCCATGCCCACCAAGCCATGCCCACCAAGCCACCCCATGCCCACCAAGCCACGCCCACAGAACCAGTAGTAAAAAAAATTGAATCCCACCACTGATGCTATGGCTCTAAATACTACTACTCATGAGCCTGAGTACCTGCTGTTTCTATGATCCTCATCATCTCCTCAGTGTTGGCTGTCTTTTCAGTCCTTTGCTTTGATCTCCACCTCCCCCAAGGAGTTTGCATATGGACACAGACAACTCAACGCTATAAAATCTCAGAAGTTTTCAAGGACCAGATCCTATTTGCAAATTAACTACTTATCTCTGCTTCATAAAGGATGCATACTCGAAAAGAGAGTCTTCACTGCACTAACCACAATCACATCTATTTGACTTGCTTTTTAGTTTATGAAGGCAGCATCCACTTCAGAGCTGGTATTCAGCAGGTTCTGACCAGTTCTGGAGAACCGGGAGCGGAAATTCTGAGTACTTTGAAGAACCGGCAAATCCCACCTCTGACTAGTGATTTTATAGTATCCTTCCCCTCTCACGCCCACCAAGCCACACCCACAGAACCGGAAGTAAAAAAAATTGAATCCCACCACTGATCCACTTCCCACTTTTGGGGGATAGGGACAAGTTCTTGCTGTTGACTTTGAAAGCCTAAACCAAAGAGTCACCTTCTCCCACTTTCACGGTTTCTGTGGGGTCCTTGGTGCTGAGCTTGGTTGTTTTCTTGCAGATATTTCATTGCCCACCCAGGTGACATCTTCAGTTCTAGAAGAGAATGAGGTTTGCTCTCTCTCTTTATTAATACAGTGGCTTCTCCTATCAGTGTTGGAAAAAGTGTTCTTTTTATTTATATAGCAGTCTTCCAATATTGGAAGAGCTATCACAGAGAAGAAGCAGTCAATCTATTCTCCAAAGCAGCTGAGGGAAAGATAAGAAGTTAACGGATTCATTATTTTATTTATTTATTTTATATTTTATTACTATATCTCTATCTCTATCTCTATATCTATATCTATGTAGGTCTAGGTGTATTCGGGTCTTGTCCCGTGTAAGATTGAGAATACCTTGGCAACGCTATCTAAATCTCATCCGTCATCTTCAGGCTGGTGTCTTCAGCTTCGTTCTCCTGGGAGAAGTGTGTGATTGTGGCTGTTTTTCCCTTTTAAACTCTAGAGTTGGCTGTGTTGTTACTTCTTGATTGGTTTGTGGAGTTGATGTATGCAGATTGGATGGCTTTTTCCTGAGACCCTGTGTGGCTGAGGTGCTGGCTGTGTGTCTCTCAGCCTTTTGTGTTGTAACGACCTGGGTAATGGGCTGTGTGATGACCTTCTGAGTTCTTCAAATATCTATATCTATCTATCTATCTATCTATCTATCTATCTATCTATCTATCTATCTATCTATATCTTGGTGTATTCAGGTCTTATCCAGCATGGCACAAAGCACAAAGCCAAAGACACCAGCCTGAAGATGGCGAGTGGGATCTCAAACGCCAAGATACTCTCAATCGTACATGGGATAAGACCCGAATACACCAAGACCTACATACCTTTACCCATAAAAATCTATGAAAACATATATATATACACATACACATATACATACATACATACATACATACATACATACATACATACATAATTTATTCAGTTTCCATAGCTGCCATCTGAAGCAGGCAACTCTGGGGGAAGAACAGTCATAAATCACATGTTAACCAAGGTGGAAAATTTGTGGATCTTTCGTTTGTTTTTGGTCTACAAACACAACAGCTCTTGGCAACACGGGCAATGTCTCAGCTTGTTAAATGATGCGATGTCATCCCAAAAAATCTGAGTGGTTTCAGGTTCCTCTTGCTATTCTAAGACATTTCCACAGAATCCCATCGCCTTTTCTCTGTGCTCCCTTCTTAATACTCCCACAGTTTATTTGGTTATTTCCCACACTCTCTGTTCAACATTTTGGCTGTTATCCTCTTTTCTCCCTCCCTCGCCTGCCTTCTTTTGTTGCTCTAAACTGTGAGCCAGCAATTCATGCGAAGGCTGCATCGCTCCTATCCTCCTGAAATATATCACTCCAGAAGACTGATGCATTTAAAGAAATTAATTATCCTCCTTGTTTGCTTTCTGCCCAGGATGCATTCTCCTTCTCCTCCTCCCCAGCATTTCAGTTGCTAGCTTGGTTCCTGCTGAGTGTTTATTTCTCTCAAATATCATCTGCCACTCACAGTTCTTTCTCTCTCAAAGCATACTTGTAAAAGTTTTATGCTGAGAACTAAAAGAGGGGTCAGCTTATTTTCCAAAGCACCCAAAAGGCAAGGCAAGAAACAACAGATGGACATTTAACTGAGGAAAGATCCAATCTAGAACTAAGGAGAAATTTCCTGACAGTTCATCAGTAGGACGGCTTGCCTTCAGAAGTTGTGAATGCTCCGTCACTGGAGGCTTTTAAGAAGAGACTGGATAGCCATTTGTCTGAAATGTTACAGGTTTTCTTGCTTGAGCAGGGGGCTGGACTAGAAGACCTCCAAGTCCCTTCTAACTCTGATATTCTATGTTCTAAACAGAACCAGTGCCTTCTTTACCAGTACCTTTCTTCGTTCTATTTTAACGTTTTCTTAAAAGAGAAATTTGATGTTCTGCTTCTTGGCTGAAGTATTCTGACATATCAGAGCCTCTTTGATGTAGCCTTGAAATGAAAGGAAGATGGCAAGTTTTCTTTCTTCTTACTTTCATTGCACCAGATGGTGGGAAAAAAATAGTTTTGCCAACACTTCTCCCTGCTGCTCCTTTCTAACTGATTCTGACATGCTCCCTTTGAAGTTTTCCAGTGTCAGGAAGAATCAGGGAAGGGAAAGAAGCGATCTGGAATATTCTCCTTTCAGAGTTCAGGATAGCGATGTTGAGGAAAGAGCACAGAGAATAGCAACAAGGATGATTAGGGCCCCTAATGGGAAAAACAAAACAAAACAAAACAAAAGGAGATTTCTTCCAACAACCAGTTCTCCAAACTGCTCTGAAAGTTAACAAACGGTTCTTGAATAGGTGCAAACTGGCTGGATTCCCACCAACTGATTAGGGGGATGGAAGCTAAAACATATGAATAATGGTTGCAGGAATTGGGTATGTCTAGTCTAGTGAAGAGAAGGACTAGGAGTGATGTGATGGCATATTGCAATATTTGAGAGGCTGCCACAAAGAAGAGGGGGGGGGGTCAACCTATTTCCCAAAGCACCAGGACAAGAAGCAACAGAAGAAAACTAATCAAGGAGAGAAGGAACCTGGAATTAAGGAAAAACTTCCCAACAGTGAGAACAATCAGCCAGTGGAATGGTTTGCTTCAGAAGTTGTGAATGCTCCATCATTGGAGGCTTTTAAAAAGAGAAGAGGCAGCCATTTGTCTGAAGTGATACAGGGTCTCCTGCTAAAGCAGGGGATTGCACTAGATGACCTCCAATGTCCCTTCCAACTCTGTTATTCTATGAAATTCCTGCTAGTTTTTCTAAAACTCTTAAAACCTGACTGTGTACCTGGCCCTGGGGCATGGAATGTGTGAAGGGACCCGTAACTTGGCTTCACAATTAACAGATTAATCATCACGGTTGCTGTTTATATGTATTTCTTTTGTGGATGTTTTTATTTTTTTAATGTCTTTCAAACTGTTTAAAATTTTTAGACTTGTAAGCTGCCCAGAGTCACTTGGTTGATTTTGGCAACCACCGAAATTGAATAAATAAATAAATAAAATCTAAACAGCCACATGTCTCTTCCAACTGCAGGATTATACTCTAAATGAATCAGCTTGTGGCAATTAAAACAAAGAGACTCATGGGCATGCTCACACTCAGACAGAGCACAAGGCCTGGGATGAATTCTTAATCATCCAAAAACTGTTTTTGATGACCAGTCCCTATTTCAATGTCCCATCTTCCATTTGTAGGATAGGGGAAACCACCACTGAAGGGAAATGGAATGAGCCTGGATCCAGTCTGTAAACTTAAATGACCCACACCACAACTAAGCAAAAGCAGAAAGTCAAACTAAAACTGTTATTGTGGGTCATTAACTTGGTCACATATTGAAGAAGTTAAGATTAATTGTTCAAGTAGGTATGAGTTCTGGAAGGACAAAGGATAATAAGCATGAAAAAGCTAAATATTGCATCAACTCTGCATATAAGAGCTTTTGTTCATCGTGGGTTTATGATCCGAGCTTAAGAAAGCTAACGAGATAATTGATTCCTAGGATTTCTATTGTGTTTCCTGGAAATTAGAGACTCACACATAGCTGAGAAACCATGGAAATTATGGAAGAATCTAAATATGAGTTCTCAAGTAAAAGGAGAGATATATCCAAAAGGTGGAAAAGCAGGGTAATCTGTCAGATTCTGTTGGATTAACACAACACACTGAATCCTAAAACTGGATTAACATAACGCAGTCCCTGTGTTCATATAACATGCCATGTACACCCAATAAATCATATTCTGTCTTAATTTAAGAACCTAGATCATATTATATGCTAAGACAATAGTTGGATTTCCACAGTATGATTCCATAGTATGTTTTGATTGCTTATTGTACCCTACGACTATATTAAGTGTTGTACCTGATGATTCTTGACAAATGTATCTTTTATATACACTGAGAACATTTGCACCAAGACAAATTCCTTGTGTGTCCAATCACACTTGGCCAATAAAGAATACATTCTATCTATCTATCTATCTATCTATCTATCTATATCTATCTATCTATCTATTTATCTATCTATCTATCTATCTATCTATCTATCTATCTATCTATCTATCTAACATGGTGTCTCAAGAAGCATGTTAACCTCCTCTAACATGTTGTGTGAATCCAGTCTCTCAAAGTTCTGAATTCCAGCAAGCTTCCCTTCTTGAGGGCAAGATATTCACTTCCAAGTTTCCACCCTGCAAATTGGGCATTTGCAAACTGTGTTCATCCCTTGTTGACACACACAGGGCAGTATTCTATACACCAAAGCTCTTACCTTGAGAAACAGGGCACCCTTTGAAGACAAGGCATCTGTTCCTTTTCCGTTGGGGTAACAGTGATAGGCAGCATCCATAACTGGGTAGCGGCTGGCAAAAAGCAGGCCACTGTTCACAAATTTGAAGGTACAGCAGCCATGGCAGCTGTAGACTCCAACGTCATACAGAATGTACTCAAAGTAGCGGTGCAGCTGATTTTTCAACTTCTCTGCCGCCCTTTTGTCGAACACTTCCTGCAAGCACAGGAAGTCCAAGTTGGCAGGAAAGAAAGCCGAGATCTCGTGGTCAAAGGGCTCGTCCATATTCTTCTTTTTCTTCACCGAGGTCTTCTTCATAAGCGAGGCCTTGTAGAGGAGTTTACTGTTGACGGTGCTTTGGTCAACTGGGCCATCTCCAGAGCGCATCTTCACCAGGGACTCTCGCGAGGCAGTGCAGCTATCCAAGCTTCCAGAATCCCCTTCTTTTTGCTTATGGTTGGGGGTTTGACCCTTCGGGATCTCCGCTTCTGATTCAGGTGAACAGTTGATTGCTCCCTTGCTTCCCATCCCATCGGCTTCTAGGTCTGAAACGTGGCCGTTATCCTCACCACCGATGCGCACGATGCAAGTGTTGCCATCTTCTCCATCCCCAGCATCTCCTCCAGCTTTGGGATCTCTGCCATCTTCATGGTTAGGACCGGCGTTCTCCCCTTTATACTCCATGGATGTGGTTCTCTTAATGCCCGTGTTGGCCGCCCGGTTATTGCCATCTCCCCCTTGTGGCGAAACGAGACTGCTAAAGCTGGCGGCACTGATCGAGGTGTTGGTGGGAGAGTCTATGTAGATTTTGATTTGGGGCCTGCTGGCGCCATTCCGGATCCTTCGCCCAATTTCCTTTGCTCGGGCCTGTGTGTTGAAAACATTGTTTAATCTCGCCAAGGAGTCTGGCAGCAAGCAGACGTTGGCACTGCTAAAACAAAAGCTTTTCCCATTGCTGGCTGCCTTCCACTCGGTGAGTAAGGAGGATCCATTGATCTGGCTTTTGTCCTGAAGCCTGGAATAAATGTATGGACGTCTCACGGACTGCAGAGGGGACCATAACAGAAAGCCGATCAGGGCAAAAGGAAGGGAGACCACCAGCAATGCTAAGTAGATGGGCGTGGTGATGATGATGCAGAGAGCATGGAAGTAGCATGGGTCATCTCCCCTTTGCCGTTTCTCGTAGGTGGTAGGCACAAAAGAGGCCAGGAGCCGGTCCCCGAGCCAATAGCATGGGAAGATTAAGCCCCAGGAAAAGGAATGCAGTGCAGAAAGAAAGCCGTTAGGAAATGGGGAAGTGTATAAAACCATTGCAACTCAGTTAGGACACCCCCTTCAGCACCTTCTACATGGTGTCACCACCGTCCACCGTCCATCAGAATCTGGGTTTGCAGGCCAAGAGGGGGAACGGACATGCTCCTGGCAGTTGACGTCCTCTGGATTGCAATGAGCATTTATCCTTGGAAGGACACCAACTCAACTTCATTTAGGAGGAGCAGAAGGTGGGCCAAGGATTCCTGTGAGCTTCAAAGGTCTAGAGGCATCAGGTTGTCTCATTTCTCACTGCAGGCAGCATGTAGGTTATCGGGACATGAGCAACAGATGTGCCTGAAAAGGTACAAGAGAAAGAGAGAGGGAGAAAAAAGAAGGAGATTGAGAACAGCTGTCAATTATGAGATATGCGCTGGCGACAAGGAAATTACAATCATAAGGGGCCTTCACACATTACATGAAGCTTATGATGCGCATAACCATGATTGGAATAAACCAGGGGTGGTATTCAGCCAGTTCTGACCAGTTCTGGAGAACCAGTAGTGGAAATTTTGAGTAGTTCGGAGAACCGGCAAATCCCACCTCTGACTGGCCCCGCCAACCCCATCTATTCTCTGCCTCCCATTGTGTCCCAGCTGATCGGCTGGGTCTTCTTTTGTTGTCCTGAACAGGAGAACAGAGCTGGAAAGCAGGTTAGTGGGGTGGAGAGGGAATGGGGATTTTGCAGTATCCTTCCCCTGCCATGCCCACCAAGCCACGCCCATAGAACTGGTAGTAAAAAAATTTGAATCCCACCACTGGAATAAACCATTAGCTTGGGTCACCAATATTCTAAGCCATAGTTTATGACTGGCTCCATATAACCAGGGGAAAAACTCAGTGGGTTAGCAGCTGTTTGTTCTAGATCACACAGGTTTACTACAAAAAAAGAGTATCCTATCAAGTTATCTATCTGGATTGTCCAACCTCCAGACCATTGCTATAATTGAGCCACCTCGGCTTGGCGATTCTCCCTACAAAATTATTCCAGACCTTCTGCTTGATCGCTCAGTTTCCATGAGAAAAAAAAAAATCAAATTCCAGCACTTTGACCTGTAGAGTTTAAAAAGGGGGAAAGGTGCTGGAAACATTTTATACGACAACCCACTAAGAACCCAATCGTTGCCTCTTTGTGTTTGGAACAATGAAGGAGAAAGAACGAGGATAATTGAAGGAGCTAAAATTCTGGTTTTTTTAAATTGGGTAAAATGAAGATGTGGCTAAATGAAGGAGCTGTCAAATCAAGCTTACCAGCTCCTCCTGGTTGTTATTCAGAAGCAGGTCCCATGCAGTTTATTCTGATTTATTTCCAGAGAAACTTGCACAGGAGTGGAGCATAAATCACTGAAAACATATCTGGCATGTTATTTATGTTGAGCGCATTTGGCAGTGCTGTGTCTATATCCCCTTAGGGAGGCCTTCCTCGCCTTTTTCATCATGGTAGCTTTCTCCCTACCATGCTGACGATCACCCTTACACGACCCAGTCTGTATTATCTCCTAGGCAAAACAGTGGCAATTGGAAATGTGGGGATAGAGCACTTGGATTTCAATTGCCCTGAGGAGTGCCAAGGCCAGGGTTTAACTTTTTGGGGTGTGAAGGAGAGAGAAACATATGAAGAATGGTTGCAGGAATTGGGTAAGTCTAGTCTAATGGAAAGGAGGACCAGGGATGACATGATAGCAGTGTTCCAGTACCTCAGAGGCTGCCCCAAAGAAGAGGGAGTCAACTTATTTTCCAAAGCACCAGAAGGACAAGAAGTGATGGATAGTTTAGTTTAGTTTAGTTTATTGTCCTTGCACCTCATACAATGAAATCAAACACCATCTTCAGTGCACATCATGACCATGAAAATCAACACAAACACACACCCTTCACCCTTCACACGTTGAACCGAAAACCCCCAACACTGCACCAACACTGCACTATACAGCAGAATTCAAAAGAGCTACTGCCCTGGGATAGAAGCTGTTTTTCAGCCTATTTATCCTTGTTTTATTATTCTGTACCGTTTGCCAGATGGTAATAGTTCAAAAAAAAGGGTGCCCAGGATGAGATGGATCTTTGAGAATGTTTTGAACTTTCTTAAGACAGCGGGAGCTCTAAAGCTCTTCCAAAGTGGGGAGAAGGCAACCAATGATCTTCTGGGCAATGATGTTAACCCTATGGAGTGCTGTCCTATCTGCCATTGTGCAGTTGGCAAACCATACTAATCCAGGAAACTAATCCAGGAGAGAAGCAACCTAGAAGTAAGGAGAAACTTCCTAACAGTGAGAACAATTAACTTGCCTCCAGACGTTGTGGATTCTCCATCACTGGAGGCTGTTAAGAAGAGACTGGATGACCATTTATCTGAAATGGTACAGGGTTTCCTGTTTGAGCAGGGATTGGACTAGAAGCCCTCCAAGGTCTCATCCAATTCTGTTGTTCTGTTATTCTGAGCCTCAGTCAAGATGACCTCAAGTGGTTCTTTTCTCCTTTCTTACCATCATTGTTGTGATGACCTATTTGTCTGATCTTTGCTTTGATCCCAGTCTACCCAATCCACATTTGTAGAGGAGAAGGTTGTCTGCTTTGGAAGCCACATTAACACCAGAAACTTCCACGCTGCCACATTCCTGTGCCAGGGAAATTAGGAGGGGCGGGGGATTTTTAGAGCGTTAGTAGTTAGACATAATAGCATTCTCTGTAATAGGAGCCTCTGTGGCGCAGTGCAGTAGAGTGCAGTACTGCAAGCTACTTCTGCAGCCAGCTGCCTACAATTTGGCAGTTCAAATCCCACCAGGCTCACAGTTGATCAGCTTTCTGTCCTTCTGAGCTGGATAAAATGAGGATCCAAATTGTTGGGGGCAAGAGGCTGACTCTGTAAACCACTTAGAGGGCTGTAAAGCACTGTGAAGTGGTATATAAGTCTAAGTGCTATTGCTATTTTCCTTCCTTCCTTCCTTCCTTCCTTCCTTCCTTCCTTCCTTCCTTCCTTCCTTCCTTCCTTCCTTCCTTCCTTCCTTCCTTCCTGTTAGAAAGCAGTATTGCAGCTAATTCTGCCAACTGTCAGCAGTTCAATCCTGACCAGCTCCAGGTTGACTCAGCCTTCCATCCTTTGAGGTGGGTAAAATGAGGACCCAGATTGTTGGGGGCAAGAGGCTGACTCTGTAAACTGCTTTGAGAGGTCTGGAAAGCACTATAAAGAGGTATATAAGTCTAAGTGCTAGTGCTATTTTTCTTTTCAGTCAAGGTCATGTTGTTCCTGCACCTGGAAGTGGAGTGGTTGAAGGGATGGATGGTGATTGGATCATGTGATGGACTGATGGGTGCAGAGGTTGGGTTTTGACTTTTGAATTACTGAAGGAAATCCCAGAACTCTCAAATTCAGGTTTTCCCAGATGTGCCAGTATGACTTTTCCAATAAAAAGAAACTTTGAGAAAATGCCTGTCTCGGAGTTTTTGATTGGAGTTTGGTTTTGCTGGAATGCTGACAAAGGTACAATGTGTGTAGTAATGCCATTAAGGCAGAGGTCCAAGAGAGACAATTTAATCTAATGGTTAAGGCCCCATGCTAGAATGTGGGAGATCATGAGTTGAAGTCCCTCCTTAGTCAAGAAAGCCAACTTGGATCCACCCCTCTCTCTCACACACACACTCCAACTCCTCTCACAAGGTGGTGGTTGTGGGGAAAATAGGAGGAAGAACATGTGTTGGATATGTTCATCTCGTTGAGTTATTTGTAGAAATAATAAAAGATGGGATACAAATAAATAAATAATAACAAGTTTCCAAATACAGCTATTGTTCTGACCCAAATCCAGTAAGACAAACAATAATCAAAGAGAACAGAAACCTTTTAATGATTCTTACGAATCCCCAATTAAAAGGCTGCTGCAAACTAATTAACTTTGATAAGCACGAGCCTCACTAAAACTGTGCTAGACTGCCATGAATAACAGATAAGAAATATTTCACAACACAAGAGTCTTCAAACATCAACTTAAGATACTGCAATGTCCATGAGGCTGAGTTTCAAAACATTTTTGCTTCCTGCAAAGAACATTCACTTCACAGCTGGCTTTTATCTTCTTGAAGGAGGGGCCATTACCTTGCAGTCTTACTCCCGAGTCACCCGTGCTGTTGTAACTGCTCTTTCCTGCGAGCAGCCCTGCGCGCACATGCACTTGGCACAGGCTCCTCAGGAACCTCCTCATCGCTGCTGCCAGCCCCCACAATCTCTGAAGGCAGCAGTCCACTCCCTGATGGTCCTGGCCCCTCATCTGAGTCCTCACTCTCCTCAGCCTTCTGTACCTGCTGCCGGCTAACCACAACAGCTATCTTAGGTCCCCAGGAGACAGCGAATGGGAGGTGAAAAATAATAAAAGGGAAATTGTATTCACAAATTAAAAAAAAAGATGCTGACACACTAGAAAGGGTGCAGAAAAGAGCAACTAAGATGATGTGTGTACAGTCACACTTGGTCAATAAAGAATTCTATTAACAGGGGCAGAGGAAAAATTGATATAAAAAAACATATAGCTACTTACTATACATTAAATTGGAGGATGAACAAGTAAAGGAAACAATGATAGCTTGGGCAAAAAAAATTGGTTATACAATTGAATTAGATAAATGGCAAAATTGTGGGATAGGAGCTATAAATTAACAATATCAACTGCATATAAAGAAAACTTGTTTTATAGATGGCATTTTGCACCAAGGATGTTTAAAGACAAATCGGCTAAATGCTGGAAGTGCCACCAAATACCTGGGTCATATTATCATATGTGGTGGACATGCCCAAAAGAAAAAAAAAAACTGGACAAAAATACATACGTGGTTGGAAAAAATGATAAAACAGTGTATTGATTTAAAACCAGAAATATTTCTATTGGGGATTCTATCCAAAAAATACAGTAAGGAAAATGCGTATTTAGTTATACATATATTAACTGCTGCTTTGAATCGTATTTGCACAATATTGGAAGAGTGAAGAGATACCTACAGATGAGAATGTGATTAGGAAAATATTAAAATGTGCAGATATGAATAGATAGGCAATTAAAGAGCAAACTGAATACTATATGGCTTGGGATCTATTTTATCAATGGTTAAATAATAAAAATGGAAGTTAGAAACAGGGAAACAAAATAAAGAAGATATATTAAAAGAGATAAATAAATATGATGACTAGCGTGTTGAATATTGCTATTTTAATGTTGTAGAATTAATATGTGGAATGTTACTATTTTAAATATTGTAGAATTAATATTTATGTAATGAATGATGTTGCAATTTTGATTATTGTTTAACAAAGATATTTGTACCCAGACAACACACTGTTCAACTGAAGATTGGATTATTATATTTTAAAAAAAAGAATTCTATTCTATAAGGGGTCTGGAATCTAAGGGAACCAGATATATCTAGTCTAACAAAGAAAAGGATTAGAGAAGATATGACAGCCATCTTCCAATACTTGAAGGGCTGTTACAGAGAAGGGGGTGTTGATTCTTCTTAGCACCTGCAGATAGGACAAGGATCAATGGGTGGGAAGCTCATTAAAGAGAGATCTAAACTGGAAATAGGGAAGGAATTTCTGACAGTGAGAACAGTTAATCAATGGAACAACTTCCTCACTCATTCTAGGTGTTCCATCGCTAGACATTTTCAAGGAAAGATTGGACAGCCATTTGCCTGGGTTGGCTTGGGCAGCAGGTTGGATCAGAAGACCCGCATTCAGCTGGTTCTGACCAGTTCTGGAGAACCAGTAGCAGAAATTTTGAGTAGTTCAGAGAACCGGCCAATCCCACCTCTGACTGGCCCTGCCCCCATCTATTCTCTACCTCCCTAGTTTCAGCTGAATGGCTGGGTCTTCTTTTGTTGCCCTGTACAGGAGAAGGGAGCTGGAAAGCAGGTTAGTGGGGTGGGGAGGGAATGGGGATTTCACAGTATCATTCCCCTGCCATGCCCACCAAGCCACGCCCATAGAACACAGTACTTCTAGGAAGTACTCTAAGCAAACAATGGAAGAAGTACAGGTTGATACCACAAGTCTGATTCAACCCTTTAAATATCCTATCAAGGCCAATCTCTTGTCATACACAGCAGTAACAAGGAACAGAGAGGTACAACCCTTTTTGTTTTGGAGATGATCCTCAGCCTATATCCCAAGATGCAACTGGACTTTCTTTGTTTTTCCTTGAAGACATTTCACTGCTTCTCCAAGAAGCTTCTTCAGTTCATGAGCCAAAGAAGCTTCTTGGATGAGAAGCAGAACATCTTGGAAAGAAAGCACAGTCTTAGAGCAGTTTCAAGTCTTGCTGGGAAGACATTCTTGCTGGCTGAGTGAGAACAGTATTTTTATTATATCCATCTCTCTCTCTCTCTCTCTCTCTCTCTCTCTCTCTCTCTCTCTTTCTCTCTCTCTCCCTCCCTCTCTCTCTCTCTCTGTGCACATGTGTGTGTGTGTGTGTGTTTCAAATGCAATTGTCACATGGCACCATCTGTCTCTTAGCAAATTATGCCAAATTATAAGGATATAGTTCTTAAATTGTATTATATTTGCATTTTAATCAATCTTAGGCTAATCAGCCTTGAAATGTCCAGGGGAATCAATAGCTGGAACAACAACAACAACAACAACAACAACAACAACAACAACAACCTACTGCGAAATGTAATTCCAGAGATAAATACTCCAGGAGCAATTTTTTTCACGGTCTAAAGCAGTGTTTCTCAATCTTGACAATTTGAAGATGGGTGGACTTCAACTTCCAGAATTCCCCAGCCAGCACTGGGGAATTCTGGGAGTTGAAGTCCATGTATCTTCAAGTTCCCAAGGTTGAGAAACACTGGTCTAAAGGAAGGAAAAAAATGAATTTGCATGGAAGAGGAATGGCTGAATAAAGCAGGAAGAACAACTTATCAAGATCATTCTGGTTGTAGCTGTACTGTAAACCATGATAGAGGCTCTCCAACCTTATAGTTATGAACTCTTAAAAGAGGAGCAGGAGTCGTATCTTTAATCGTCCAAGCTACATACTTTTTTTTTTCCAGCCAAGAAAGAAATTTGTTTAGCTTAGTTTGCATTTTAATGTGTCCTTATCTATTTTTGCATGTTCAACGTGAGATGTAGATCTGTTCTCTAGAAGTCATAATTTTCTACATTCTGCAGTGCATCTCGCCAATTAAAATACAAAACGATCCCAGGGACCAACGTGATACATTTTTTGAAAGCACTGTAGAAACACTGTTCCGTCAGAGGTACTAGTTTGCCTGCCAAAACCACCAACGTGGGTACACATTGGTAAAACTGCAAATAGAAAAGTGTACATTTGGAAAAGCAAGCACAAAAAAAAAAAGAAAAGAAAAAAGAAAAGACGTATACATTTTAAGGCAAATGTAAAAGAAGGTTTTTGTGCAAAAAGCCACAAAAATGAAAAACGGAGACTAAACAAAATTAACACATAGACAAATTGCATTATTCTACACTAGTGTTTCTCGCTGGCTGGGGAATTCTGGGAGTTGAAATCCACACATCTTAAAGTTGCCAAGGTTGAGAAACACTGGACTAATGCACAAGATTCTATGATTTTCATAGACTCATAGGGCCCAAAGGGATTTTGGAGGTCTTCTAGTCCTACCCATGCCCAAGGCAGGAGTCCTCATACCAGCCTGCACAAATCGTTGCCCGATCTCTTTTTGAAACCTTCCAGTGATGGAGCACTCACAACTTCTGGAGGCAAGCCATTCCACTGGTTAATCATTCTCACTGTCAGGAAATTCCTCCTTAAATCCAGGTTGGATCTCCTCTGAAGAACTTCCACCCATTGCTTCTTGTCCTGCCCTCAGATGCTATGGAGAATAAATTGATCCTCCTCTTCCTCTGCGACAGTCCTTCAAGTATTGGAGGACTGCTATCATGCCTCGGTTTTCTCTTCACTTTGTTTTGAAACTGGAAGAGGTCATCTTAAAAGGTTAAATTGTGGCAATTGGATCAAAAGTTTTATTAAAATTGAGGCGTTTCATGACTCATCCAAGTAACTTCTTCGGTCAAAATGAATATTTTGATGAGCCTCGGTGGCGCAGTGGTTAGAGTGCAGTACTGCAGGCTACTTCTGCTGACTACCAGTTGCCTGCAGTTTGGCAGTTCACATCTCACCGGGCTCAAGGTTGACTCAGTCTTCCATCCTTCTGAGGTGGGTAAAATGAGGATCCAGATTGTTGGGGGCAACAGGCTGACTTTGTAAAACCTCTTAGAAAGGGCTGTAAAGCACTGTGAAGTGGGATATAAGTCTAAGTGCTATTGCTATTTCTAGTAGGCAGAGAGTCAAATAGTCATTGGAAAGAACCAATTCTTGCCATACAGACTGCGGGGTGGGGGATGTTCCCCCAAAATTTACATGGAAGAAATAACCATGATGGTTTTAATTAGACTGTCTATTCCATACTCAGTAGGCTTCCTAGAAATGGTGTATGCATTGCACAATATAAAAACAGAAAGATTAGAGTTCAGCCTCCTGGAAGGCTCAGATTAAAATCTCCATTCATTTCTAATGCTTGCTGTGTCCCCAGCCCCGCAGGATCAACATGAAGTTAAAATTGTGATGGTGATTGTTACTGATGTTAAAAGTGCGTAAGTGATCTACTAGGAGAAAGCGCTCACAAAGATGGCTTACATAGTTACATAAATGAACAAAGTCTTAAAAAACAACAGTGACATCTAAGTACTAAATTAAATAAGTGGGGTCCTTGGTGCTCTTTGCCCTTGGTGGTTTTCTTGCAGATGTTTCAATGCTAAACTAGATGACATCATCAATGCTCTACCACTGCAAGAAATTCACCAAGGGCAGAGAGCACGAAGGACCCCACATATTTGAACCCGGAGCTAGAAATATTCCCTTCTATCAGTAAATTTAAATATTTCAGTGTGCCCTACTGGGAGGTCCCTGAAGGAAGTGTAGAATAAAGGGATTAAAGTTAAGGTGACCAACCGTCCTCCTTTAGAGAGGACTGTCCTCCTTTTGTAAGTTCTGTCCTCTCTCAAAAAGTGTCCTCCTACATGTCCTCCTTTTTTTAAAAAAAAAATTACATTTATATGCCGCCCTTCTCCGGAGACTCAGGGCGGCTTACAATTTTTGGGATACAACCCAGTGTGCTCAGCAATAGCCTTCATTCCATTGTATATGCCTGCTTATTACAAAGCGGCATTTTTATGAAGTCAGCTTATTTCCCCCGACAATCTTGGGTCCTCAATTTACCTACCCCGAGAGGATGGAAGGCTGAGTCAACCTTGAGCCTGGTGGGATTCGAGCCTACAGCAGTTGTAGGCAGCTGGAACTTAAGTGCAGGCAATTAACAGCCTGAGCCACCAAGGCTTTTTGATATTTGAAGACTAATCTGTAAATCTCCGTATTTGATCGATGCTGAGCTGATCCATTGTGTGTGATGTGATGTATTTGTATTTGACATCACAATTCATCAAGGCTCGGTACAGTGCGGTGAGATGCGATTATGAGACGCATGCGCTCCACACAGGAGAACTGTTTTGAGAGAGTGTGCCGTGCGCAAGTGGCTTTGGTTTTTTTCTTCAATTTATTTGTGTCTTCCTTTTCATTGTAAAAAAGTTGGTCACCTTATTAAAGTTAACACAAGCAATTAAACCATGAGACTGGCCAAAGAAATTCTGCCAGTACAAAAGGACCAGAACAAACTTCCCTTAATTTTCCAAAACAAACAACAGGATTATGGAGCAGTGTAGGAAGAAGATTATTTGGTGCAGCATTAACGGCTCGAAAGTAACCCAAGTCTTTCATCCTACAATTAACTTCTCCACCTGAAACAGGGCTCCCAAATCTATTGGGTATTTATAATATACTTCTAAACTCCCAGCTAATTGTGCAATTGCTCAATGGAGCAGAATTCTCTAATCTGCAGCTATTATCTAGGGAAACTAACAAGACATTCTTTAGGTATAAAAATGCCATGTGGCCAAAAGACTTAGTGTAATTCCTTTTCTTTTCTTTTAAAGATGTGTATCCAATAGAGATTATTGGATGTTGTACAAGAAGTTGTTCATTTTATAATTGGACCCCATTCTCATTCCTCTTTCCGATTCTTCAAGGAATAAATCTCAATGCTGCTTAAATTAAGCACATTTAAGATGTCACCCAAAATTCAATAAAGCAATATAAAATTCTCTCCCTGCTCACTCCATGTATTTTCTCTCTTTCTCTCCCTCCTTATTGCCAAGATATGTGTGCCCACGATAGCATTATATTGTTAGGACAGATATCAAGTTGGTGGCTCAGGCTGTTAAATGCCTGCATTTAAGTTCCAGCTGCCTACAATTACTGTAGGCTCGAATCCCACCAGGCTCAAGGTTGACTCAGCCTTCCATCCTCTCGGGGTAGGTAAAGTGAGGACCCAAGATTGTTGGGGGAAATAAGCTGACTTCATAAAAATGCCGCTTTGTAATAAGCAGGCATATACAATGGAATGAAGGCTATTGCTGAGCACACTGGGTTGTATCCCAAAAACTGTAAGCCGCCCTGAGTCTCCAGAGAAGGGCGGGATATAAATGTAATTTAAAAAAAAGTTATCTAGTGTGGCGGCAGCCAAAAAAGCCAATGCAATCCTAAATTGCATTAACAGAGGGATACAATCAAGATCAAGGGAGGTACTAACACTACTCTATAAAGCCTTAGTAAGGCCACACCTAGAGTACTGCATCCAGTTTTGATCACCACACTATAAAAAGATGTTGAGACTCTAGAAAGAGTGCAGAGAAGAGCAACCAGGATGATTAGGGGACTGGAGGCTAAAACATATGAGGAATAGTTGCAGAAACTGGGCATGGATAGTCTAATGAAGAGAAGGACCAGGGGGGACAGGATAGCAGTCTTCCAGTATTTGAGGGGCTGCCACAGAGAGGAATGGGTCAAGGCACCTGAAGGTCAGAGAAGGAATAATGGATGGAAACAGAACAAGGACAGATTCAACCTGGAAATAAGGAGAAATTTTCAGGCAGTGAGAACCATCAACCAATGGAACAGAAGTTGCCTTCAGAAGTTGTGGGAGCTTCATCACTGGAGGCTTTCAAGAAGAGACTGGACTGCCATCTGTCAGAAATGGTGTAGGGTCTCCTGCTTGGGTGTGGATTGGATTAGATGACCTACAAGGTCCTTTCCAACTCTGTGCAATGAAAAAACACTGCACACTTAAGGTATTATCTTTTCCTACCGATCCACAAGAAACTTCAGGAGAAGAGGCTGGAGTCAAAGATATATACAGGTAGTCTTCGACTTACAACAGTTCATTTAATGACCGTTCAAAGTTACAACAGCACTGAAAAAAGTGACTTATGGCCATTTTTCACAGTTACAACCTTTGTAGCCTCCCCATGGTTATATGATCAAAATTCAGATAATTCGTTCATACTTATGACCAAGGGTTTTTAAGACTTGTGGACTTCAACTCCCAGAATTCCTCCTCCAGTCATGTTAGCTCAGGAATTCTGTGAGTTGAAGTCCACAAGTCTTAAACTTGCCAAGTTTGAAGACCCTTGATTATAACCCTTGATGCGTCCCTGGTTTATGTGATCTCCTTTTGCAACCTTTTGACAAGGTGAAGGCACCAGGCTAAAATCCAGGCTACTGTGAGTTCTAGTCCCAGTTTAGGCATGAAAACCAGATGGCTGACACTCTTAGCCCAATCCACCTCACAGGGTTGCTGGGGTGGGGAAAACAGATGGAAGAAGTATTATAAGAGCCATGGTGGCTCAGTGGTTAGAATGCAGTATTGCAGACTGACTCTGCCCACTGCCAGCATTTCGAATTTCACCAGGTTCAAGGTTGACTCAGCCTTCCATCCTTCTAAGGTGGGTAAAATGAGAACCCAGATTGTTGGAGGCAAGAGGCTGACTCTGTAAACTGCTTAGGGAGGGCTGTAAAGCATTGTGAAGTGGTATATAAGTCTAAGTACTATTGCTATTTCCCTTCCTTCCTTCCTTCCTTCCTTCCTTCCTTCCTTCCTTCCATCCATCCATCCATCCATCCATCATGCGCAGTGGTTAGAATGCAATTCTGCCGACTGTCAGCAGTTCAATCCTGACCAGCTCAAGATTGACTCAGCTTTCCATCCTTCTGAGGTGGGTAAAATGAGGACCAGGATTGTTGGGGGCAAGAGGCTGACTCTGTAAACTGCTTAGGGAGGGCTGTAAAGCATTGTGAAGTGGTATATAAGTCTAAGTGGTATTGCTATTGCTATTAGGGACATTCAGCTTGAGTTTTACATAAAAATAACAAAGGGAGGATAAAACAAAATCTAACTTTGAAATCTAATATTTATTCAGGAGTTTCTGCTGATTAATGCATTTGTTTAATTGATCAAAAATCTTTGATCATTGATGTGCATAAAGTCTATGTAACTTACCAGCTCTTTGCTCATTGGTGTACGAGACCAGTGACTCACTGTAACTCGGTAGCTTCGAAATGTCACAAAATAATTATTTGGCAATTGTTGGTGCTTTATGGGTGAAATTTCCACCAAAGCTCTTTCATCTACTAAATTCAAACTGCTTAGGGAAAAAAAGGTGGCAGAAGTCAGAAGAAATGTTCTTGCTGACCCCATTAATGAATGTGGAGTGATTCAGCCTTTTAAAAGCTACGCACATCTGCTCACATGAGCGCATGGGTGATTGTTGCTGTCTCCCACATTAAAGAAAAGAGGTGGATAGCTATGCAAGGGTCTGTTGCAAAGATATCTATTGCAAGAGCGATTTGACCTGCCCAGTTTTGCATTCCTGTTGTGCATTCCTGTGGTTGGCCAAAAGCCAGAGTTCAGTTAATGGCTGGAAAGGTCTTGCTAGCTGGGTAGGTGACCTGAAAGAGAGAGAGCATGGGTGCAGAGAATATATATGTACATCAGTCACCTCTGGGGCACGGTGCGGGTTACAGGGATGGAGGTCTCCTCTTCTGCAGGGAGACAGGAATGGAGAATTGACTGAGTAAAAAAATTCTGCACTGCCACTCCTATACATGCAATTACTCTACGCATTCAAGCCTGACTACTGTTCCTGGGGTACAATAAAGCCTGAATTTCTAATAATTTGTTCTTCTCTCAGTGTGAGTCAGACAGCGAGGATGGGAAGCCCGTGGCTTACAATCACCACGCCTTACATGCTTTCGAACTGCTAGGTTGGCAGAAGCTGGGACAAGTAACGGGAGCTCACTCCATTACGTGGCGCTAGGGATTCGAACTGCCGACCTTTCTGATCGACAAGCTCAGCGTTTTAGCCACTGAGCCACCGCGTCCCTCGTGAAGAAGGATTAGTCAATAGTTAATCAGATTGGAAATCTTGGAATATCTTTTCCAACACATTTCATTAAAAGGCATAAGGTTTCCGCTGTAGCACATGTAGTCTTATGCCTTTTAATAAAATATGTTAACTAGAAAAGATGCTACCAGGCTTCCTTGAATCAATGTCCTTCTGTGACATTATCTCAATGTAATCCTATCACAATTTTGTTAAAAAGGTAAGGCCTTAGCTGTGTAAAAGGATTAGAATTCATTTTGGGTAGTTAAGTCTCTCTGAATAAAACGCTAAAGCAATGTGGTTTGTTGGGTTCTGGCTTAGGGTGTTACATGAATTTAGACATTGTGACTTTGTAAAGCAAGATTTCAGGCTCAGTGTGTGTTGTGTGAACAAACACAATAAACGTAATGATAGCATAACACGGCTAAAGAAGAACCAATAAGTGAGAAGTACTTTGTAGTTTAAGATTAAACTGTGGGGTCCCTTGGTACTGTCAGAGGTTGCTTGTTTTCTTGCAGAGATTTCATTATTCAGCTAGGCAACCTCATCACTGATGATATTGCCTAATTGGGTAATTGAAAGTCTGCAAGAAAACAATCAGCCTCTGAAAGCAACGGGGACTACACAAAGCAAGAAGTCATCAAAAATGACTGTTCGGGTGCTTCTTCAGGCATGGTAGTCTTTGAAAAAAAAATTATTTGGACTTGGTCAGTTGTACCAGAGGTTGTTTTGCTGTGGCCTTCAGCTCAATTTTAAGTGTTGCATGCAGGAGATCAGTTTTGGACTCTCGTAAAAAAAAAAAAATAGATGACCCTTCTCTGCCACTTGAGAACAAAAGAAGGGTGTCAAAAAACCAAGGAGGTCAAAGAAAATGGGTTCTCCTCATCCACCTTTGGCTTTGGTCTCTCCCATTCTTTACATCAGCCCCCACCTATTTTGTGGTCTCTGTCTTCCTTGACAGAAGAAAGATTGTCCTCCGCTCAATTATCGAGGGTTGACAATTATCCCACTTGATCCAAGGTAAAATCAACCACAGTAAGCCTGCTTGGTTGTACCTGTAAATATGACAATGTCAACTTATAAACATACCAGCCAATGGTGGGATTCAAATTTTTTTACTATAGGTTCTGTGGGTATGGCTTGGTGGGCATGGCTTGGCTTGGTGGGTGTGGCAGGGGAAGGTTACTGCAAAATCCCCATTCCTGTTGTGGTTTGCTGGCAGCAGGTGCGGACAGCTGAGGTCTCAGAGAGTGAGGACTCAAATGAGGGGCCTGCAGGTCATGCAGGAATGGGGCCAGGACTATCAGAGAGTGGAGTGCTGCCTTTGGAGCTTGTGGAGGCTGGCAGAAGTGATGCAGAGGCCCCTGAGGAGCCTGTGCCCAGTGCACATGGGCGCGGGGCTGCTTGAAAGAAAGAGCAGCTGCAGCAGCACAGGCGACTCAGGAGTAAGGCTGCAAGGTGATGGCCCCTCCCTTAAGGGATAAAAGCCAGCCCTCAGAGGTGGGATTCTTTGCAGGAAGCATAGAAGTTCTTAGAAGACTTGTGGAAGTTTGGACTATTCTGGTTTGTGTATGGAGACTTTTGGTTTTGATTATTTTCTTGCAATTTAATCTAGTGTTCTTGGGAGCCTTCCACAACGTGGCAAGGCTTGTTCTTATCTGGGACAATTAGTTTTTAATAAGGTTTTACGGTGAATTGAATTCACAGAGAAGCATTAAAAAGGTTTTGCTTTTATCCCTGTTTGGTGTTTGTTTGCTTTGAACAAGGCTTGGGTCAGAACAATCCTCTCCCCACCCCACTAACCTGCTTTCCTGCTCCGTTCTCCTGTGCAGGGCAACCAAAGAAGAGCCAGCCAATCAGCTGGGACTCAATGGGAGGCAGAGAAGAGAAGGGGGCAGGGCCAGTCAGAGGTGGTATTTGCTGGTTCTCCGAACTACTCAAAATTTCTGCTACCGGTTCTCTAGAACCGGTTAGAACAGGCTGAATACCACCTCTGATAACAGCCCAGAAGGACAGGAGATATCAAGTCTTAGTTCACTTGTAAGTTTTATCCTTTTCCTTCACTCCTTAAAAATTAAATCAAACAGTTTGCACCTCTGCCAGATATGCCACTGGGACAGTCCATAAAGTACAAGAGGCTGTTCTAAACAAGCTGTCAACTTAATTGTGTTTCACTATAAAATTTTATTTCTAACTTGTGCTTGTAAATGACTTGAGTTGCTGGGTCCCCAAACCAGAGCCATCAAGTTCAACCCAGTAGGAAAATCCCCAAATAGCCAAATCCTTCTTTATTTAGCCAAGCGGAGCCAGGAAGACTGTGACACATGTTCAATATTAAATGAAACTCAGAGCATCTTCCCCCGAACCTATTTATATGCACACAAGGCACTCGGAGCTGTTTCAAGAGCAAACATCAGTTGCTTTAGCAGCATGAAGATTAACAGAGAGATACACAAAGGTCCCTGATCAGGTTCATTAGATATTCTTTTTTTTAGCTCAGATGCTAAAATCAAAGCCCATATTGGCTCCGGGTGGGCTTGAGATGCCTTCAAGACATCAGTCTTTCCTTCTCTCTTTTTCACAGTTCTTCAAGTCCATAGATTTTCTACAGTGATGTTACAATCAAGTCCATGGTAGGACCTGAGGCTGACACATGGTTGAGAGATTTCTCACCAAGCCTGTGCCCAAAGGAAGAATAGAATAGAATAGAATAGAATAGAATGGAATGGAATGGAATGGAGTGGAGTGGAGTGGAGTGGAGTGGAGTGGAGTGGAATGGTATAGAATAGAATAGAATAGAATAGAATAGAATAGAATAGAATAGAATAGAATATTGGGATGAAGAATAGAATAGAACAGAACAAGAATAGAATAGAATAGAAAAGAAATAATAGAATAGAATAGAATAGAATGGAATGGAATGGAATGGAATGGTATGGAATGGAAAGGAATATGGAATATGGAATGGAATGGTATAGAATAGAATAGAATAGAATAAGAATAGAATAGAATAGAATGGAGTGGAATGGAATATAGAATGGAATATAGAATGGAATGGAATGGAATGGAATAGAATAGAACAGAATAGAACAAGAATAAAACAAGAATAGAATAGAATAGAATATTGGGATGAAGAATAGTATAGAACAGAATAGAATAGAACAGAAATAATAGAATAGAATGGAATGGAAAGGAAAGGAATATATAATGGAATGGAATGGTATAGAATAGAATAGAATAGAATAGAACAGAATAGAACAAGAATAAAACAAGAATAGAATAGAACAAGAATAGAACAGAATAGAACAGAATAGAACAGAACAGAACAGAACAGAACAGAACAGAATAGAATAGGCCAGGCCAGGCCACACTAGACTAGAGTAGAACAACAGAGTTGGAAGGGACCTTGGAGGTATTCCATTCTTAACCCCTGTTCAAGCAGGAGAACCTATTCAATCTCATACAAGTGACTGTCCAGCCTCTTCTTAAAAACCTCCAGTGATGGAGTGAAGGGAACGTGAATAGATTCTGTTTTATTTGTAGAAGTCTTGGGCTTCTCTGAGCTTGTGGATGGCCTGTAGACAATAGACATTTCATTACCCAACTATGGGGATGTCTATGGAGATTCCCAATTATCCAGGTCATGATTGTCCCAAAGGTGCTTCTTCAAAAGACAACTGGACTTTCTTTGCTTTTCCCCGAAGATATTTCACTTCTCATCCAAGAAGCTTCTTCAGTTCTGACGTCAGAACTGAAGAAGCTTCTTGGATGAGAAGTGAAATATCTTCAAGGAAAAACAAAGAAAGTCCAGTTGCCTCTTGAAAAAGCACTTTTGGGACACCCAACTAGGTAATATCATTAGTGTGAGTTCCAATATAGCAAAGCCCTCACTCACTCACAGCTATAGTATTTTATGGTGCTGTAAGTAGGCAGAAACAAAGACTACCATAGTTAAGAGAAAGCTTTAAAGTTTTTTTTCCCACAGGATCGTTGGTTCAAAATGCAACTGTTTTTCAGAACATCAAGGAGACCTTGCATGATATAACAAATTCCAAATATACAAAAATACAAACAAACACACACACACACACACATGCATTTTTCATTCAGAATTGGTTGAGAAACATTTTGCCTATGGTATTAATTACTATTCTCCTGTGATACTAATTAGAGATGGGGAAAGCACTCACACTTGGCTTCCCTACATTACCCATTTTTTGAAAATATCTCCATTTCAGGTTGTTGGACTGATTTGTTTTTGTTAAAAAAGTTGCACTAAGATTAAAATGAATCTTGGTGTAAATTTATCCCAACACGTTCTAAGCAGTTTTAGTGCATGTTTGCAAATAAATTCCCTAATACATTGGATATTTGGGCAAGATTTACTTGGGTAATATTGTATGTCTTTCTTATAGAGTCTTCACTGTTCTTTCTTTAAAAAAAAAGAAAACACTTATAGCAAACCACATTGCACAATTAGGAGAACTTTACAAACATGTTTTTTGAAAATTCCTCTTTACAAGTTAAGACTCATGTGCTAAAAATAAAATAATAATAATAATAGATTAAGGCTTGAGATGGCCTAATCCATTCATATATTTTCTCCTTTGTCTTGCATATTGTAAAATATGTTAACTGGAGACACAAAAATAATTGATTCCTGGATTCACTAGATATTCTTTCTAAAGGAGACAATCAGAAGTGTTAAAAAATTCTGCTTTGCTCTATACATCACTATTAATCATTATAAATGTTGGACTATATCATTATCAATGTTGTAAGCTGTCAGGAGTCACCTATGCATGAGCTGGACAGCTATATAAATTTATGATAGTAGATAGATAGATAGATAGATAGATAGATAGATAGATAGATAGATAGACAGACAGACAGACAGACAGACAGACAGATGATAGATAGATATATAGATAGTTAGATAGATAGATAGATAGATAGATAGATGATAGATAGATGATTGATGATAGATGATAGATAGAAGATCGATACATAGATGATAGATAAATAGATAGATAGATAGATAGATAGATAGATAGATAGATAGGATAGGATAGAGAGAGAGAGATGAGAGGGAGGGGAGACGGAGACAGGGAGAGAGAGAGAGAGAGAGATGAAGGAGGAGAGGTAGGTAGGTAGGATAGGTAGGTAGATAGATTATCATCTATCTATCTACCTATCCTAGATGGTTGAAGTCATTAGGATTAAATCTAGTGGGTGTAAATGACATGAGTTTACATGTGGGAACAATTGGAAACTAGTATTACTGCCAGGGAGAAAAATCCTTCCAAATTGTCTACCAGTTTTCTTAACCTTAGCAGCTTGAAGATGTGTGGAGTTCAACTCCCAGAATTCCCCAACCACCCTTCTGGCAGCTGAAATCCACACATCCTCAAGTTGCCAAGGTTGAGAAAACCCTGGTCTATTGATACCCATTTGAACCTGATGAAAGAGAATTCGCTTTTGAATAGGAAGCCTCCTACCTTTCGGGATCAAAACCTCTCTGGGTTGATTTACATTTTCTCCAGCTTCCATGTTCCCATTCAACCCCCAAGGGAAGACATCAGGAAGGAACCTCTGCCTACAGGATGTCCACATGAGAAGTGTTGGAGAATTTGTTCTTCCCATTAACTAAAATAGACTGGGGTAGTATAAAGTCTCCCTGCTGTAAAGTGTTGGTCTAGAAGATCCTTCCAGCTCTATGATTCTATGTTCTATGGCAAGGGTCTGCAACCTGTGGCTCTGGAGCCACATGTGGCTCTTTCAGCCCTCTGCTGTGGCTCTGTGTCAACTGATCCCACCACTGGCTGGCCCCTCCCCATCACTCCTCGCCTGGCCTGAGAAGGTAAGGGTGATGGCGGGGGATGGAGACTCGGTCCATATTCCAGAGCAGGAGGTGACTAAGTGGGAGTGAGTGACATCGAGTTGGCCATGCCCACCCAGTCACACCGCTTGTTAAATTATTGGCTCCCGGTGTTTTCTTTTCTGTGGGAAACAGGTCCAAACGATTCTTTGAGTGTTCAAGGTTGCAGACACCTGTTCTATGGAGACATATCAACAAAATTGTCCACCCAATTTCTCCTCCACAAATTGGGTGGAGAATTTCAAAAAGCCCATGGAGAAGGCTTCTTCTTAAACAGAGCGGTTTGACAACAGGCTCACATATCTAACCAGGGGTAGGATCTCTTGCTCTCTCTCTCTCTCTCTCTCTCTCTCCTTGAAGAACTTTCATCAGAAGCTCAACAGCCAACTGTCTGGGAGAGTTCCAATTCTGGATGCTCAGTGCAGAATGTGAAGGCAGAAACCTTCTAAATGTCTCTTCCACTTTTACAAGAGTCACATTCTGACTTTGTGGAACATTTGCTTGGACAAAAAGCAAAGTTTATTTAGTGTAAAGGAGAGCTGTTTACATTCCTTCTTCCTTGCAGTGCTCAACTGTCCAAGTGGAAAGGAAATAATTTCATCTTTAAAAACACACTGAGCAGACCATGGTTACTGAGGCTGAGAAGGCTGCAAAAAATAATAATAATAAAAATAATAATAAACCAATATCCTTTGGGATATCTCATGCCTGGAGACTCCATCGTCCCCAAGAAAAACCACAGGTCAGAGAGACAGACTTCTTCTTTCACGCAATTCCTCATCCTTTTGCAACTCGGAGTAAGGGTGATCCAAGGTATCTGCATTAAAGGAAACACCTCTGTGTTTATGAAGAGGGAAAGATAAATTTCTTGTGGAATTTTCTACACGATGGGGAGGACTTTCGTGTGATTTAGGAGGAGGAAGAGATTGGGTGTGCATAACATGCTCGTTCACCTGATCAGTTGAAGGCCCAACATTGAGTTTGTGCAACATCTGATATACAGAAAAAAGGAAGGAAGGGGAAGGAAGGACGTAGTGCCTGAAGAGACCCCTCTGCAGGGGAAGATGCCATGAAGATGCCACTAGACCCATCATGTGATACCTTCAGGCATTGCCAAAGCTCTCCTCTTTCTTTCGTTTCCTTTTACGCTCTGTGCCAGGTAGTCCTCAACTTATGACCATAGTTGGGACCAGAATTTCCACCACTAAGCAAGACAGTTGTTAAGTGAGTTACACCCGATTTTATGATCTTTATTGCCATAGTTGTTAAATGAACCACTGCAGCTGTTAAGTGAATCATGGGGTTGTTAAGAAAATCCAACTTCCCCATTGACTTTGTTTTGTTGGAGGGTTGCAAAGGGCAATCCCACAACCTTGGGACCTTGCAACCATCATGCAGGCATGCCGGTTGCTCAGCGCCCAAATTGTGATCACATGACCCTGGGGACGCTGGGGTCCCTTTTTTTCAGGGTCATTGTAACTTTGAATGGTCATCAATGAATATTTGTAAGTTGAAGAGTACCCGTAGTTTCCATTTTAATTTCCCATAAATGCCGCAGAGTTATCATATGAGGGGAAACATTCTGAGAATGAAAATGCCAACCCATCTGTAAAGGCTAAGGGTGAAGCTGTTGACCTCAGAAGCGCCACCCTGGAGGCATTTCCTATGGCCTAGGGCAGGGGTGTCAAACTCAATTTCATTGAGGGCCGCATCAGGGCTGTGGTTGACTTTGGGGGCCAGCTGGCCATGGCCAATTGGGTGGGTATGGCCAACTGGATGGGTGTGTCCAGCTTGATGCCACTCACTGGGCGTGACTGACTGGGTGGGCATGGCCAGCTTGACTCCACTCCCCAAACTGTGGGCATGTTTCCTCTTCACATTGGGTAGACTGGCCTGATTTTTCCTCTTTGCATTGGGTAAACAGGGCCAAAGTGACACGGGCTGACCCCTTTTCCAGCATGGCCCCATGGGCCGGATCCGACCACATCACAGGCTGGATCTGGCCCGTGAACCTTCAGTTTGACACCCCTGGCCTAGGGGATGCTTCATTAATCAGCGGTGGCCTCTAAAGCTGTAGAAGAGGGATCAATGTCCCAGATTAGCCTCAAAGTGGACAAGATCAAGGAATGATTATATGGCTGGTAGAGTACATCTTTTTTTTTGGCATGAAGAGTTGGCTCATTTATCAGATGTGAAGGAAAAGAACAAGCGGAGCCTGGGGTGGGAGTCAAAAGAGTAATCAGCCTAGAGTCATTACGTTCCCACAAACAGTCTAACTCTAACCCTTCTTGAATTCTGTTAACTCTTATCTGGCACCAATTTGGCTGGCTGTTGACTAGATTATTCCATATAGGCATGAATAATAAAAGCAGTTTAGCTGGAGCTTAACCTGTGGTCCTGATTCTTCAACCCTGACACGTGTCCCATTATCATGCATCCTGACAATGTTCACCTTTGTTTCACTTGAAATGGTCCCAGAAACACCCACAACTATGGGTTAGCACATGGGGGGGAATATCTACCCAACGAGTGACATCACACAATATTTTAAAAATAGAGGAGTCATTTCTCCAGATCCTTATTTGGTGTGGAGGAATAGCAGCACATCTGAGACCCAGAGCTGTGTTTATACAGGAAACACAAAGAAGCTATGCCCTATTTGCAAAATACCTTGGCCTCCCACTCTGGCTGCTGTAATTCAGACGATCACTAAATAAATCTTGTCTTTTGGGACAGCTTGTTCAACAGATCCCTGGCAATGGTAGGCAGCAAGTTGGTTCTTGTATTCTCAGGCAGTGGGAGCAAAAGGAACAGAGGAAGGGACAGGCAGGAGGGACAGAGAGCCTCAGCTTCGAAACAACACAGCCACTTTTTCATGCACTGTAGTTCTGTCCGCTCTAGGAAAATTGCAACCCACAAGACTGTCAGATGTAAAGAATCATTAAGTTGCAGTTCAAAAAATGTATGGCTCAAACCTATTCAAAAGAACCCAGTCAACTAAAGCTCAATAGTGAATTGGTGATTCAAGAGGGATTGGGCTTAGACCATTTGTGGGATGCGTAACAACTCTAGGGGATATGGTGGCTCAGTGGCTAAGATGCTGAGCCGGCAGTTCGAATCCCTAGCACTGCGTAACAGAGTGAGGTCCCATTACTTGTCCCAGCTTCTGCCAACCTAGCAGTTCAAAAGCATGTAAAAATGCAGGTAGAAAAATAGGGACCCCTTTGGTGGGAAGGTAACAGCGTTCTATGTGCCTTCGGCATTTAGTCCTGCTGGCCACATGACCACGGAGACATCTTCGGACAGCACTGGCTCTTCGGCTTTGAAATGGAGATGAGCACCGCCCCCTAGAGCCGGAAACGACTAGCACGTATGTGCGAGGGGAACCTTTACCTTAACAACACTAGACTGATTATTCATTTAACTCTGCCCCCCTCCTCGATTCTACCTGTTCCTCCCCTAAATCTACACAGAATGTGATGCCAGCAAGCACAGAAGCCATAAAAGTTAGATTTGTGTGCCATGCTAAGCAAAACCTTATCCTTAGTTTAAAAAGATGTGCTAAGCCAGATACTGGGTTAGATCCATTTTTATTCCACTGTTTTCCATTGGGTCCTTTCTAAGCACATGGCTAAATTGGAGTGTAACTGAACCCATTTGGTGGGGCTATCTCTTTAAAAAGTGACTTTATTGCAATCTATCTTGTGCATTTATGGATAGCCAACATGGTACGGCATTACATTAGAATAGGGATGGGCAATTAACAGTGATTTCCCAATCCAAGTACATCCTCAGCAATGGAAGCACAATGACTCACTGTGAGCTATGCCCACTATCTCAGCCCAGCCTATTTTATGGGGCTGTTGCTAGGTAGATAAAAGCAATGAGAAAGCCAATGTTAGTTTCTTTGACCTCCTGGGGAAAAAAATAGAGTCATAAATCAAAATGACCCTGTTTATGCCTGGAAACTCTGAGAGATGTAATCACAGTTTGGCTGGAAGCCAACTTGATTTCAAACAAAAGTAAAATATCAAGGAACAGTTGGTCAGAACTGTATGATGATTTCAGTTGACATATTCAAATGCTATTTTGCCTGAATAACATACAGTACCCAGTCTATTATATACACTGCTCTTTCTCCAAGGACTTCAAGATGGCATGAAACATCTTTGTGAGGTAAGTGAGGCTGAAAGGCACAAATAGTCAAATATGCTTTCTGAGTTTGAATCTCTCCATTTCAAGCCCAATGTGCCAACCACCCCTCAGTGTTCCTGTATGGAAACAATAACTAGATAACACTAAAAATAAACAGAAAAAAACCCCACTAATATGGCTCCATTTATTTATACTGCACTGGTAAAACCACACTTGGAATACTGAGTTCACTTGTGGTACCACAATACAAAAAGATGCTGAGACTCTAGAACAGAGGTGGGCAACTCTGGCCCCTTTGCAACCTGGGGGCTTCAACTCCCAGAATTCCTAAGCCATGCTGTAAAGGGGCCATGCTGGCTCAGGAATTCTGGGAGTTGAAGTCCCCAGGTTGCAACGGGGCCATACCTGCCCACCCCTGCTCTAGAAAGAACACAGAGAAGATGATTAGGGGACTGGAAGCTAGTCCATATGATGAATGATTGAGGGAACTGCAGGGGTGGGATTCTACCAGTTTGCACCTATTCGCTAGAACCGGTTGTTAACATTCTAAGCAGTTCGGAGAACTGGTTGTTAGAAGAAATTACTGGCCTAATCCTGTAAGGAAGGAAGGAAGGAAACGTTCTGGTGTTGCTTACAGAAACTGCCTCTCCGTTAACCCTTATTACATTCTTGGCAGGACTAGACTTCCTGTCTCAGAAACTTCTCTGGAGTTTCCCCCCCCCCTCCTTTGCTGGTACTTTGCTTGTGTGGAGTGACCATTCAAAGTTACAATGGCACTGAAAAAAGTGACTTATGACCATTTTTCACACTTACGACTGTTGCAGCATCCCCACAGTCATGAGAGGCCAGGCGAGGAGATGCATGCCTCGATGTGAGTGATATTGAGTTGGCCACGCCCAGGCATTAACATGACCACCAAGCCATGCCCACCAACCAAGCCACGCCCACAGAACCGGTTGTTAAAAAATTTGAATCCCACTCCTGGGGAACTGAGTACGTCCAGTCTAATGAAGCAAAGAATTGGGGTGACATAATAGCAGTTTTCTAATATTTGAGGGGCTGTCACAGAGAAGAGGGGTATGACTTATTTTCCAAAGCTCCTGAGGCCATGACAAGAAGTAACAGATGGAAATGAATCAAGGAGAGAATAAACCTAGGACTAAGGAGAACTTTCCTGACTGTGAGAACAATGAATCAGTAGAATGGCTTGTCTCCAGAAATTGTGGGTGCTCCATCATTGGAGGTTTTTAAAAAGAGAGTGGATAGCCATTTGTCTGGAATGGTATAGGATCTCCTGCTTGAGCAAAGGGCTGGACTAGAAGACCTCCAAGGTCCCTTCCCATTCTGTACTTCTGTATTCTATTCTATATACATTCTGTTGTATCTAAAGAGCATCCGTTTAGAAACTACATCAGCTGTCAGAATACATTTTGTGCACTCACTTGGAATGGATACAGACATTCCCATCTTCAACTTCATAATTGTTCTGGTTGTGTATTAATTGTACATAACTCTTAGGACCTTACACATAATAAATGGGATTTTTGGCTATGTGAATGCAGAATCCAAAACGAAATCGCCATCTCACAGTCGTGAGATCCTCTCTCAACCTCTTCCTCCCTTCCTTTATATCTGTATGTTACTATCATAAGAGAGAACATTATTCTCTCTGATGTCTCTCAGACTCGTCTATGGGATGGTAAAAGATAAAGGGCAAAACTATTGGAACAGGTTGCCTAGTGAAATAGGCAATCGGATGGACAAAACAGAATAGATAAAAGACTACTTGAGGGAAAAAATATTAAATTCAAAATAAGGGAGTAGAAAAATGTATGGAATCTCTCAGCACTGAGTATTAAACCTGGCACGTGCTGGTTGGGGAATGCTGCAGAGGTGGTATTCAGCAGGTTCTGACCAGTTCTGGAGAATCGGTAGTGGAAATTTTGAGTAGTTCGGAGAACCGACAAATACCAACTCTGACTGGAGATTTTGCAGTATCCTTCCCTGCCACACCAACAAAGCCACACTCACAGAACCGGTAGTTAAAAAATTTGAATCCCACCACTGGAATGCTGGGAATTGAAGTCCACTCATCTTTATTTTAGTCCACTCATTTTTATTATAGTTTTATCGTGTATTTATGTAATTGTATCTTAATGGGGCTTGTTAGTTTAATTCTTTTTTAATTATTTATTGTTTTTTTGTTTTATTTGTGAGCCGCCCCGAGTCTTCGGAGATGGGGCGGCATACAAGTCTCATTAATAAATAAATAAATAAATAAATAAATGGTCAAGGTTGAGAAGCACTGCAGATCATTTTGTCCTGTCTACACATAGACAAGGGTTAAAAATGGTCAATGTTGTTGGTTGTTTCCCAATACTGATCTGATAAGGAAAAAAGTAGCAGATATGTAATCCTCTCCTTTGACCATGTTAATGCAACTGAATATTGTTCTTATCTTTTCCAACACTGTGGTTCATGTGGAACCTTTTGATTGCTTCTTCCTTATTATCTTGGCACTAGGATGCTGTTGGCACCAGCAATGGAGTTTTCATCGCATGACTGCTCAGCTGTTGCCTCAGAAATCAATAGATCAGAAATAACCTTCTGTATAGTTCACACAAAGCTAACTCGAAGAGGGAGAGCAAGCCCTCACTTCCACCTCCTTCAAAGCTCAGGGCAATTCCCTAGGTCATTTTTCTCTTTCTCCATGAAATATGGACAATATCACCATTGTCAGTGTTCCAAGTAACACATTTTCCCAAAGCAGAACTCTGAGGCAGGTACATTCCTCAAAGAATATGTTTATTGGATACATCAATTATCAGCATGGCTAGTAAAAACCAACTCTAAAAGTTCCCACAGTTTTAGCCTAATTAAAAGAGCAAATATTTCCCTCCCCAGATGTCACCAGCCACACTGTCCAATGAAAGTAACTGGAAGTCTCCCTCTCCTCCTTCAACTGCTACCTGTTGGGATGACCTTGGTTCCCACAAGAAAACCTTTTGTTTTGACTCTTAGCCAGTCTATCTATTTCCCCCTCCCTTCTCCCCTTTGGAGTTTGTGGCAACTAAAGGCAGCAAAAGATGGCTTCAGCCAGGTTCGCTTCAGAGCTGACATCCATTTCTGTGTGCGCATTACAGTTCTTAAAACTTAAACAATGTAGTCCAGGGGTGTACAACTTTTTCTAGGCAAGAGGCACAACCTTATTTAACTTTTCAATGGCATGCCAAGGGCCTCCTAGGAAAAAAAATGGTGGGAAGAGCTGGAACAGAAGCCAAGTTCCATTTCATTTTGTTGACACTTAAATTGAATTAAAATTAAATACAGTTAATATGATTACCTCCAGGCATAGATTTAATAATGTCCTCCCCCTTCCTCTTTGACATTCAAAATTAAAATGTGGTCTTGATTAGGGCTGTGTCTGGGAGTTGGTTGCAAGATTTTGTGAGACTGTAAGAAGCTCTGTTCATTGAGGCTTCTAAGATGTTATTTCCTCAGAATAATGTGTTCCATTGATTCTAGCTTTTCTTACATTCTCCCATGAACCTGTTGGAACTTGGGAGCAGAAAGCTAGATATTGGCACAGACCTACTGTAAGCCATTCAAAAAGATTTCACAGAAGAGGAGTTACGTTTTCAGAGGTAGCGTTTGGCTTTTTCACAGGGATCAAGAAAAGGATTCTGATTTAGGCCCAGGAGCGTGATTTAATCAGTGATGATAGAAAAAAAAGGTTATTTAATTCCTTCTTCAATTTTGACACTGCCCAGTTCCAACCAACTTTCACCAGCTTACAAAATAAAAGACAAGATAAATGAGATTGCAATAAAATTAATCCAAACATAATGTAAAATTTGCAACCCAGCCTACAGAAAGTCTTCGAGTTACAACTGTTCCTTTAGGGACTGTCCGAAGTTACAACAGCGTTGAAAAAAATGAAATCGACAGCAACTGCAACTGGTCACGTGATTGAAATCCTGATGTTTAGCAGTTGGCTGATATTTATGACAGTTGCAGTGTCCCCTTGGGGTCATGAGATCCCCTTTTGCGACCTTCTGACAAGCAAAGTCCATGGGGAAAACCAAATTCAGTAACAGCTATGTTACTAACTGAACAACTGCAGTGATTCACTAAACAACTATGGTAAGAAAAGTCATAACATGGGACAAAATTCATTTAGCTACCTTGCTTAGCCACAATTGTTGAGCTCAGTTTTGGTTGTAAGTCAAGGGCTACCTATATACACCGGTGGTGGGATGTAAAAATGTTTACTACTGGTTCTGTGGGCGTGGCTTGGTGAGCGTGGCAGGGGAAGGAGACTGCAAAATCCCCCTTCCCTCCCCACCCCACTAACCTGCTTTCCAGCTCCGTTCTCCTGTGCAGGGCAACAAAAGGAGACCCAGCCGATCAGCTGGGACTCAATGGGAGGCAGTGAATAGATGGGGGTGGCGCCAGTCAGAGGTGGTATTGGCCGGTTCTCCGGACTTCTCAAAATTTCCACTACCAGTTCTCCAGAACTGGTCAGAACCTGCTGAATACCACCTCTGATATACACCAATCTTAAAGTCAGCCTACTTCACCCTTACACTGATTAATACCTTAGATATAACTAAGCCTAAATGCAGACTTTTGTTTATTCAATGTTAGCTTCATTTAAATGACCAAGTGCAATGAACGTTACTGTAAGGTTTATCATTCAAAACCACCATCAGCAGCCATCTCAATCCATTTTCCCATCAAACTTGTATCAAGTGGCCTCAGCAGGTTGGGATAACACACCAAGATGCACAAAAGTTGTATAAGGAATGGAAAGAGAGGTTTGAACCCGTGTAACATTTCTTTTCAGTATCTTCACTGCTATGAACTTTGTTGAATCCTTTGTTGATTCAAAAACAGTCTCCCATGAATTTCAACAGCCAAACTGATGGGTTAGGCATGCTTGAAAAAGACAAAAGATAATAAAACACACCACAACGCAAATATAAAGGCATTGCAACGCAACACTGTAACCCTCACTTTCTGTATCCCAAAATGACAAGAGATCTGATTGTGGGTCACAAGCTAGATGCCACCAGAAAACAAATGGCTTCTGCTGTGGAATCTCACCGTCCAAATTAAATACAATTTAAAGAACCAATATTTTGCTTTGTTTGCTTTCTTGATTGGAAATGTACATTCTCTGAGTTTACTAGTAGAGCAGTTTTTAAATTTAAAAAAGGAGGATTCAAATTTATAGTAGTGCAAGCATTGTTTCAGGCAAATGCCTTTTGGATCAACTCCTGCTTCTTTGAACTCTCTCCAAGGTCCTGAAATATTTGTTAGGCTGCTCTTAAAATGGGGATAAAAATGAAACCAGAACTTTTCCTATTGGGTCTAATGGAAAAAGAACGGGAGAAAAAATTGGAACTTTGCTACTATATATGTCTACAGCAGCAAGACTATTGTACGTGCAAAAATGGAAGGACACTTCTATTCTCACTATGGAAAAATGGTTACAGAAGTTAATGGAGTTGGCTGAAATGGCAAAACTGATTACCTTGATCAAAGAAAAGGACATGCCGGTAAGTACTTTTGTTTCCACATGGAAACTGCTTCTGAACTGCGTGCTTGATGTGGAAAGGAATGAAACTTTGATTTGGGGTTTTACAGATTAGATTGATAGATCTTTATAGAAATGACTTGTTCATACAGTTTTGGAAAAGCAAAAAGCTTATTCTACTGTCACAGAGTCAGAAATCAATGCTAATTTTTCTTTTTCTTTCCCTACCCTTCCTCACTTTTCTTCCCCCTTTCCCCTTCATTGTCCCCTTATTTACTTTTGCATTTTGTATTTTACAAGACCTTATAACTTAATAAAATGTGATAATGATAAAAAGAAGAAAAAACAAGTCGTTCTCTTAATGCTTATGGAAGGGCATTAAGGCAGGCAATTTTGTGATTGCTACCTTCCTTCCAAATAAAGCTCTAGTTACCCAACCTACCAAACTTGGTTTCTGGATCTCCCAATATCACATCGCCCAATGACTAACATTAAAGCTGAACCATTCACAGGATGCTGAACCTTGTTCAATGCCCTAAAGCAGCCATCTTCAAACTTGACAGCTTAAGACTTTGTGGACTTCAACTCCCAGAATTCCTCCTCCAGTCATGTTAGCTCAGGAATTCTGGGAGTTGAAGTCCACAAGTCTTAAGTTGCCAAGTTTGAAGACCTTTGCACTAAGGCAAGGGTGTCAACCCAAGCCCCAGGGACTGGATCCGGCCCACAGGGTGCTTAGATCTAGTCCAGGGGGCCACCCTGGAAACAGCGAAGAACCAGCCTGTGGTGCCTTTACCAGCCAACAACAGAGCTCACGAGATCCCCTGGAGCTACATTTTCACTGACAGATGGTTGCAGGAGGCCGTTGCAGCCAAAAACGGAGTTCAGGAGCCCGTTTTCCCTGGCAGGGCACTCGAGCTGCCACAGGCACCCCCTGAGATGAGTGATGGCATGCTGGCCATGCCCATCCTGGCCACGCCCATCCCAGTGCCCCAAGGTCAAACACAACCCTGGTGCAGTCCTCGATGAAATTGAGTTTGACACCCCTGCACTAAGGAGTACAAGCTCAGAACTGGAGGAAAAGCCTTTGTAGCCCATTGTACAGACTCTAGGCCAGGGATCTCCAACTTTGGCAACTTTAAGACTTGTGGACTTCAACTTCCAGAGTTCCTCAGTCAGCAATGGAAGGGATGTAATGGATGTTCTAGGCCAGGGGTCTCCAACCTTGGCAACTTTAAGACTTATGGACTTCAACTCTGAGAGTTCCTCAGCCAGCAAAGCTGAAGTTGAAGTCCACAAGTCTTAAAACTGCCAAGGTTGGAGATCCCCACTCTAGGAGATGATCTTGGAGAAACCAGGCACAATTAGTGACAGTAACACAAAGACAAATCCAGGCAACAATGAATTCTTGAGAGGAAAGCTAAGACAGCTTCTCCCCTAATTCACAAAAGTATCAGAGTGAATTGCTTGTGGGCTTTCTGCATATTAAATACTGTAACAAATGGTTAACTGGAGCTTTAAACATTAGTTTTACTTTTGGGGTTACCTATTGACTGCTTTTTGACGCTGGGTCTATTTGATTGATAGACAAATAGGTTGCCACATTAGGGCATCTTTTTATGTAATGTAGCATTTTTTAATTAAATACAGATGGGGAAGTTTATTATTATTTGTGGACCTGTTATGTAAGGGCAGGAGAATGTAACAGTTATTTTTGGTTTATTTTTCAGCATTCATCCAGAGTGGACTTTCTAGGTTTAATGTCAGTGTGAATGATATATTTGTTATCTTTGTGTGTTTGTATACATATTTCTATTGTTGCACTTGATGGTTGTTAGTTTGTTTCTCCTTTTTATTTCCTTTATTTTGTATTTTAACTCTGGAAATAAATATTTGGAAAACCAAAAACAGTGAATGAAAAACTCAATCCAGATTTCAGGATTGTTCTTGTAGCCATGTTATATTACCATATCAAGAAGTATAGTTCTAGTCAGATCCATGGGGTGGGGTCTGTTTCCCAACTGGCCTAAACTTGAAGGGCTGCTACCCATCTTCATCTACCAGTTTAGAGTAGAGTAGAGTAGGGTAGGGTAGAGTAGAGTAGAGTAGAGTAGAGTAGAATAGAATAGAACAGAACAGAACAGAACAGAATAGAATAGAAGAATGGAATAGGAATAGAAATAGAACAGAACAGAACAGAATAGAATAGAATAGAAGAATGGAATAGGAATAAAATAGAATAGAATAGAATAGAATAGAAGAATGGAATAGGAATAGAACAGAACAGAACAAAATAGAATAGAAGAATGGAATAGAAGAATGGAATGGGAATAGAGTAGAGTAGAGTAGAGTAGAATAGAATAGGTTTATTAACCAACAGTGATGACATACAAGGAACTTAATTTAGTGGCAAGTGTGAACAATCTACAAGGATTCAGGAAAGTGCTTATTTGAGCTCCTTAAGTTATGCTGTGGGAAAATCTGATTAAATCACTGTGGAGTCCCCTATATCTCTCCTTCAGGCAAACATTATTCATTCACCCTACAATTACCTTACTTTGTGGCAGGAAGGTTAATGCACTTCTTTTCAAGGCACATTTGAGATAGATCCTGCAATGGAACCATCACTGGCAAAGAAGAAGAATCCTGTGTATGAAGGAAGCTTTTTCTCATGTTTTTGGTACAGAATTAAACATGGATATTTCAGAATTTGAAGTGGTGGAACTCACTCTTAATGTGATTAAAGGGGATCAAAGGTCTGGAAAAAAGTGTGCCAAATACCAGATTTATCTCTTTTTTGTGCATTTGTCAAAATGATATTCATCTTTTCCCATCAGGCAATAATCACTGGTAGGTTTGTTCACCTGTCATCTTTTTTAAAATAAACTTTATTAATTTTACAATTAAAATAGACAAACATGTACATAAATGTGAGAAAGGAAAAAGAAACAAAGAAAAAAGAGTAGAAAGAAAAGTCAAGAAACAATTAAAAACAATTTCATCCTCGACAGTTTGTGGGACCTTATTTTTATCCTTATTTTATGCCATATGTGCAATTAATCCTTGATGCGAATATATAATCACTACTACAATTATAACATATCTTCATTTACAATTTATTATGTAATCTATCTTTGATCTATCCATTTGTACCAGCAGATCCAGCTATCATAATACATTGCTGGAAATGCAAAAAAAAGGAGGGAACATTCTTCCATATGTGGTGGTCTTGTACAGAGGCTCAAAGATATTGGCAGAAAATTAGAAGATGGTTGGAGGAAATGACAAAAGAACAGATCAAACTTAAACTAGAATTCTTTCTATTAGGGATCTTTAATAAACAATTCCCCCAAAAAGTGAAGTATACAATAGTACATATTTTGACAGTGGCCAGATTGGCTTTTGCACTATGTTGGAAACAACCTCATGTTCCATCAGAGGAAATGATTATTCAAAAAATATCAAATTGTGCAGAAATGGATAAATTAACTTTGGCATTAAAAGATAAAGCAACATCAATGTATTATGATACCTGTCATCTTAAAACATGATTTGTTTAATTATGATTGCATTAGCAATGACTGACCAAGATCGAACTACATTCTGAAACAGGGCAGGGTAATATATCCAAATGCATCTATTTTCAATCTTTTAACGTTCACCATTTCTTTCTTTTCCAGAGTTTCTCCAATATTTCTCTCTGTCCCTTTTGATATCACCACTTCACTAGATATGTTGCTTCAAATACCTGTAAATACCTTTCAAAAGGAAGCAGCTCTTGTCTGGGGAAAAATCACCTCCATTTATCTTTAAACTATAATTGGTGGCTTCACACAACACATTCAATCATTACTGAAAAAAGTACATGAACCTTTAGCATAATCAGTGAATGCAGTTTGGTTTCTGATTTCAAATGACAAAGGCATGGCTTTCTTCAAACAGGTTAACTAAGGATGCAGTGGTTGCTTGCACCCAACATGCTAAATCTGGTTAGTGTCAATTAGGGTTTGTGGCATCATGGATAAAGCCAGCTCATATATGAGTTTATGGTTTGGTGCATTGTGCAAGCCAAGAAAATGGGTTTCTTCAATAACCAGGTTAGGTTTAAATGGAGTGTGAACTGAAATGGCTTCAGTAGTACATCTTTTTTCCCTGGTGATTTTTAAAAATTTTTTTTAACTAACTCGATACCCATGCTTCGCTACAAAACTATGTGGTCAGACTTAATTTTGGGGGAGGAAAATAAGGGGAAAAAATTCTGCCTCTGCCTATGAGCATCCATCGGTATTCATCTGGCTAGGGTCATGTCAGTGTGTGAGAGAGTTGAGGGTTGTTTGGAAAATGAAACAGTATTTGCTGTGTGAGCAAGAAGGAGACAGCAAGGAGCCTGGGCGTGGCTTAGCTCAACTGTTCTGTACTAAAGCTGCTTGGTGCTGTGAAAACTGAAACTCCTCTCTGCTTGTGTTTTGCATTTGGAACAGATTTCTTCTCAGGTGGGGAGGGGGAGTAGAACTCTTTAGCATCAGAGCGTGTTAATAATAATAATAATATAGGAAATAAGCTCTGATGGTCATTTGGAAAAATCCTTTCTTAGCGAGCACCTAGAAGCCAAGAAGGACATAGGTGCCAAATGTCAAGTTTGTAGGCTTTACAGTTCTGGAGATTTTGTGATGATGCATGAGTGGTATTTCACTTTTATATATAGATAGATAATAATAAAAAGCAGTGAGGCCGGTGATGCTGAAGGGAAGAGGAGCAAAGGGACTGATTTGATCTGAGCAGACAAATGGAGGAGGGGGTCAAGCAATCACTCTGTCCCCTCCCCCAAGTGTTTTTTTCTGCTCACACTGTGGCTTGAAGCTGCTTTTCATTTCTTTAAAAACAAGCTGTCTGGAGAAAGAGACATAGAACAAGAATGTCATGTCCAGCTTGGCTCATTGATTGCAAGCTTGAGGACAAGGTCTCGATTGGTTTGATTTATCCACAGAATCCTACTAGCACACATACTCCAGTAATACATCTTTTCCGTCATCGCAACCGTACAGAATCAATCAGGCTAAAACTCTGGTCTCTCTGTCAACTATGGCCATTCTCAAAAGAGTATGTTGTAGGACAGGTGTCTCCAAGCTTGGCAACTTGTGGTCTTCAGCTCCCTGCCAGCTTAGCATATTTTGGAAGCTGAAGTCCACAAGTCTTAAAATTTCCAAGTTTGGAGACCCCCGTTATAGGAAATTGAAATGGTCTGTTGAATCTTCAGAGGCTGCAGGGTTAAATACTGGCTAAGGAGGAATTTCCGACAATTAAGAACAATTCATCAGTGGAACAGCTTGCCTCCTGGAGTTGTGGGTCATCACTGGAGGTTTTTAAGAAGAGTCCGGACAACCATTTGTCCAGGGTGATATAGGATCTCAGTGGCACAGTGGTTAGAGTGCAGTACTGCAGGCTACTTCTGCTGACTACCAGCTGCCTGCAATTTGGCAGTTCAAATCCCACCAGGCTGAAGGTTGACTCGGCCTTCCGTCCTTCCAAGGTGGGTAAATAGAGGACCCAGATTGTTTGGGAAAAATAGGCTGACTCTGTAAACCACTTAGAGAGGGCTGTAAAGCACTGTGAAGTGGTATATAAGTCTAAGTGATATTGCTGTTGCCCTCCTTCCCTCCCTCTCTCCCTTCCTTCCATCCAGCCGACAGCCAATATTGCAGGCTAACTCTGCACACTGCCCACAGTTCAATCCTGACCGCTCAAGGTTGATTCAGGCTTCTATCCTTCCGTGGTGGGTAAAAGGAGGACCTAGATTGTTGGGGGCAAGAGGCTGACTCTGAAAACCGCTTAGAGAGGGCTATAAAGCACTGTGAAGCAGTATATAAGTCTAAATATCATTGTTATTGCCCTTCCTTCCTTCCTTCCTTCCTTCCTTCCTTCCTTCCTTCCTTCCTTTTCTCCCTCCCTCCCTCCCTCCCTCCCATCCATCCATCCATCCATCCATCCATCCATCCATCCATCTGGTATTGCAGGCTGACTCTGCTGACTGCCAACAGTTCAATCCTGACCGGCTCAAGATGGACTCAGCCTTTCCCTTCTTCCGAGGTGGGTAAAATGAGGACCAGATTGTTGTGGGCAAGAGCCTGACTCTGTAAACCGCTTAGAGAGGGCTGTAAAGCATTATGAAGCGGTATATAAGTCTAAGTGCTCTAGCTATAGCCAGGGGTGGGATCTGACAGGGTTAACTACCAGTTCGTGGTGATTTACGATGTTTGGTGATTTATGATGTGCTGCTTTTTTCTGCTTTTCCACCACAGCTGTGCCTCGCACGGCAGCTGAAGTTGAAAAAGCAGGAACTAATGGTCAGGTAAGAGCCCGGGCGGGTGGGTGGGCCAAAACAGCAGCAGACATAGAACCGGTTCTATGTCTGCTGCTCTTCAGAGCTACCAGTTCTACAGAGCCGGACAGAACCGGTAGAAACCCACCTCTGGCTATAGCTATCTCCTGCTCAAACAGGGGATTGCATCAGAAGGCCTCCCAGGTCTCTTCCAGCCCTATGATTTTCTGATTCATCCCTTTGCTGGTGAGATTCTCTGAGACACTTTCCATGATCAGGGCTTGAGCTCTGCGACAGATTACATTCTGTCTTGACATCCCAGGGCAGGCCTCCAGCATCCAGAAGCATCATTTATCTATGAATTTCCTTTACAAAGTGACAGAAGTGGGCATTCGCTGATCTGAGCAAACAGCTGCGTCTTGACTCAGACCAGCTGGATCTTGAGAAAGCCTCCTTCTTGCTGGTCCACTGCTTTTTTTTTTTATTGCTCCTTCACAATCTTCCACCCACTCTTGTTCTCAACCCGCTGAGGTTTCATTCACTGACTTCTTCCACCTTTGCAATTATACTTGGCTGCATCCACTTCAGCTATTAAAATAAAAAAAATAAAAATTGCAGAACTGAAGCGTGAAGCATAACTTCTTTTCTTTTCCCCATTCAGGTGATTTTGCATCTGTATGACTCTCGTCTTGGACTTGGGTCTTGAGAAAAGAGTCACTCATTGTCCGGAGGATAGTGAGGTTTCCCCTTCAGAGCAGCTTCCGATGGTGATGAAGGATGGGGAGGGGGAGAGCTTTCAGGAGAGGAGGCAGAGACCCAACCCTTCTTGCAAAGACAATGGCGTCACAGAAGCCCATGCAAAAATCCAGCTGACCTTCGTTTTGAGTTTTATCTTAAATGCTCACACAGATCTGTCATGCCAGTTCCTGCTGTTGTTCACCAAGGGCTATGGAATTGAAGGCCACAAAGGGAATTGGATAAGAAAATGTGTACCATATTTAAGATTCAGCAGCAAAGAATCTCTCTCTCTCTCCCCCTCTCCTCTCTCTCTCTCTCTCTCTCTTTCTCTCTCTCCTGCCCTCTCTCTCCCACTCTCCCTCCTCCTCTCTCCTTCCCTCCTCCTCTCTCCCTCTCTTTCTCTTTCTCTCTTTCTCTCTCCCTCTCCCTCCCTCCCTCTCTTCTGTCTCTCTAGTAGGAAGGGGGGAACTCCTCCTTCGTCTCCAAGATACTTCAGCCCATCTAGACAACTTTCGACTGCATCTTGCTACGTAAAGGCCAAATATAACCCTGATCAGAAAGGATGGGTAGGAGTATTTTTCTCCTCCTCACTCAAACAGCAATCAAGGAAGAAACAAGCCCCCAATCAAAGTGGGCTGGTCTTCCCCGTTCACTTATGATGTTGCCGAGCTTGGTGATCAAACTTCTGCAAGAAGAAAGGCAAGTTCAGAGAACACCATGATTTGTCTCTACTTTTAAGATATGGCTGAGATGGGTTTTCTACCTGTTTCACATTTGGAGGATGTTCTGCTAATTTGCCACTGACCAACTTCACAAAATGGATGTGCATTTATCTTAAATGCCACCAAGTTTATTTGTTTGTCTGTTCAGTTTCTACAGCCACCCAACTCAAGCAAGGGACTCTGGGCAGCTGACAATTCTAAAATTCTAAAACAATTTAAAAGACAAAACAACAACAACAACCATAAAAACATCCACGAAATAAGTATAAACAGTTTTAATGAATTTGACAGCCAACTTATTTGAACATCAAGAGAGCTTTCTTCTGTTCTTCCTCTGTCAATCAAATGCACTCTTGACCTTCAGGATAATGATAATAATTCATTATATTGAGTCAAGCAGCAATATGAAATGAGATGGCCACCCACCGCTTCATCTCTTGACATCTCTTGATGTTCACCACATCAAAGTGGTGAACATCAAGAGATGTCAAGAGATGAAGCGGTGGGTGGCCATCTCATTTCATATTGCTGCTTGTCTCAACATGATGCATGATGGTCATTATGCTGAGGGTCCAGAGTGCAGTTTTTGGATCTGCCTGTAGATTTGAGGTCCAGTTCTTATTAATCAATAAAGATATGCTGAAGCAGTGAGCATTTGATGGTTTCCTTGGCCTGCTTTTAAAAGTAGCAGATAAGAAAAGAGGCAAAGCTACTAAGATTTTGGACGAGCGGGTACAAAAACAGGCAGGTAAGTGATTGAAGCCTGGGAAACAGGCCCCTTGTCAGTCAACAGGAATGTGATTTACCACCAGCTTATCATGTACTTAGAAGGCAAGGGCTTGGCAGCACAAGGAAACAACAGCCAATGACTTAATAGCCGGCCATCAACACCCTAATCAACAACTAAAAAGCCAACAGGCACCATATAAATACCACACAAAGAATAGATCTGCTAGAGAGTAGTTCCCTGAGGATGGACTCCAGCTCAAGGCCAAAAGCTAACAGAAGACACAATCTTGTTGACCGATCCAGATTTTATCCTGCAACATTATCCTGGGACACGTATATCCACCTTCATTGGTGAAAGAGAGAGTGCTTATATCCAGCCTGAAATTCTCCAAGTGATGGAAGTAAGTATGTATTTGGCTACAGATTCATCTGCAAAACCACCATCCTCTTCCCCTTTGACTCATGTCTTCCTTTCTACACTTTGTGTGTCTGTGTGTGCACGCAACATGCCGGCTGGTGGAAATCCACCATAGGAATTTAAATCGGCCCTCTTCATCTGCCTGCAAAATAGCCTCCAGAGAAAGTTCAGGCACCGATTGGAAATTGTAGACTTCTCCATCCCGCTGGAAAAACCAACAAGTTGTCCTATGTGTACAAATAGAACAGATTTATGGTGACACCAGCTTTTCATGGACACAATAAATTTAAGAGTATTTAATCTGCCATGACAGTTTGACTTGTTTGGACTGTAGGAAAACAACACAGCTACCCTTCTGGAGATCATTATGAACTGTCACAGGGTTTGATGATTCCTCCTTGGCTCCCTATCTCTGCTTGGGCAATATCCTTATGACCAGGGCTGGGCTGCAGGGGGTCAGAGGGGTTCAGGAGAGTCCCCTGGATAAGATTCTGTGCAGTTCGGAGAACCCCCAAATCCCACTCCTGGCTGGCCCCGCCCACCCCACTCTGCCCCTCCCAGGAGTCCCATGTGACCTGTTTTGGATGCAGGTAAGTTCAGGGTGCACATGGAGGCTTGGAGAGGGCGAAAAATGGGCCTCCCAGTCCCAGAAGTTCAGAAAGGCCAGAAACGGGCCTGTTTCTGGGTTCCAGAGAGCCTACACAGGCTGGGGAGACCGTTTTCACCCTCCCAAAGGCTCAAGGAAAGCCTCTGGAGCCCAGGGAGGGCAAAAACGCCCCCCCTCATCATGGTGCAGGAGGCCAACTAGGCCATACCCACCATGGCCATGCCCATCTTTATAAGTTATAAGTCTATACTGCAGTGCTGGGTAACAGGCAGCCACAGAGACCTCTGAACCTGCTGCTCTAACCAGAGTTGAGAAAACTGGCCGGCTTTACACTATATTTAGGGTGGAAGATGCAAAACCTGAAGGAATGTTAAAATGAGTTTTAAAATCATGTTTTAAAAGGAAAAGACGTAATCTCAGAACAACTGACCTATATCTTTCAAAGATCTTGGAAACCAGGGAACTGCCAGAGAACTGGAAAAGGGCTGAAGCAGTCTTCATCTTTAAAAAAATAATAATAATAACGGGGAGGTGAGGAATAAGTGAGAAATTTATAGTTTTGCCCCATTTTACGGCATTTGGAAAGTGAAGCACTGCCATCGTTAAAGGAGTAACACAGTTGCTAAGTGAACCTGGCTTCCCCATTGATTTTGCTTGTCCAAAGATCCCAAAAGGGGATGTTGCATGACCCCAGGGACACTGAGACTGTCATAAATGTGAGTCAGTTGTCAAGCAATCAAACGTAAACCACGTGACTGTGGGAACGCTGCAATGGTCGTAAGTGTGAAAAATAGTCATAATTCGCTTTTTTTCAATGCCGTTGCAACTTCAAATGGTCACTAAGCAAATTGTTGTAAGTCGAAGACTAAAGGTAAAGGTTCCCTTCGCATATCTGTGCTAGTTGTTTCTGGCTCTAGGGGGCAGTGCTCATCTCCATTACAAAGCCAAAGAGCCAGCACTGTCCGAAGACGTCTCCGTGGTCCTGTAGCTGGCAGGGCTAAATGCCGAAGGTGCACGGAACGCTGTTACCTTCCCACCAAAGGGCTGCCTATTTTTCTACTTGCATTTTTACATGCTTTCATACTGCTAGGTTGGCAGAAGCTGGGACAAGTAACAGGAGCTCACTCCATTATGCAGCACTAGGGATTCGAACCACCGAACTGCCGATCTTTTCTGATTGACAAGCTCAGCATCTTAGCCACTGAGCCATTATATATATATAATTTATTTAATTTATTTGACTTGTATGCCACCCCCTCTCCAAAGGAACTGGCTACTAACAACTAAAACCAACAATAAATTAATTACCTAAAATAGTATTAAATATTACAAGCCAAATTCCTCTAAAACCCACAGATCCTAAACCATATTAAACCCCGCTCCCCGGAGGTCAGCACAGCCCGGCCTGTGAGCCAGGTTTTCAGATCATGGCGGAAGGTACGAAGGTCAGGGGCCAAACGGAGTCCCAGGGGTAGTTGGTTCCATAGGGTGGGGGCCGCCACAGAATAGGCCCTTCCCCAGGGGACCGCCAAGCGACATTGAGTCACAGAGGGAACCCCGAGGAGCCCCTGCCTGTGGACCCACACACACACACACACACACACACACGTGTGTGTGTGTGTGTATGAAATTTAGATTTCTTCGGGTATTTTCCCACGTAATAGTTGTGCTTTTATAGCAATGTTTCAGCAGAATCTCATCTGCCATCTTCAGGCTTATGTATTGGGTTCTTTATTAATTGTGTGTCTCAGGCTTAGCAGCCGTTTTCTATATATACTGTATATACTGTATATACTATATATACTATATATACTATATATACTATATATATATATATACACATATACATACATATACACACATATACATATATATACATATATTCTTTCTGAAATCATTTGAACTGGTTGTAGAGGTAGACCAAAGGCACTTGAAACCGAGAAAGGCCCTACATATTTTTATGCGGAGTTGGAGGACAAAATATTACTTACGACTGCTTCTTATGACAAAATAGTGCATCCCACCCACCTACCCCCATGATGCAGGCGGTTTTTCTGTAGGCTTGCCAGCATGTCCATGGTCACAGGCTCCTTCAAGAAAAGGTGACAAAATGGCAGAAAGAGGATTGAAACGAAAGGCCCTGTGGAATATTGCCCTGCACAGCAGATCATTTCTTTAAAAAGCCTACTCTGAACCATGAAAAACCACATCCTCTCAGGAATTCTAGCCTTGGAAATCAGCTGGAGAATTTGTCTCTCCTGTGGAGACATTTGGTGGAATTGCCCCCGCTCCCCCCACCCCAGGTTTTCTGCTCACAACATTCTGCACTGTGAAAATGTCATTGAGGTGCAGCTTTATTTATTTTTATTTTTTGTCAAAGGAAGTCATCTTCATGGGCCAAAAAAGAGCTGGAGATTGATTCCAGTGGGAGATTGATTCCAATGGCCGGGCATTTTTATCCCTCCTGAACATTCTTCCTTCCATGCACAAACACCGTAACTGTGTAAGCGGAAAACAAAGAACTGATGAATCAGAGCCCAGCAGGAAAAGGACTGAGTTTCCCAAATAATAGTGGTTTTGCCTAGAAAGAAATATATTTTTCTTTCTCTCTCCCTGTCTTGATTTAGTCACAATCTATTGTAATATCTTTGAAGTCTTTATAATCCTCTTGTTTTTCAGGGAGCAAACAAGGGAGCGAAAATTCTCTTCTACGCAATCTTGCCCTCAACCTCCCCTTCACCCAAGCTTTGTTGATTTGTCACTGGTGGGGAGAAAGGGCAGGATATGAGCTTTAAATCACAACATTCACAATTAGATAAGATCACCCCACTGGCCTATTGGGACACGCCAGGGAAAAAAGATTGGGCAGGTTGATAGGGGACTTCATGAGTAATGCTACAAATTTGTCACAGTGGTGCCACCGTGTCCCGGTTCTCAGCAAACGTGCTCTTTTTCTGCAAATTATGCTGCCCTGCTTTGATCTCTATCAATTTGAAGCAATTGAGCAAAGAGGACCAGAGGGAGCCCCTCAGGAATATCAGAGAAGAAGTCTGGAAACCGGGGAGGAGAAGAACCTTGATCTGAACTGAGCAAAGCAGGAACGTCTCCTGCCAGCATCGAATACCCATCGCCCCGTGCACGCTCACAGACAGGGCCTCCTTGGGGTACCGTCGGCCAAACAATGTCAGCTGGTGGTCCCTATGGGGAGGGCCTTCTCTGTGGGGCACCCACTTTGTGGAACCAGCTTCCCCTGGAGCTATGATTGGCCCCTGACCTCTGCTCCTTTCGCCGTGGCCTAAAGACTTGGTTATTTGAACAAGCCGGCCTGGACTGAGTGGGGGGGGGCTTTTGTTTTAAATGTTTTGTGGGTTGGCTTTTAAATATTTATTTGGTCTAATTATTTTAATTTGTTTTTAATTCTTTTAACTTTTGTATTGGGTGTTTTTATGTGAGCCACCCTGAGTCCTTCAGGAGATAGGGCGGCATATAAGACCAAACAAACAAACAAACAAACAAATAAATAAATAAATAAAGCAGAGAGCAGGGTGGTTTGGTTTCAAAAACGCCTCAAATGTTGGGAAGATGAAGATGAGCCACGGTGGCACAGTGGTTAGAATGCAGTACTGCAGGCTGCTTCTGCTGCCTGCCGGCTGCCTGCAATTTGGCAGTTCAAATCTCACCAGGCTTAAAATTGACTCAGCCTTCCGTCCTTTCCAAGGTGGGTAAAATGAGGACCCAGATTATTGGGGACAATAGGCTGACTCTGTACAAGTGCTTAGCGAGGGCTGTAAAGCACTGTGAAGTGGTATATAAGTCTAAGTGCTATTGCTATTGCTAAGATGGCCACCTGAGGGAAGCTCCACCTGCAGGAGTTGACCAGTCTGAGCCTGAGGGAGGATCCAAGCATGTCATCAGTTTGAAGTCCCTTCATGCCCTCAGGAGATCTTTGTGAACGGACTTCAAACTGATGAATCCATCCATCCCTCCTTGAATTCCATTGACTCTTATCTACCACCAATTTTCCTTGACCATCAGTAGCTCAGATTCTTGAATAACAGAATAACAGAGCTGGAAGGGACCTTGGAGGCCTTCTAGTCCAACCCCCTGCTCAGGCAGGAAACCCTACACCATTTCAGACAAACCTCCATCTTCCCAGTCTTTCAAAACTTCCCAGTGATGAAGCACCCACAACTTCTGAAAGCAAGCTCTTCCACTGGTTAATTGTCCTCATTGTCAGGAAATTTCTCCTTAGTTCTAGGTTGCTTCTCTCCTTGATGAGTTTCCATCCTTTGCTTCTTGTCCTGACTTCAGGTTCTTTGGAGAATAGCTTGACTCCCTCTTCTTTGTGGCAGCCTCTCAGATATTGGAACACCGCTATCATGTCACCCCTGGTCCTTCTTTTCATCAAACTAGACATACCCAATTCCAGCAATCCTTCTTCATATGTTTTAGCCTCCAGTCCTCTAATCATCTTTATTGCTCTTCTCTGCACTTTTTCCAGCATCTCAATGTCTATAAGAATGCTGCCTGGGTGACTAATCACCAGGAGATGGTGAATTCTAGTCCCAGTATTAAAAACCACCCAGGTGCCTTTGGACCAATCACCAGGAGACCTGAATATGCTTGCACTCATTTGAACAGCCTTGGTTCCTGATTTCTTGTGCCTGACACCACCTCTTTTTACGTGAGTCCCATCACAGGCATGAAAAGGGGGATGGGGTACCACGCAGTCAAAAGTCCCATGTTGACTTTAGATCCTCCTCTTTGGATGTCCCAGCTGAGGTGGTCTTGGAAAACAGCTCCACCTACTGAAGATTGATCAAGAGCGCAACTAATAGCCCCTTGGCCATCTCCCACCAAAAAAGGGGGTTGTTCGGTGGTGGGATTCAAAAAATTTTACTACTGGTTTTGTGGGCATGGCTTGGTGGGTGTGGTGTGACTTGCTGGATGTGGCAGGGGAAGGAAACTGCAAAGTCTCCATTCCCACTGCACCCCATTAACCTGCTTTCCAGCTCCATTCTCCTGTGCAGGGCAACTAAAGAAGACCCAGCCGATCAGCTGGGATTCAGGAGGCAGAGAATAGATGGCCAGTCAGAGGTGGTATTTGCACTACCGGTTCTCCAGAACTGGTCAGAACCTGATGAATACCACCTCTGAGGTTGTTGACAGGCCTGCATGACTCTCCCTCTGTTTATCTCACTGATTTCACAACCTTTTGGTGAATCACCAAAACTCTTATTCTATTAGATTGCAAAAAGTGACAACAAACCTTCCCTGGAAGTTATTTTGCATATCCAGTATGTACACAGAAAAGTCCCTCTTTGGCTAAGTGACTTGGAATGAAATCAATCAAAGCCTAATCTTTGCCACATGAAGGAAAATAGAAAAGTGGCAGAATGCCAGTGGCTTTTTCCTTTATTAAAAATCATTTCTCTCTGTGTTTTGTGTCTGTGTGTGTAAGTGTGTGTATAAGGAACTAAAATTCATAATTTTAGTTCCATAATACAAGATATAAGAGATAGATTTCTTGGAATATAGGTAGATCAGTTTCTGCAGCCAGTTTGGCATAGTGGTTAAGTTACCTGGCTAGAAATTGAGAGACAGTGAGTTCTTGTTCCATCTTGGGAATAAACCGGCTTGGTGACTTTGAGCCATCCACGCTCTGTCAGCCCCAGGATGGAAGCAACAGCAAACCACTTTCATAAAACTTTGCCAAGAAAACTTGCAAGGACTTGTCCAGGCAGTGAGCAGGAGCCAAAGAATGGCTCAAAAGCACAAGCATGCACACACACACACACACACACACACACACACACAATTACCCCAGAATATCAATACCAAGGTATCAATCAGGCTTTCTGTTAGCTAAGGATTTATAGGCATTCCTTGGAATGGAGATAGCTAAAGTTGATCAGGTTGCGTTTTTGTATTGATTTTCTGAAGTCTGGAGGACCAGACCATTAAGTTCATATTTTATTTTTATGATTTTTTCTGACTTTGAAACAATCAATTTATCAATTATGTATACAAACCTACTGGGCACCTTTGTTTTCACATCCTTAATGGAAAGGAGAACTTCTTCTCTATCATAATTTAATGCTTCAGTTGTCTAATCCATACATTATTTGTGAGAAAGTCCTTCATGAATCTATCTGGATACACAATTGGGACTATGGGATGCTGGTTGGATCTGAAGACTTTGCTTGTCTAGAATTTTGGTATCTGCTGGAAATGTCCACTTGGAATCACATGCAATGCCCATTTAAAAAAAGAATGAATTTTTATACATATTATTGTAGGTTTCATCTTGATTTTTTTTCTTTTGATCACACCTTGCCAACGGCCTTGTAAAAAGCTGAGGCAGATATGAATGAAGAAAGGAAAGAATCAACTTCTCATTTTCTCCTTCAAAACTTTTATGCTCCACAAAATGTATTCTTTATCTGTCCATCACAAGAGAATCGGAATCAACAGGGAATGGGTAATTTTGAAGCCTTGGAAAGACAAAAAAAAGAAAGCCAGATTCTTCATCCTGGACCTACGTTTAAAACTATACTCATGTTTTTGAAACAGCACTTGTGACATATCTGTGTGAAAATTTGCAAGGGTTTGATCTCTCCATAAGGAATACCCCCATATAATGGATATACATATAGATATAAATAAATATAATATAATAGCGCTATGGTGGTGCGATGGTTAGAATGCAATATTGCAGGCTAACTCTGCCCACTGCCAGCAGTTCGATCTTGAACAGCTGAAGTTTAACTCATCCTTCCAGCCTTCTGAGGTGGGTAAAATGAGGACCCAGATTGTTGTTGGGTAATAGGCTGACTCTGTAAACTGCTTAGAGAGGGCTGTAAAGCACTGTGAAGCAGTATATAAGTCTAAGGGCTATTGCTAGAATATAAATATAACTATAATATATAACTGATATAAACCCAGGAATCTGTCCCTCTTTGAATATTAAAGTAAATGTTTGGGGTTGTACCATCATTCTTTTAACTAAAAGAAGAGTGGGTAGTTAGTAGTTCAGTATATATAAAGCTTTTGTTTAAGTGTGTTGCGTAAGCTACCACTCTAAGCCAGAGGTTTTCCACTGTTGTGAATCTGTGACCTCTAAAACAGACAACATGTTTCTGCAACCCTGCCACCTCATGTGTAAAACTATTTCACTGACGTTAAATATACGAGGTGCTAGGTAACAACTTCAGTGCTAGATGGGAGTGAGGCTTGCTCTCATTTTGTATTCTAGTGGCTTGCCCTGTCAGTGTTGATGGTGTACGTGTGTGTGTCTTGGGTTGGGCTGTTTACTGTCAGTATGTTAGACAGTTCCTTGAGTGGGGTGTTGTTTGCTATGAAACACCTGCAAAAAAGCAACCAAGCTCAGAAAGCACCAAAGATCCCTCACTTTTGAAATGGTTCAGAGGTGGTATTCAGCCGGTTCTGACCAGTACTGGAGAACCAGTAGCGGAAATTTTGAGTAGTTCGGAGAACCGGCAAATCCCACCTCAGACCGGCCCTGCACCCATCCTATTCTCTGCCTCCTGAGTCCCAGCTGATCGGCTGGGTCTTCTTTGGTTGCCCTGCACAGGAGAACGGAGCTGGAAAGCAGGGTAGTGGGGTAGGGAGGGAATGGGGATTTTGCAGTAACCTTCCCCCAGGAGTGGGGTGGGAATGGAGATTTTGCAGTCCTTCCCCTGCCATGCCACCAAGCCACACCCACAGAACTGGTAGTAAAAAGAATTGAATCCCACCACTGAAATGGTTGCCAAAATATAAACCCTATCAGTCCAGGCAGTTTTCAATAATCAGACGTGATTGATTGATTAATGACATGATAGAAGTGACAGATCAGAGCTAGCAATGTTCCAATATTTGAGGGGCCACCACAAAGAAGAAGGGGGTGGGTCAACCTTTCTTCCAAAGCACCTGAAGGCAAGACAAGAAACAATGGATGGAAACTAATCAAGGAGAGAAGCAACTTAGAACTAAAGGAGAACCTTTGTAACAGTGAGAACAATTAACCTGTGGAACAGCCTGCCACCAGGAGTGGTGGGTGCTCCATCACTGGAGGTTTTTAAGAAGAATCTGGACAGTCACTTGTCTGAAATGGCATAGGGTCTCCTGCTTGAGCAGGGGGGTGGACTAGAAGACCTCCAAGGTCCCTCTTCTAACTCTGTTATTCTGAATGGAAGGGGGGGGGAAATCTGAGATCGCAGATCTTTCCCCCATGAATTCAAATAAGTGTGTTGAGACAGAAAGAAACTGCAGTGGCAGCCTTCCTTTCATTTGAATGTCTGAGAACAAAGCCTCAAGGAGTTTTTTTTCATGAAGGGCTCAGGCCCCTGACAGCGCTTAAATGATCCTGCACAGCTGTCAGTTGTGCCGACACTCTCTGCATGGGCCCCTCCTGCAAGAACTAACGAACAGGTGATGAATAACGGAACCGATCCACATCAGTTAGGGATGTATTCCACTGCATTTTGCATCTAATTTGTTTTAAGCCCATTCCCTATCTACACCTATGATTGCCTTTATCGCTTCACACACCGTGCCCTCTCCGCTTGCATTTTTATCGGGATCGCTTCTATGCGTGCCCACCTTCCTTCGATCCCTGTAGCTTTTGCATAATTCTCGTTAAAAGCGACATCTCTGCATGCACCTTCGCCACAGAATTTGGGAGAAGGAGTCCAGAGCGGAGAAATAATTGTTCATGTATTCATTGCAGAAATGCAAATTAAGTTGATTTGCTTGCAACTGACAGGACCAATCAAAATTCTCCATGAAACTCCACGGTTCCTCTTGTTCCTTGGCTCCTGGCCTCCTATCCTTCCTGCTTACCAGTTGCGGGGCAATGGGAATGAGAGGTTGGCATGGCATTAACCACAGGGGGGGCGGAATTCAAGAATTTTTACTACCGGTTCTGTGGGAGTGGCTTGGTGGGTGTGGCTTGGTGGGTGTGGAAGGGGAAGGATACTGCAAAATCCCCCTTCCCTCCCCACCCCACTAGCCTGCTTTCCAGCTCCATTCTCCTGTGCAGGGCAACCAAAGAAGACCCAGCCAATCAGCTGGGACTCTGGAGGCAGAGAATAGATAGGGTTGGCAGGGCCAGTCAGAGGTGGCATTTGCCAGTTCTCCGAACTACTCAAAATTTCCACTACCGGTTCTCCAGAACTGGTCAGAACGAGCTGAATACCACCTCTGGCATTAGCTTTGGGGGAGACAGAATGCAGAGCCCACCTGATGCAGCATGCCTCTCATTCTGTCGTGTTCCACTTCTCAGACTTAGAATATAGAATAACAGAGTTGGAAGGGACCTTGGAGGTCTTCTAGTCCAACCCCCTGTTCAGGCAGGAAACCCTATACCATTTCAGACAAATCGCTGTCCAATGTCTTGTTAAAAACTTCCAGTTTTGGAGCATTCACAACTTCTGGAGGCAAGTTATTCCACTGATGAATTGTTCTCACTGTCAGGAAATTCCTCCTTAGTTCTAAGTTGCTTCACTCCTTGATTAGTTTCCATTCACTGCTTCTTGTCCTGCCTTCAGGTGCTTTGGAGAATAGCTTGACTTCCTCTTCTTTGGGGCAGCCCCTGAGATATTGGAACACTGCTATCATGTCTCCCACAGTCCTTTGTTTCATCAGATTAGACATACCCAATCTAGTATGGGTGGAAAGGGATGGATGTGTGGATGCTAAGCACAGGAAGAAACAGCAGAGAAAGAGACCTTGTAGACAGAGGAAACAAAGATGCATAATTGGGAGGAAGAAAGGCAAGCAGAGCAGAGATGGCTCATTAGGCAATTCCCAGGTTCCATTCATAATCATCTTTAAAGCCTGAAATGGCCTGCAACAGGGACATGTTGAGATCCTGATCAGAAAGGTGAATCTTCCTGCTCAGAATAGAATGTACCCTTAGATACACATCTCCCACAATACATCCTTTTGTGCTAAAAGCAGAACATCCACAACAGTTGGATACCGTAAGAGACACAAAGCACCCATGTTTTCAGGAGGTCTATTGGATTGACAAGGTTCTTCACAATTTGCACTGCATCTCAGACCGAGGAAGGGGCTGAAATACGGAGTCTCAAAAGAGATAGACCAGATCCTCAATCCCTGAAGAGGTTAGGAATGGCAAGAGGTTTTGTGTCTGGATCCATGTCTATTTGCCTTTTGCCATACAAGTAAATAGTTGCCATTCATGATTGATTGATTGATTGTGGGCCATCAAATGGTTTTTCAACTCCTAGTGACAACAAAGATAGATTTTCTCCATGATGATCTATCTCTAATCTCATTTTCCAGATCTTTCTACCCTTCAAATCTTCCTAAGTGATCATGTGACTGAATTCAAGGGAGATTGAATAGAATAGAATAGAACAGGAACGAATAGAATAGAATATAGAATAGAATAGAATAGAATAGAATAGAATAGAACAGGAAAGAATAGAATAGAATAGAATAGAATAGAATAGAATAGAATAGAATAGAATAGAATAGAACAGGAAACAATAGAATAGAACAGAACAGAACAGAACAGAATAGAATAGAATTCTTTATTGGCCAAGTGTGATTGGACACACAAGGAATTTGTCTTGGTGCAAATACTCTCAGTGTACATTTATTTTTTTTACAAGTGTTGCACAAGCAATATGTATGAAAAAGGGGAAAGGCTTGGGGACACCATGTTGACTTTTTAATTCCCCGTTCTGGATAATCCTGCTCTCAACTCATCCTATAACTTGTGAAGAAGCTTCCTGCATGAGAAGTAAATGTCTTCAAGGAAAAACAAAGTCCAGTTGCCTCTTGAAAAAGCACCTTTGGGACAACCATGATCTGGATGACTGAGAATCTCCATAGACATGTCATATCAGACATAGAAGAGGCATTATTTTTTCTCTTGAATACAGACATTTTTATACTGTTAATGTTGAAAGTTGACATTTGGGTTGAATTATACGCTGAAGTCCTCTGTAGATCAGACAAATTCTATATATTCTCATTGACTGCAAGAATGATGTCATTTTTCACATTACCAAATTCTACTTAAGAACTCACATTAGTAGGAAGCAGGTAGTGGCACAAAACAATTATGAGTCAACCTGGCTAGAGAGAAAGAATTTGAATGGGATTTGGAAATTCTATCTAATGTTTGTGGGGTTTTATACCATTCAATGTTATGTTTTCCTTTTGTACTTTAGTAAAGTGGATCTATCATATAGTGATTAGTCTTAAGGGTTTAATTTTTTTTTAGCACACTACCAGGTGTATCTTACTGCTTTTTTCCTGGTTTGTTCATATTTTTATTTCTATATTCACAATATCTTATCATTTCCTGTCTGATTTAATTAGAAATGTTTATGCTGTAGAGTCTGATATCTTAACAGTACATTTTTTCCTGGTTGCTGACTATAACAAATACGTATTGATCTGTTTTAAGTTGTTACTTTTTTTTTGCAGATTTTATAAATGCCCACATTGTTTGTTTGTGTTAAATTACAGTCTGCTACCTGATCAGCAGCATCTTTTAATTGTCGCTCTGTGTATCTCTGTGTTTACGCACAATATTAGCTTTGCTTAATTTAACTGATTTTGTGATTATGGGTTTTTTTCCACCATTCCTATCAACAGATGCATCCATATTTCTGACCAGGCTTATTATTTTCACACAATATTAACAGATAAAAACGTCAATGCTGCATTTGAACAGCAGGTGAGGTTTGGTGAATTCTAACGTAGTTTGTTTTTCAGTGGTTGAACTCTTTTGAGCAAGCCTAATCTGGTTCCTTAAATATTAAATCTATTCCTTAAATTAAATTCCTTCAAATTAAATATATGGTGAGCATTTGAGTGGCCAGAGCTGGCAAACCAAACAATGGAATTCCACCTATAAAGGAATTAGACATAAAATGAGGACTGCCTGTAATAGACACACATATTAGAGGTAGTCCTCAGTTTATGATTACCATTGATACCAGAATTTCCATGGCTACCTACAAGGGTGTTGTTAAGTGAGACATGCTAAATTTTAGGATCATTTTTGCCAGTTGTTAACCAAATCATTGCAGGTATTAAGTGAATCATGCAGTCATAAATCAAATCAAGCTTCCTCCCATTGACTTTGCTCATCAGAAACTGGCTGGGAAGGCTACACACATGACCATAAATACATGACAGTTGCCAAGTGCCCAAATTTTGAGCAGGTAATCGTGGGAATGCTGCAGCCATCATAAATGCAAGGACCGATATTGTTTTTCAGTGCCGTTCTCACGGTAGCTACATTAAGGGTTGCAAGTTAAAGACTATCTGTAGTCTGATTCAGGGGTGAGAAGCTACCGGTTCTGCCCAGCTCTATAGAACCGGTAACTCTGAAGAGCAGCAGACACCGAACCGATTCTGTGTTTGCTGCTGTTTGGCCTACCCGGCTGCCTGGGCTCTTACCTGTCCTTTATTTCCTGCTTTTTCAACCTCAGCTGCTTTGCATGGCACAGCTGAGGTTGAAAAAGCAGGAAAGAAGAGACTTTTCAAACGCTGTGCACCCGCGCAGTGCTTTTCAGCTGTCCGGGCAGCATAGCTTAAGGTGTTTTACATGCACACGCAGCAAAATGTACTCACCGAACTGGTAGTAATGCCAGTTGAATCCCACCCCTGGTCTGATTCAAGCACTGATGAGGAGAAGATAGCATAATCTTCCTTTACCCTAAAGTGAGGTGTTAAAGCCACTTTATAATGCCTTGGTAAGACCACACTTGGAATGCTGCCCCCGGTTTTGGTCGCCACGATGGCAAAAAGAGCCTTGGTAGCTCAGGCTGTTAAATGCCTGCTCTTAAGATCCAGATGCCTACAATTATTGTAGGCTCGAATCCCACCAGGCTCAAGGTTGACTCAGCCTTCCATCCTCTCAGGGTAGGTAAATTGAGGACCCAAGATTGTTGGGGCAATTAGCTGACTTGTAAAATGCCGCTTAGTAATAAGCAGGCATATACAATGGAATGAAGGCTATTGCTGAGCACATTGGGTTGTGCTCCAAAAATTGTAAGCCACCCTGAGTCTTCGGAGAAGGGCATATAAATGTAATTAAAAAAATGTCAAGAAACCAAACGCACAGGTACAGTATACATTATGTGGTACCTTGCTCAATAGTAGTAAGTGTGAGAGGGATCTTGGAGTCCTAGTGGACAATCACTGAAATATGAGCCAGCAGTGTGCTGCAGCTGGCAAAAAGCCAACACAGTGCTAGGCTGCATAAACAGAGGGATAGAACTGAGATCATGTAAAGTGTTAATACCACTTTATAATGCCTTGGTAAGGCCATACTTGGAATTCGGCATCCAGTTTTGGTCACCACAATGTAAAAAAGATGTTGAGACTCTAGAAAGAGTACAGAGAAGAGCAACAAAGATGATTAGGGGCACATCGAGGCACGCATCTCCTTGTCTGGCCTCTCATGACTGTAGGGATACTGCAACAGTTGTAAGTGTGAAAAATGGTCATAAGTCATTTTTTTCAGTGCCATTGTAACTTTGAATGGTCACTCCACACAAGCAAAGTACCAGCAAAGGAGCGGAAAAAACTCCAGAGACGTTCCTGAGACAGGAAGTCTAGTCCTGCCAAGAATGTCATAAGGGTTAACGGAGAGGCAGTTTCTGTAAGCAACACCAGAATGTTTCCTTCCTGCCTCCCTTACAGGATTAGGCCAGTAATTTCTTCTAACAACCGGTTCTCCGAACTGCTTAGAATGTTAACAACCGGTTCTAGTGAATAGGTGCGAACTGGTAGAATCCCACCCCTGATTAGAGGACTGGAGGCTAAAACATAAAGAATGGTTGCTGGAATTGGATATGTCTAGTTTAATGAAAAGAAGGACTAGGGGAGATATGATAGCAGTGTTCCAATATCTCAGGGGCTGCCACAAAGAAGGGGGAGTCAAGCTATTCCCCAAAGCACCTTGAGGGCAGGACAAGAAGCAATGGCTGGAAACTAATCAAGGAGAGAAGCAATCTGAAACTAAGGAGAAATTTCCTGACAGTTAGAACATTTAATCAGAGGAACAACTTGCCTCCAGAAGTTGTGAATGCTCCAACACTAAAAGTTTTTACGAAGAGATAGGACAACCATTTGTCTGAAATGGTATAGATCTCCTGCCTGAGCAGGGGGTTGGACTAGAAGACCTCCAAGGTCCCTTCCAACTCGGTTATTCTGCTCTGTATTTTGATCTGCTCAGACACTGAAACAGAGTCAATAACTTACATGCCATTAAACTGCCCTTTACATCACACCCGTCATCTTCAGCTCACTTGACCTTTTGTTAGTAAATTCCTAGACCAACAAAATAGATGATTATAGCTCGCCTGCTGAGAGATCAAAATTTGAGGTCATTGCAATTTCCAGGAGAAGCTGTTGGGTAGTCCAACCACGAATGAAGTAGAGGCATCTGATCATTTTTGCTTGCTGAGTTTTTAAAATTATTTTTATTTGATGTTATTGAACGCTGTTCAGATTGTTTGTCTCCAGAAGCCTTTGAACTGAACCTACTCCCTTGCTGAATTCACAGTGTCTTACTGTTATACATCATTGATGGCATGTGCCATATGTTATCTTGGTATTGGAGATGATTCTTGAGAGCCCCTTGGACTGCAAGGAGATCCAATCAGTCAATCTTAAAGGAAATGAAATGAACTGTCCTTTGGAAGGAGAGATCCTGAAGATGAAGCTCAAACCCTTTGGCCACCTAATGAGAAGAGAGAGACTCCTTGGAGAAGACCTTGATGTTGGGAAAGGTGGAATTTTTGGTGAGCTGATTCCAGTTCAATGGGATGGTCGAAATTTAAGCATTTTAATCAGCTTATTTATTTATTTTATTTATGAGATTTATATGCCGCCCTATCTCCCTAAGGACTCAGAGCGGCTTACAATACCAAAAAATGACACAATATCAATATTAAAAAGTAATTAAATCAGAAATCTCATAAATTAACTAAATTTAAAACAACCACTAAAAAGACCCTCCCCCCTTCATCAGTCCGGGTGTTCCGGGTTGGAACAGCCAAGTTTTTAGGCCACGGCGGAAGGATCGGAGGTCAGGGGCCACCTGGAGCTCCAGGGGCAGCTGGTTCCAAGGGTGGGTGCCCCCACAGAGAAGGCCCTACCCCTGGGAGCCACCAGCCGGCATTGCCTGGCTGACGGCACCCTGAGGAGGCCCTGCTGGTGGGAGCGCACGGGGCGTCGGGAGGCTGTTATTGGCAGCAGGGTCTCCTGCAAATACCATGGTTCAATGCCATGAAGGGCTTTATAGGTTAACACCAGCACCTTGAATCTCACCCGGAGGGCAACTGGTAACCAGTGCAGCTCACGTAGGAGGGGTGTAACATGGGAGTATCGGGATCTTCCCATCACAATACGCGCCGCTGCATTCTGGACAAGTTGAAGCCTTCTGGTGGTCCTCGAGGGCAGCCCCATGTAAAGAGCATTGCAGTAGTCCAGACGGGACTACAGCTTGCTTTTTACCACTGATCTGAGAGGTTCACACAGAGATGTAATGTAAAATAGGTCAAGGTAGATAGAAAGAGAAAAGCAAACCGATTGCTGGTCACTGGCTGTTGATTGAAACCCATTTTTGTTCTAATTGGCTAAAAGCTTGTTTCCTATTTTTGCAGTGAAGTAGTACCCAGTTTATTCCCAATCCTAGACATTTAGAAAATTCCCTGCTGTTCAGAACATATGAATACCTCTTTGTCATCAAGCAGAGAAACATTTCCCAGCTGGAATGCCATTAAAAATACACAGAATGCACACCGAGAGATTGGCCTGCTGTTCAGAACATGATATACAAGGCCAAAATTGTCTAGGGCAGGACAAAGTCAGCAAATGAAAGCAAAGAAGATGGCATTTGTTGTCATCTCCTTGTCAAATAAGTGACTGCTTATTTATTTATAATTTATTTCATAAATTTATGTGGCTGCCCACCTCACAGAGAGGACTCTGGGTGAGTAACAATTAAAAACAGAATAGACTCAACCATTTTTTTTTAAAAAGGAGCACCATAAAGTAGCAGGAGATAACAGCTGATAAGGCTCCAAACATCCATCCCACACTTAAATTAACCATGAAATAGGCTTGCCCATAACTGTCAGGACCAGACAGTTGGGTGGCAAAGCCAGGTTTTCAATGCCTTATGAAAGGTCAAGAGGGGGAGTGGTGCAGTGGCCTAGAGGTGGAGCCCTTGCCTCACAATCAGGAGGCTGTGAGTTCAATCCTAGATAGAGGCAGATAATTTCTATCTCTGGGTACTATGAGAATATATCTGCTGAACAAAACTCTGCATTGGTGACAGGAAGGGCATCCAGCCAGTAAAGTCTCTACTAGCTCCATTCAGTTGCCCAGACTCCACCCCACAAGGGATTATGGGGTCATTAAAAGAAATGAAAGATCGTTTCATACTGATGAAAGGTCAAGAGGATTGATCTTAAGGGGGTTCCAAATGATCTTAAGGTTCCCACCATGGCAATTTCTCGTTGTTGGGACCTGGTATATGCCTTTCTGCTGAATCTAACAAAATGGGTAGACACCATTGGGGAGAGACCATCCCATAAGTAACCTGGTCCCAAGCCATGAAGGGTGTTGAAGGTAACCACCAGAATCTTGAAGCACACCTCAAAATATACTGGGGGTCGATGCAACCCATAAAGCGAAGATGTCACATGGACTGAATGACCAGTACCCAAAATTCCCTGCATCACTATATTTATACAGTAGGTATAATTTCAGAATGTCCTATTATTACAGACAATGAGACATTGACTTCCTTCTTATTTTGTGTTTCTATTTAAAGTGAACTTGGATCCTGGCAATAGTCACCAGTTTCTGGCTGAGAACGTCTTTCAGGGTTAGCCTATTCCTCAATTTGTAGGATAGATCTACACTGTTTTGCATTCGCCGAATGCTTGGTAGGCCTCCAAAACTCTATCTCCATCTGAATCATCTCCCAGAAACTTGGAACACAGTCTCACAAAAGCTTCCAAGATAAGATTCTTATCATATGATGCTTCCCAATAACAAAGGCATTAATGTAATGTAATGAACGAGAATTTCCAACCTTGGCATCCTCCATGCTTATAAACTTTGAGTCATAATTCTCATCAATAGCCATGATGGGCAATCCTAATCACACTTCTCAGTATTGCTGGCATCCCAACCGTGAGAGCTTTGTAGTGCAAGAAAGGAGACAAGACAGATGAGAATATCTCTGCTTTCCCATTATCATGTTTCCTCCTCTTATTATTTATGAAATCACAGAAATACCAAAAATATAAGTTAATAAGCAATATAATTTGCAACCAACCAACCAACCAACCAACCACCCAACCAACCAACCAATCAATCAGAATAGAGCTGGAAGGGACTTTGGACGTCTTCTAGGGCAACCCTTTGCTCAAGCAAGACACTCTATACCACAGACACAAGTGACTGCTCAGTCTCTTCTTAAAAACCTTCAGTGTTGAAGCACCCACAGCTTCTGAAGGCAAAGCTCTTCCACTGGTGAATTGTCCTCACTGTTAGGAAGTTTCTCCTCAATTCCAGGTTGCTTCTCTCTTTGATGAGTTTCCATCCATTGTTTCTTGTCCTGCCCTCGGGTGCTTTGGAGAATAATTTGACCCCTTCCTCTTCTTTGTGGCAGCCCCTTAGATATTGATATTGAAACTCTACAATCATGTCACCCCTAGTCCTTCTTTTCTCCAGATTAGCCACACCCACCTCCTGCAACCATGCTACATTTGTGTTGGAGCTCAACTTCAGGACTCCAGGGGATACATTCTGGTAAGGGAGAAGTTCTCATCCAGATGGGCTCCAGCACAAATCCAAAAGCTCAGAAGACTGATCCAGATTGGATCCCGGGGCACGTATATTTCTGTTCATTAAAGATGTTAATAATGGGGGTACACATTGCACCCTGTCTTTCCCTACAGTGATATTTTCCCAGTAATAGTTAAAGGAACCTGCCTTTAACCATGTGAAACTGTCATTGGATGCTGTTACAAGTTCCTATAATTTGCGCTGGAAGGGATCTTGACGGCCATCAAGTCCAAAACCTTGCTTGGTGCAGAATCCACTAGAACAGTTCTGAGAAATGATTATCCAGTCTCTGAAGATCTCTAACGACCATGAACACAAAAGCTCAGCTTTTCAGGAAGAATGCCAGAGGTGGTATTCAGCAGGTTCTGACCAGTTCTGGAGAACCGGTAGCAGAAATTTTGAGTAGTTCAGAGAACTGGCAAATCCCACCTCTGATTGGCCCTGCCAACCCCATCTATTCTCTGCCTCCTAGCTGATTGGCTGGGTCTTCTTTGGTTGCCCTGCATAGGAGAATGGAGCTGGAAATCAGATAAATGGGGTGGGGAAGGAATGGGATTTTGCAGTATCCTTCCCCTGCCATGCCCACCAAGCCACGCCCACCAAGCCACACCCACAGAACCGGTAGTAAAAAATTTTTGAATCCTACCACTGGAGAATGTCATATATGTGCTTGCTTGAGGCCTTCCAGAAATTATTCCAAAGTTGTCATGTTTCATGGGACAGAAGGGGGAAATGACTGAATACATAGGGAATAATTGTATTTAAGGGATCCAGTTGAAGTGGTTAAACAATTCAGAAGCTTGGAAACTGGGTTTTCTAGTCCTGCCTTAGATGCCAAATCTAGTTGCCTTAGACACAAAATACACAAAATGCCAGTCCCTCTTTTGTAACCTAAGCAGAAGACAAGGCAAAATCACTTCTGAAAATGTTGCAACAAAACAGCAGAATCAGCATAGACCCTAATAAGAGAACCAGCTTGATGCAGTACTGTAGTTAAAGACACTGGGTTAGAAGCCACAAGACCATGAATTATGTAGTTCTACAGAAGACACAAAAGGCACGAGGTGGCTCAGTGGCTAAGATGCTGAGCTTGTCGATCAGAAAGGTCAGCAGTTTGGAGGTTCAAATCCCTAGCGCCATGTAACAGAGTGAGCTCCCGTTACTTGTCCCAGCTTCTGCAAACCGAGCAGTTCGAAAGCAGGTAAAAATGCAAGTAGAAAAATAGGGACCTCTTTGGTGGGAAGGTAACAGTGTTCCGTGCGCCTTCGGTGTTTAGTCATGCCAGCCACTTGACCACGGAGATGTCTTTGGACAGCGCTGGCTCTTCGGCTTTGTAACAGAGATGAGCACCTCCCTCTAGAGCTGGAAACAATTAGCACGTATGTGCAAGGGGAACCTTTACCTTTACCTTACAGAAGACACAAAAACTGAGTGGCCATGAACCATTTCTGAAAAATGTTTCCAAGAAAATTGCAGGCATTTGTTCATGTATGTACCAGAAGTCAGGGTTGACCATGCATGATAACAACAAACATCATATATGTAGTATTCTCTGAGCTTGGTGGCTTTCTTGCAGATGTTTCATTACCAAACTAGGTAACATCATCAGAGCACAGTTCAACCCTGAGCTACAAGTATTCTCTTCCAAAGTGTTTGTTTCAACTACAATTTCAATCTTAAATTTTGTCATGATCTATTTCCACCCACTTTATGGAGGGGATTCAAGCATGCTTTCTATCAAGAGCAGGTCTCATCCACAAATGAAATGGATCTAGGCCAAATCAAATAAAACTTGGTTGACTTCATGGGCATCGCCAGTTGGTTATCTCAACAATATCTCTTTGGATATTTTTTTTTCCAACTTCCCAGTCAAGGTTTCAGCTCTACACATCCAAGTAGTCTCCCAACCAAATGTAAACAAATCTATAGCTTTGTTCAGCTCCTGGACATCAGCCAAGATCAACCGAGATATTGCCACCTGTCATATCTTGATTCAGCCTTACATTTCTTAGGACACACAGGGGGATTGTAGGTACTATATTGGGAGGTGTTATTGGCAGAGAGCATGATGTCTTTAGACCACTTAGACTTGGCACCCATCCTTCTTAGCTCACTGCCCTCACTTCCATTAGTGGGTTGAGACAGCCAACAAATCTCCTTGTCACTTTTTTGGTTCCTCCCCAAGCTTGTTCTGATTCCTGTTTTGCAAAAAGGGATGGTTCCGTGCTTCTTTTTTTATGATTATAAAATCTCTACAAACTATTTGCATCTCCTAGATTGGTTTGATAAAGGTAAAAGTTTCCCCTGTCCAATTGTGTCTGATTCTAGGGGACATTGCTCACCTTCGTTTCCTAGTTGAGGAAGCCAACATTGTCCAAAGACACCTCCATAGTCATGTGATCAGCATGATTATACGCTGATGGGCATGGAACACTGGAACATTCCCAGAGAAGTGATACCTATTTATCTATTTGCATTTGCATGCTTTTGAACTGCTAGGTTAGCAGGAGCTGGGATGGGGGCAAGAACAGGAGCTGTGATGACCCGGGTTTGTGGCACAAAGGCAACACAGTCAAATAAGCAAGAAGAGTCCCTTTAATACCTCCAGCTTTGCCCCAATGTCCAGGTTACCTTCGGCTGGAGAAAAACTCTCCTAGGAACAGCCTTTAACTGTAGAAAATTCAGTCCAAAACAAGGTACATACAGACTGTAACTAAAAATCCAAACAAACAAAGCTGCAGTAATTAACTTGATAGGGTAAGAGAAAGACTTTCAGACTTGAAAGCAAGGCAACACTCACACAATTGGAAAGACACCAGGAACACAGATAAGCCACGACAATACAAGATAAATTCACATTTGCTTCCAACAGCTTGCTGTGCACAGCTTCCTTATTTATACACCGTGTTCCCAGTTGCAGCTAATGAAGGGAATCAGGGCCCTTTCCTCCCCCGTAAGCCACACAACTCACGTTGCTCCCTTCTCCGTTCCTCCCTGTGTGCCCTAGGATAAAGAGAAGGTGGGCCTGGGTCTTCCTCTGAATTCCCTCTCCCTTGCTCTACCTCTCCCCTGCTCTGCCCAGCCGGAATTTGCCTTCCCCAGTTTCTTCCACAACCAACAGAGCCACCCTCTCACTCCCTGTCAGCTGTTCGGCTTCCCCCTCCAAGTCAAATTCCAACAGGGGCATGACAGGAGCTCACCCCTTCATGGGGAGCTTGAGTCTCGAACTGCCAACCTTCTGGTCAATATGTCTTAACCACTAGGCCACCATGGCCCCATATCTATCAAACAAATAAAACAGAGGTCTCCAGACTTGGCAACATTAAGACATGTGGACTTCAACTCCCAGAATTCTCCAGCCAGCTAAGTCCACAAGTCTTAACGTTGCCAAGTTTGGGGACCCCTGGAATAAAACGTTTGCCTAAAGTGTTTGTTTACAAGAAGGGAATCCTGATTCAACTCCAATCTCATTCTCCTTCTGTCCAACCTATCATTAGTGTTGTTGTAGATAGGGGCAGGGGATTAGAGCAGTCTCTTCACAAGGGTGAACAGTGTTAATAATATACAAAGCATGGAGGATTTATTCCAGTCTTCTATTTTGCTTCTTTCTTAGCTGGGAAAATAAACTTTCCCCCCCCTTTCCTTCACCATTGTTTTACCTTCCTCCTCCACTTCTTTTTTGTTCTATTAAAGAGTAGGAAAAGAAAAATACTAAAATCTCTGCTAAGCTCTTACTTTCGAGAGCATTCTGGGGAGGAAGTGAATGCTACCAGATTTATGCATAGTTAGAGTCCTTCTCAGCTTCTGTTTTTCCCCAGTTCAAAATGGAAAAAGAACGCCTAAAACATTTTTAAAAAATTCTGCTTCTATAAAAGGCCTCTTAAAGCCAGGCTGGACATTTTCACAGTTTTAATTTGAAATATATTCAAGGGGAAGGGGAAAGGAAAGGAAGATAAAAAGGGAAAGGAAAGGAAAGGAAAGGAAGATTAAAAGGAGCGGGAAGGGAAGGGAAATCCACTGATTAGGATGTATGATCGAAATTTGTGCTTCAATATTATACATTTCCTTTTGGCATTATTTAATTTACTAAAATCAGAGGGATAAATGGATGTCAAAAAGAAAAAAAATAGCAGAAGAAAAAGAAAACAAAAACAAATATGCAAACAAACCGTAGTATAGATGGAAGACAACTCTCTCTTTTTTAAATACACCAAAAGAATACATTTTCCTCTCTTGTTGGGTTTGCCTCATTAAGAAAAACCCCAAAGACTCCTATCCTTACTTTTCACAGGTAACTTTTTATTTCTTCTCTTCCTCTTGACTGTTCCTTTCCTATTCAGTAATGATTTTTTTTGCTAGAAACCAAAGTACTAAGGGCAGCATCCCTTGGCTAAAGTATTTCATATTAGCAACACAAGCTATTTTTCCCCTTCAACCTCCTGATTACCACAATGAATTACAGGGTAGCCCAATGCCAAGTATTAATATTTTAAAAGAACAATGCTGACCTGTTGTCTAGAGGAGTAGTGTAAAATCCTCTCTTATTTGGTGCTGTGAACACCACAGAACTTATGCTTCGAAGGCAGACACTGGTCTCAAAATCCACTCTGTTTGAATCAAAAGTGCTATTTTTCAAGAGGCAACTGTAATTTCTGGTTTTTCTTTGAAGACATTTCGCTTCTCCTCCAAGAAGCTTCCTCAGCTCTGACTGGATGGTGAGGAATGGAAGGATTTATACTCCTTGCAGACAGCTGGTCATCTGCAACGTTTTGAAGAGTCATTGAGGCTGTGTGGAGATTTATCTGTGTCATCAGGGTCAAACACAGTCCTTTCAACAGTTCCAAGAAGGTTCCACATCCATTTGTACCACTCATCTGACTCTGACGACACAGATTAACCTCCAAGTGGCCTCAATGATTCTCTAAAAAGGATGCAAATGACCAGCTGTCTGCAAGGAATATAAATCCTTCCATTCCCCACTATCCAGTCAGAGCTGAAGAAGCTTCTTTGGAGGAGAAGCATCTTCAAAGAAAAACCAGAAAGTCCAGTTTGCCACTTGAAAAAAGCACATTTGGGACAACCATGACCTGGATGACTAAGGATCTCCATAGACATCTCCCTGTTTGAACATTTGGACTTAACTGGAGTAAAATGTCTTCTCAGCCATCTCCTTATTCTGAGGTAACATAAGACTCAGCAAACAAACAAGAATCTCCCATGATAAAGGTACCACAAGCCTAGATCTTCTTTGATCATGCTTCATTATTCAAGGGCCTTCAGATACATTTTTTAAAGCCCAGTGTAATTACAGAGAACCTGTAGCTCAGAAGAAACCAACTCTGAAACTTAATGCTCTCAAAAGGAACATTGATGTCTCAGCAGGAACTCAGTCTCTGGTTCTCCCAATACTAATGAGAATAACCTCAGTGGGACTTCTTCAAACGGGTCTGCTTTATCTTTTGAAGGATGCTCATGAACAACTCCCAGCTGGAGTCCATCGAGGGGTGTGCTGCCTTTCACTTGCTGAGAACATGTCCACAAAACATCAGGGGAGGCCATGGGAAGGAGTTGGGCAAAACCAGACCCAGACAAACATTTTGGTTTCATATTTACGTATAGAACATAAATGCAATTAAAACAGATTGCTTTATGGATTCATTAATAGAGTTATAAAACAATACCCCACATGGATTTCCTTAATAGAGTTACAAAATAATATCCCACTTAAGGAACTACGTGCTCTGAAAAATAATCAAACAGTAAACAATAGCCTAATCAAGAAACTACACCCAAAAACCACTGCATATAAATGGAGAGCCAACCCTGCCACCTTCTAGCACTGATGATGTTACCTAGTTGGGTAATGAAATGTCTGCAAGAAAACAACCAAACTCAGGGAGCACCAAGGACTGCAGAGTTTTAAAGAATTATAAGAGTTATAAAGAATTACAACTTGTCAGTGTCTCGGGAATAACAACAAACAACAGAGTTGGAAGTGACCTTGGAGATCATTTAGTCCAACCTCCTGCTCAAGCAGAGAACCCTACACCCTTTCAGACAAATGTTTTGTCCAATCTCTTATTAAAAACTTCCAGTGATGGAGCACCCACAACTTCTGAAGGCAAGCCATTCACTGGTTAATTGTTCTTACTGTCAGGAAATTTCTCCTTAGTTCTAGATTGCTTCTCTCCTTGAGTAGTCTCCATCCATTGCTTCTTGCCCTGCCTTCAGCTGTTTTACAGAATAAGTTGGCCCCCTCTTCCTTGTGGCAACCCTTTAGATATTGGGATACTGCTATCATGTCACCCCTCATTTCTTTTCATTAAACTAGACCTTACTCTAAGGTGAAAGCACCCCTGAGGCAGAAAGTCCAAAAATCAAGAGGGGGACAAATTATTTTATTTTTATTTATTGATATATTTTGCTCATGCAGCACATATACAGTTATGTATATGTATATGCCAGCTTGGTGTTTGTTTTTTGTCAAGTTGTGCTTTCAGAGTCTAGCTGCTTTTAGGATTTATCTTCCAGATTGTCCAACTTCTTGTGGTTCTAAATTTCTCACTCTGGTTGATTTTTAAAAAAGCAAAGTCACAATTTCTGAGGCTCTGGAGAAAAAGGAGATGGTGAAAAGGCACTAACTTTTTCAACAACGTTATTGAAGATCACATTATACAAATCAAATTAGTACAACTACATAATATAGAAATAGATTCAAAATTAAAGAATTTTTAAAGCGCAGGAGAAAAAAAATCTCTGCACGCTTCAAATTCTTTAATTTTTTAAAATATATTTCTTTATTATGTAGTTGTATTAGTTTTATTTCTAGACAAATAGACAATCTTTGACAAGCTCAAACTCAAAACTGACTTGCTAACTATTGTTAAGCATTTCTATATCTCTTCAACCATCTTCTCCAGTCATTTATAGATAACATTCAACTGCTAAATAGTTCAGTTGGTTTGGGGGGTGTTAAGTTTGCATGAAGAGACAGACGCGGAGTGCTTCAAGCTCTTAGTTTATTAGTGACTACAGCTCAGAACGGACCCAATTTGGCTGGGCTGCGGCTGCTACTTATAGCCAGCAGCCGCAGTTGCCAGCCAATCAGAGTGCAGGGTTTTCCCGCACTTTTTAAACCAATCATTTCCAACATTTTACAAGAACAGTTCAAACTAAACCAATGACTTCAAACCTACATACATAACGGGGGCAAAACAAGTTCCTTTTGGTATGGATTATGATATTGATCAAAAGCTTTTAGCGTCATGCCAGGAACTTTTAAAAGGAAGCACGCTATCAAAGAACTCTTGGATTTGCAGAAAAAAGAAAAAGGGAATCAGAAAAAAGAATCGATTGTTGACATCTTTGTGTCCCACTAAGTCAAATTCACCAATTCTGCATGGGGACCCTTCAAGGAATTAGTCTGCCTGGGTTGTCATCTGGTGAGAACTTCCAAAGCAGGTGGCTTTTTCCAATTTATTGTAAAAACACAATGAACAACAATATGGGAAATTTTTGAATTAAACTAACAACTACAAAATAGAAAGTACTGGGGGAGGTGGGGTGTAATTAATGTCAGAAAATGATTCATGACTGTTTCTTCTTCTTCCAGCTCCATTTTGTATGGAAGGAAATCCCTGGAAACCAACCCCTTCTTCCCAAAACATAGGATGCTGATTGAATTATGAATTGCTATCCTGTTGTTGAACATGATGGCAGTCGTCCAATATCTCAGGGACTGCCACAAAGAAGAGGAGGTCAACCTGTTCTCCAAAACACCTGAAGGCAGAACAAGAAGCAATGGATGGAAGCTAATCAAGGAGAGAAACAACCTAGAACTGAGGAGAAATTTCCTGACAGTAGAACAGTCAACCAATGGAACAACTTGGCTTCAGTAGTTGTGGGTATTCCATCACTGGAGATTTTAAAGAAGAGATTGGACAACCATTTGTCTGAAGTGGTGTAGGGTTTCCTGGGTTGGATTAGAAGACCTTCAAGGTCCCATCCAACACTCTGATTCAGTATTCTGAATTCTTAACCCTCCACACTGCAATTCTTCTCACAATGTTTGAATAGCGAATTAGCTAGTTTGGTTTTCCAAGCAGAGAAAACCAGATATTAGAAATTCTGTGGACTATATATTGTCTGCACCCCTGTGTTTGACTATTAAATCCCAATCCTCACATGATATAAAAGCAACTTGATACAGATTTCCATTCCATTCACACACCTTTTCATAATGGAGGGAGGGAGATCATGCAATTGAAACCATGCAATTGAAACATTTCTTTGTTTACATGCATGATTACATGCAAGACATGTAAAAAGGGATGGTGATAGAATTGTGTCACGAGGGCCATCGCTGGCATTTTTTGTTCCTCAATACCCCTATTCACAAACAATGTGGAAGAGCAGATAAAAAATGTTTTAGTTATTTGGTTTTGATATAGGCCAAACCAGCTGCTTTAATTATAGAGAAGAATACATTTAATTTTGTGCTTGAGGTAGGGGGAAAAATGATACTTTCATTTTGGAATGTACCCATTAGACAAGTTTTCTTTGTGATAGAAATGACTAATATATACTGAATATGCAAAATAAAGAGTTGAGGCTGTAATGTTATTATGTTCATTCTACTGCTTCAACTCAGGAAGTTCAGTGCCCCAGGCGTGGTTGATACAGTTCTACAGAGGAATTATTGAGCCTGTCATTTGTATTTCTACTGTATAACTGTCTGGTTTGGTACAGCAACCAAACAGGACAGATGCAGACTTCACGGGGTAGTTAGAAAAAAACAATTGCAACCAGCGTGCCTTTTATTGAGGACCCGTATACTGCACAGGTCAGAAAGAAAGCTGAGAAAATATCTACAGACCCCTCACATCCCGCACATAAATTGTTTCAACTCCTCCCCTGGGATGCTGCTGCAGGGCATTGCATGCCAAACAACTAGACACAGTTGTTTCCCTTGTGCCATCACTTTGCTGAACAACTGAATTCCTCCAGCAATGTCTTATGTCTATAAGGATATTTACTCATGTAGTAGGGCTGTACCACTATTATCCCTCTCATCTTTTCTACTACTTTCATGTATGATATCTTATGATTATATTACTTTGTTGTTTATATGTATACTAAGAGCTTATGTACCAAATTCCTTGTGTGTCCAATCACACTTAGCCAATGAAGAATATTCTATTCTATTCTATTCTATTCTATTCTATTCTATTCTATTCCATTCTATTCTATTCCATTCCATTCCATTCTAATCTATTCTACAGCACTGAAAGCATTGGAGATTAATGTTTTTTTAACTTTCTTTCCTCTTCAGTTTATACTTCTTTCTCCCTGTTTCCCTCTCCTTCTTTCTCAATATTTTTAATTTCATTTGTATTTTATACCCTAGTAAGTTCAATAAAATTGCATTATAAAAATTTTTAAAAACTTTTTGTGACGATAAACAACACATTTCTTCTGTGTGATGTCTTAATATAAAATACCAGGTACAGATTCTCTCCTGTCTGTGATGAAAAATTATGCAACATTCCAGACATGGACGAAGCTTCTACAAACACTTCTATTCTTAGAAATGGGATGAAATTCATTCATTTGCAATGATTCTTCTAATTTCTTATTTTTGAACCAGTCCATGAATAAATTACAGCACCTACATTCATATATCATGAATTTCAAATTTATACTTCTTCATTTTGTAAAATAGTTTGCTGTTATTTTTTTAAAAAAATTATGTATTGGGGAAAATGTTTCATCAAAATGTATATATTCATGAAAGTAATGTGAAAATGCACTATATAGAGGGAATAGCTTGTTAAAATTGAGTACAGATAGTCCTCAACTTACAACAGTATATTTAGTTACCATTCAAAGTTACAATGGCACTAAAAAATTAACTTATGACCATTTCTCACACTTACGACTGTTACAGAGTCCCTACGGTCATATGAATAAAATTCAGACGCTTGCCAACTGACTCCTATTTATGATGGCTGCAGTATCCCGGGGTCATGTGATCCCCTTTATGACGTTCTGACAAGCAAAGTCAATGGGGAAACCAAATTCACCTAATAGATTACATAAGAGCCGTGGTGGCGCAGTGGTTAGAATGCAGTACTGCAGGCTACTTCTGCTGAATTGCCGGCTGTCTGCAATTTGGCAGTTCGAATCTGACCAGGCTCAAGGTTGACTCAGTGTAAAGCACTGCAAAGCGGTATATAAGTGTAAGTGCTAGTGCTAGTGCCGTTCCTTCTATCCATCCATCCATCTATTCATGATGGTTAGAAGGCAGTATTGCAGGCTAATTCTGCCAACTGCTGGCAGTTTGATCCTGACCGGCTCAAGGTTGACTCAGCCTTCCATCCTTCCGAGGTGGGTAAAATGAGGACCCAGATTGTTTGGAGGCAATATGTTAAACTTTGTAAACCACTTAGAGAGAGCTGTAAAAGCACTATGAAGCAGTATATACATCTAAGTGCTATTGCTATTGCTACTAGTTTAATTAGATGCTTTGTCGATTCTACTTTTGCAATTTATAAATTAAATTTGGAAAAAAATGGGGAAATTTGAAAAAAAAACATATATATATGTTCTGTTATATATATATTGCCCGTTCCTCCTCTTCTTCATCATCCAGGTCCTTTTCCTCTGTCAGCACAGGCTCACGAGGCGGGGCCACAACACATATATATATACATACACACACACACACACACACACACACACACACATATATGGTATTCAGCTTTGTTCGGGTATTTTCCCACGTCATTATAATTGTGCTTTTAAAGTTGTAGCAATGTTTCGGCAGAATCTCATCTGCCATCAACAGGCTTGTGTATTGGGTTCCTGTGTGTGTCAGGCTTTCACAGCCATTTCAGTTTTAAATTTGGTGCTAGCCTCGTGCTGTGTTAGAATGGTTTTTTCTTCCTCCTGATTGGTTGGGAGTCTTGGCCTGTGTTTATTGGTCTTGGAGTTTGCTGTGTTCTGCTTGATTGGTGTTTCTAATATCTTCTGTCTGTTTTGTAGCATTTTTTTTTTGTCTTGATTGGCTGGCAACATTAGAATAGGAAAGAATAGAATAGAATAAGGAATAGAATAGAATAGAAATAATAGAATAGAATGGAATGGAATGGAATGGTATAGAACAGAATGGAATGGAATGGAATGGTATAGAATAGAATGGAATGGAATGGAGTGGAATGGAATATAGAATGGAATGAAAGGAATGGTATAAAATAGAATAGAATAGAATAGAATAGAATAGAATAGAATAGAATAGAATAACAGAGTTGGAAGGGACCTTGGAGGTCTTCTAGTCCAACCCCCTGCCTAGGTAGGAAGCCCTACACCACTTTAGACAAATGGTTATCCAACCTCTTCTTAAAAACTTCCAGTGTTGGAGCATTCACAACTTCTGGAGGCAAGTTGTTCCGCTGATTAATTGTTCTCACTGTCAGGAAGTTTCTCCTTTCTCCTAAGTTGCTTCTCTCCCTGATTAGTTTCCACCCATTGCTTCTTGTCCTGCCCTCAGGTGCTTTGGAGAATAGCTTGACTCCTTCTTCTTTGAGGCAGGCCCTGAATGCCAACACCTCATTTGCAGAAAACAACTCACTGGTCTGTTCTTTATAAAAAAATCACTTTCTTGTTGACCTCAGCCAAAAGCAAAAACAGGGCTGGCTTTAAATCATTTTGTCTGATCTGCAGCCAAATGCCAAAGGAGAATTTTTCCATGCTGAAATTAAGTTCATAAAAAAGTATGCACAGTGCTTGTCATTATTTTAATCTCTTTAAAAAAAGACTCTTGGTATACTTGCTATCATATGCTTTATTGTCTTCATCACTGAATGTTTTTAACTTTAGTACTTTATCATTTTAATGTATAATGCCATAAATGCTCTAGAGATAAAATCATACTTTTGTTAATTCGTTCAACGGAATGAATTACTAGAATGTGAATTTCAGGTGCAAAGGCCCATAAACTTTGGATAATGAAATGGATTTAGAGCTCTGAGCTCTAAATTCAAGTGGATGTGAATTTTAATATAATATAATGTTATGGAACCGAGGGGAAGAATTATCATCTAAGGGCAGGACAAGAAGCAATGGATGGAAACTGACCAAGGAGAGATCCAACTTAGAGCTAAGGAGAAACAGTGAAGACAATTAATCAGTGGAATGACTTGCCTTCAGAAGTTGTGGGTGCTCAACACTGTAAAAACATAGAAAAAAGAATTGTTTTAATAATGTTCCAGAAACCTGAAGTGACACAGAGTTTTCTTAAAATTAGTACTTGGGGCTTGAATTTAAAAATCCTCATACAGTTTTAAATCAAATGACTGCCCTTGGCCTCATCTTCATTCTTTGACAATAAGTTTTCTTTCTTTGCAAACACTAAATTCAAAGGAGTAAATTCCCACTGGGCACGATGCACAGTTCATTCCATTCCAATGACTGTATCAGATCAGGTTGTGAACACCTTGCAATCTTTTGGGCATTCTTGCCACAGATGGAGGCACCTGCTCCATGCAAAAGCATGCCTTGCCTTCTTCTTGTTTCAAGAACACATCCACACAAGGGGAAAGAGGTAAAGGGATAAACCCTGTTCTGAAAACTGCAAGACAAGGTTGGAGGGAATAAAGAAAGGGGAGTGCAAAGAGAAAGCCATTTCCTTCCTAGTTAGAAACATGAATGCGCTTTCTAATTTTAGAAGGCAGCCAGGTTTAATATTTATAACACACACTTTCAATCAGCTGCTTCATTTCCGCTTGCAGGCAACAGGTTGTGTGTTCATAATGAAGCTTTGTGCAAGCAGAATGTAAAGTTGGCTAGCAAGAAAAAGGAATCAGATTCAACAGAGTGATATTTATTTAGTTAGTTATTTAAGGATTTGTATGGCTGCCCATTGTAAGCAACTCCGAGCAGCTCACAACACGTGACTTGGGCCACAGTGCATCAACTGAACGATGTGTTTTGTAAAATTGGACTCTTATCTTTGGTATTGTTCATTTTACTTCCAGATTAAAAACGTTGGACCTTCAACAGCCTGACTAATGACTTCTTGTGGAACGAATTTGGTTATTAAAAGCTTAGAGGAAGAGGAGGTCAACCTATTTTCCAAAGCACCCGAGGGCAGGACAAGAAGCAATGAATGGAAACTTATCAAAGAGAGATCCAATCTAGAACTAAGGAGAAATTTCCTGACAATGAGAACAATGAATCATTGGAACAACTTGCCTCTAAAAGTTGTGGCTGCTCCAACACTAGAGGTTTTTAAGAAGAGACTGGATAGTCACTTGTCTGAAATGGGATAGGATCGCCTGCTTCAGCAGGGGGCTGGATTAAAAGAGCTCTTTGGCAGACGTGGTATTCAGCTGGTTCTGACCAGTTCTGGAGAATCGGTAGCGGAAATTTTGAGTAGTTCGGAGAACTAGCCAATCCCACCTCTGACTGGGCCCGTCCCCATCTATTCTCTGCCTCCCGAGTCCCAGCTGATCGGCTTGGTCTTTGATTGCCCTACACAGGAGAACGGGGCTGGAAAGCAGGTTAGTGGGGTGGGGTGGGAATGGAGATTTTGCAGTAGCCTTCCCCTGCCAAGCCCACCAAGCCACACTCACAGAATCAGTAGTAAAAAAAATTGAATCCCACCACTGTTCCAAGGTCCATTCCAGCTCTATTCTGATTCTGATATGAACTATCTAATTTGGGGAAGAAAAAAAAAAAGAAGTCAGAAATGATAGAGATGAAATGAACCCAGACCAAGATGAATGTTCAGTAAATCACATTTCTTTACCATATATGTGAACGTTTGCCCCATAAATACCTCACTCAATGTTTACCTTTTTTTGCACCTGTTTTTTTGAAGGATGTCAATGCAACCAGATGCCCAATGCTGTATTGGCATTCATTAACTTTCTCTAAATTGGATTGTTTTTTGGAAATAACGCTCTTTCATGTCGCCAAAAGGATATGGCAACGTGACAGTGTCGCTCAGCGCAAATAAATCTCTTCCAGAACAAACATTTAGTCCTCACTCTGAATTAGTTTTGCTGTCTTTCATGAAATCATTGTGCAGGCAAATCACCGGACGATTTACTTAATTCCAGAAGAAAAGAAAAGAAAGAGAGAGAGAGAAATAGGGAATGTTATTCTGGAAACTTTATTTAAATTGTTCTTGTCAATCAGCAGCGGGTTTTACTTAAAAATGTAAACATCAGATCCCATTAACACTAAGAGCTCTTTTCTGTACATCACCTAACTCAGAGACTATTTAAATACGGTTTCAATGAAATCAGCTTCGAGCAATTCGCAAGTTAAAGCTTGAATTCACATGGTTGGGATTCATCCCGCTGCTGTGTTTTATAGGAGAAAACATCAGTTGGTTAGGACAAGTGAAATAAGACAGAATCATTGTTTCTGTCATTTTCTTCCTGAGGATATATAAAAAAAACAATAAATTCCATAGCTCAGCCATAAAGAAATATCCTGAGCAATGTTTCTCCACCTTGGCATTTGTTGAGATGGGCAGCTAGAAAAAAAATCAAATGGATGGATGGATGGATGGATGGATGGATGGATAAACAAACAAACAAACAAACATATATGTAGAATTCAACTCCCAGAATTCCCCAACCAGCAGACTGGCTGGGGAATTCTGGGAGTGAAGTCCACAAAACTTCAAACCACCAAGGTTGAGAAATATTGATTTAGAGTGCTACGGAATATTAATAAACCCATACGATACAAAGACAAAATATGAGCTCTGGGAACCAAAGGCTATTGAACAATAACTCTCTGGAAAGAAACCAGGATTGCAAACAATGGTTTAAGATAATGCTTTAACTTTCAAGGTTCAGGGATGGAATCTAAAGGAGTGAGAATATTTCCTGTGCACAGTTACTGTGAGATTTCCCCCACAAACACACTTTGGGATGCTATTACTTTGGTTTTGGGAGGGGAGGATATCAATTCTATTTGTGGTCCCAGAGCCATCATGGTCTTTGTAGTCCTTCTGTCATTATCTCAGTTACCCCAAGTAGATGGAAACTGAACAGGGAGAGATTTAACCTGGAAATGAGGAGAAACTTTCTGACAGTGAGAACAATCAACCAATGGAACAGAAGTTGCCCTCGGAAGTTGTGGGAGCGCCATCACTTGAGACTTTCAAGAAGAGATTGGACTCCCATCTGTCAGAAATGGTGTAGGGTCTCCTGCTTGGGCAGGGGGTTGGACTAGATGACCTACAAGGTCCCTTCCAACTCTGATTGTCTGTTATCTGTTATCTTTATCTGTTATCCTGACCAAGCATCTGTTTACTGCTCAGCCCAATCAAATATTTCACTGCAATCTCAAATCTCTTCTTAAAAACTTCCACTGTTAGCGCATTCAACTTCCAGTGTTGGCGCGTTCACTCTGGAAGTTTTTCAAAAGAGATTGGGCAACCATTTGTTTGAAATGGTATAGGGCTTCCCACCTAAGTTGGAGGTTGGACTAGAAGACCTCCAAGTTCCCTTCTAACTCTGCTATTCTATTATCCAATCTCATGGATATTCTAATGTACAGAACTCTGTATAAAGAGTTATTATATCCTTTGGGAGCTACAGGTAGACCTTGACTTACAACCATTTGTTTTAGCAATTGTTCAAAGTTACAACACTGAAAAAATCCAATCCTCACACTTACAATCATTGCAATATGCATTGTGGACAATATTTGGATTTAAAAACAAGCAAACCAGGGGAGTGTGTGTGTGTGTGTGTGAGAGAGAGAGAGAGAGAGAGAGAGAGAGAGAGAGAGAGAGAAGCTGGTTAAATACTTTTGGACGTGTGGAGATGCTTGTGTTTTGTTTAAGGTATAATTTTTCAAGCTTTGCTATTTTATATTTGATTTGATTTTACTTATCATCGTCCATTGCATATCCACATTTGTGCATTTTACTATTTAATTTGACATAATGAAAGAGACTCCTTTTTTTAAATGAAAAGTTTGTTGTCATTTATTTAAACACCCAGTATGAAGAACTGCTATATTTTGCAGCTAAGACTTTTCTGAAAACAGACTGTATTCCCACTTCAAAAGCCTTCTAGAGTGGCTGAAGAAGCATCCGGAAAGGAAGTAAAACAACTGCAAAGTATTTGTTATGTAACTCAATCTTCTTATTTCCTCCTAAGCTCAAAGAAACACACATGGCAATTTTCTGGGCTGCCTTACATGCGATGCTTTCCAAATGCATATTGAAATTGGGGACTATTTGGTCTAGATCTCTTAAAATATATTGTAAAGCTTGCTAACGAAGTGTCTGATCTCTACAGATTGAGAAATAAATGCAAAATTCTGTTCAAATTCAAAGCCAATACAAAGCTCACCAAGCTAATCTCTCCTTTATCAAAAAGGGTGGGGGGAAATCATAATTATAAAATATTGACATAAAAGACAGGTGGTTCTTAGGAACAGCAGATTTTCTTAAAATATTTCTTATCTCCCTCGCTTGCTCATCCACTGTTCCATGATTAGAAGATTTGTAATTAATACAGGTAGTAATTATTTTCGTGCTCTTTATCGTTTCTTTGCATGGCTCTTGTTATTATAGAATTGCCCTGTTTTGAATTTTAAAGCAGAAAAAGTATTGCAAATAATATAAAGTTTCTGCTTTTACATAAATGCCACCAGCAGAATTTTTTTTTTTACAGAACTGGAATTAAACTGGAACAGAATTAACCAGTAGCAAGAAATCCTATAATTATTAAACAATGGAAATGCCTGAGACTGTTGAGTTGCAAAAAGATTTAGGTACCAAATTCCATAGCGCTAAAGATTTCTTAGTTTCTATGCTATGTTCTTAGAATATTTTTCTGTGGCTTGGTAGGACTGTGCTGTTTCCTGATCTGTTTGAATATTATTATTAGCAGCACAAATTAAAATATAATCTTTGCAGCAGGTGTCTGTCTTCTGTTTTTCTTCCTAGAATATTTAGTAATGTTTCTAACCATTTGTTCTTCTGTCCTCCTGATAGCTTTTGTGAACCAAAACCAATTTAACAATTATTTTCCTTCTTTTTCATAACATTCAGCTTGTACACATACTGAATAAATACCTAAAATCAGTCTCCTTCTCCCACCTCCTCCTCTCCTCATCCTCATCCTCTTTCTCCTCCTCCTCCTCCTCCTCCTCCTTCAACTTCAACTTTTCCTTCAGCTCTTCCTCCTTCCTTTTCTTTAAGAGAGGCCTTATTAATGTTCTTGCTGCAAAAGGCACATTTGGTACAACTGATTCAGAGACACTAATCAGGAATATCCTGTCTATAAAGAGGTAGGGGACTTTAAGTATTAAGCATGTGTTGCAATGTTGCAACATAGATTCTGCCTCTATATACTTGCCTACCATACTGTACTGTGTGACTCACTCTTCATTTTTCTTTTTCTTTTTGCCATCAGCAAGCTAGAAGGAGTTGCCTGTGGCTTAGTAAGGACATGCACCTCACCCTCTAAGTTTAATTCTCATCCAGTACGCCAAACTAGCTCTTACAAGAACTGAAGGAAGTTAACATCAGATAGTTTCCCTAGTTGATTTATTTAAACTCTCTACTGGACCATCAAAATCATGATTACCTTTGTAGAATATTGGCACTGTTTATTGGTTTAATTTATTATCCTCATTTCCAGTAACACTGAACTCTAACAAATGAACGCCAAACCTGCTGGAGGTGAATTCAAATTATCTACATGTTTGCCAAGCTCACAGATATGCAGAAGTTTTAAAAATATTCAAAGCAGAAAGACACCAACCGTCATTAATTCCTTGTTGCAACTTTATCAGGATGCTTTAAGCTATGCTGATTGTTATGTATGTAGGTTTGAATGTTATTGGTTTATTTGAACTGTTCTTGTAAAATGTCAAATGGTATTGGTTTAAATAGTGCGGGAAGAAACCCTGCACTCTGATTGGCTGGCAACTACGGCTGCAGGCTATAAGAGGCAGCCGTAGCCAAGCCAACTCGGGTCCATTCGAGCTGTAGTCACTGAATAAACTCTTTGCTGGAACTCTTCGCATCTGACTCTTCATGCAGACTTAACAATGATTTTATAAAAATCCTGCGCCTTCTGGCTGATGCCTCAATTTTCCCCCCTTCTCTCTCTCTCTCTCCATCTTTTTAACTTTCATGCTGTGCTTTTGTGCTTTGTCTTCTATAAAATCAATCTGAGAGTTATGTTATTTTCACCCCAGCACACAGAATATTTTTCAGCCCAAAAGCAGTTGAGAAAAAAAGATTCAAATCAATCAATCAATCAGATAATGAAAAGAAACCAAGATGATCTGAGGGAACACTTAAAAGGTTTGCCCATTAGGAGGAATGTCTGTGTAAAATACAGCCAAAAATCTGACTGACTGAAGAGACTTACAACACTAAGCAGCCAGCATGACAGGAGTATCAGATCAATGAATTCCCTTCTCTGAAAGTTTACTTTCTTGCCGGAGAGAATACAGGTGGTCCTTGACTTAACAGTCATTAATTTAGTTACTGTTCAACATTACAACAGAACTAAAGAAAGTGTCCTTCAAGTTACAACCATCCCAGCGAACCATGGCCACCAGTGGTAGGATTCAAAAATTTTTACTACTGGTTCTGTGGGCCTGGCTTGGTGGGCATGGCATGTCTTGGTGGGTGTGCCAGGGAAGGTTACTGCAAAATCACCTTCCCTCCCCACCCCACTAACCTGTTTTCCAGCTCCGTTCTCCTGTGCAGGGCAACCAAAGAAGACCCAGCTGATCAGCTGGGACTTGGGAGGCAGAGAAGAGATGCGGTTGGCGGGGCCAGTCAGAGGTGGGATTGGCTGGTTCTTCGAAGTACTCAAAATTTCTGCTACCGGTTCTCCAGAATTGGTCAGAACCTGCTGAATACCATCGCTGATGGCCACATGATCAAGATGTGGGTGCTTGGCAACCACATGTATTTTTGACAGTTGCAGGAACTGGGATTATACGATGAACGGTTGCAGGAACTGGGCATGGCTAGTCTAGTGAAGAGAAGGACCAGGGGAGACATGATAACAGTCTTCCAATTTTTGAGGGGCTGCCACAGAGAGGAGGAAGGGGTCAAGCTATTTTCTAAAGCACCTGAAGACCAGACAAGGAATAATGGATGGAAACTGATCAAGGAGAGATTCAACCTGGAAATAAGGAGAACTTTTCTGACAGGGAGAACAATCAACCCATGGAACAGAAGCTGCCTTTGGAAGTTGTAGGAGCTTCATCACTGGAGGCTTTCAAGAAGAGACTGGACTGCCATTTGTCAGAAATGGTGTAGGGTCTCCTGCTTGGGCGGGGGGATTGGACAAGATGACCTATAAGGTCCCTTCCAACTCTGTGAATCTATTTCTATTATTTCTGAAGAAAAACCAGAAAGTCCAGTTGCCTCTTGAAAAAGCATCTTTGGGACAATCATGGCCTGGACGACCGAGAATCTCCATCAAGAATCTTCCAACTCATCTGTTAATCTGTTAGGGTTTATGTGATCACCATTCCCAACCTTCCCAGCCAGGTTCAAATAAGAAAAGTCAATGGGGCGAAGCCAGATTTTGCTTGATAGCAATATTTACTTAACAACCTCAGCGATTTGCTTAGTAACCATAAAAAAAAAATCAAGGGCAGTTCCATTAACAACCACCTTGCTTAGCAACCAACATTCTGGTCCCAATTGTGGTCGTACATTGAGGACTACCTTTAAAAACGCCTTGAAGGGACAAAGGTCTACAGCATATGGAAAAATCCAGAGCCATCTGCTCATTTAATCTTTAACAATCACGCACGAAAGATTCTGTAAAAACGTGCAACCTTTGCACCCATTCAGATAAAGCCAATATTAGAAGGGCCTTAAGAGATTAAGAGACCAGGTTAGCATGGAGAGGATATTAAAATAAATGGTTTGATTGACTGGAGTTTGGGGGAAAAAAAGCCTCTCCCTGTTCCAAAGAAGGAAGTACTGTATGTGCAAAATATAAAAACAGACACTGCGGAAACTCAAATATTAAATGTTAATATGCAAATGGAAGCATTCGATCAAATTAAACTGTGCCTTGTGGGATTGGTCCCATCCTCTCTCTCTCTCGCTCTCTCGCTCTGTCTCTTTCTCTTTCTCTCTGTCTCTCTCTGTCTCTCTTTCTCTCTCTTTCTTTCTCTCTATCTCTCTTTCTTACTCTCTATCTCTTTCTTTCTCTTTCTCTCTCTGTCTCTCTTTCTCTCTCTCTCTGTCTCTCTGTCTATCTGTCTCTTTCTTTCTTTCTCTTTCTGTCTCTCTCTATCCCTTTTCTTTCTTTCTCTCTCTCTTTCCATCTCTCTTTGTCTCTCTCTCTCTCTTTCTTTCTCTCTCTCTTTATCTCTGTCTTTCTTTCTTTCTCTTTCTCTCTCTGTCTCTCTATCTCTGTCTCTCTTTCTTTCTCTTTCTTTCTGTCTCCCTCTATCCCTTTTGTTCTTTCTTTCTCTCTCTCTTTCCATCTCTCTTTCTCTCTCTCTCTCTCTCTCACACACACACACACACACACGCGCACACATCACACCTCATGGAAAACGTGCTTTGTTTTAATTTCATGGCATTTGTCTCTCTCGAGTTATCCCACGGGAAGGAAGGTTGGCATGGAAACTGTAGCCTTTATGAATGCTTGACTCTTCCATTCTTTCAACAGCCATCTGATTCTTTGGAGTTGGCTGAAGGTCCTGGTAATACCTTCAGAAAAATCCTGGTGTTTTTTGGTTTTTTTTTTTTTGCAAACTCACATCCAGGAAGCAGAAACCCAATCAGGGTTGGTCCACATTAGGCTAAGCAACAATTGATATAATGCCTGGTTGTTTGCTTGCCTTTAAAAAAAACTATTGATAAGCAGGATTCTTTGTTTTTGTTTTTATTTTGTAGAGGAAGGCCTCAGATGCACTTTAAAAAAAACCAAGGAGCCCAAACAAGCTCCTTTTTTAATAAAAAGTGACTGCTAGAAGAAGAATCTCTAAACCTTTTCTTCAACTTCTTCCCATTCTGTTGAGGCTTCCCCGGTTGTTGGAATCATTTTAATCTCACCACCACAGACTCCTGCAAATCTTTCCTACCAAGAAATCTGAAATGAATCACTCGATCAAGAAACTTTGGCCAGGGGATATGATCCCGTTGCAATGCCATTTCCCTTGGAGGGTCTATCAACAAAAAACCTGGTGCCACTAATTTGCCTCACAGGGAAACCTATCAAGAAAATTTCTAAAACCAGTCATGGGCAGGTGAAAACTATGTGAATTATCTAGGCTAAATAATCTGGTTCCAGATTTTTTTTCCCCCAGAGCAAAGACTTTAAAACAACACCCCCCGCCATTTCTCTGCATATTGTGCAGGAAATCTTCTACTTACAATGTCATGGCATCTGCTTATTATGGTCATAAGTCATGATGTCATAAAGAAAGCCCTCATGAAACTGATCCAATTTTACGATCCTTTCTTTTTGCAGCAGTCATTAAGCAAATCGTCATGGTCATTAAGCGAACCCAACATTCCAGAAGTAATTGCTGATTTTTGTCAAAGAGTCGTAAATCACAGCCACATGACGAGAAGATGCCATCAACATGGACTCATCTAATCACAGGAGAAGGCAACTATTGAAACTTCAAAACCAGATCACAACAGAGGTGATATTCAGCCGGTTCTGACAGGGTTCTGGAGAACCAGTAGCAGAAATTTTGAATAGTTCAGAGAACTGGCCAATCCCACCTCTGACTGGCCCCACCCCTATCTACTCTCTGCCTCCCATTGAGTCCCAGCTGATCGGCTGGGTCTTCTTTGGTTGCCCTGTGCAGGAGAAGGGAGCTGGAAAGCAGGTTAGTGGGGTGGGGAGGGAATGGGGATTTTGCAATATATCCTTCCCCTGCCATACCCACAGAACTGGTAGTAAAACAATTTGAATCCCACCACTGGATCACAAATACCTTTTGTGGGGACCATTGTAATTTTGATCAGTTTTAAGTCAAGGTTAACCTACAAACAATTCTGCTGTAGAGAACTGAACATTCAGCTATCGAGACCGCCTTACAATCACTTCTTGACTGAATTATTTGAAAACCCGACTGTTGATCACACACTAGATGGTTCCCGTTATATAATAACACAACCCACTAGAACAGTCTTCACAAAATGTGATTGTGATTGTTCTGTTTCCTTGTTTTGAGTCCCCTTTTTTCCCCACTATATGATTTCCTGACCTGAGGAAGTGGGTTGAAAACATTTTTGAACAATCAAAACCTCACACAAAGTGGAAGAGGGGTATGGCTTCTTTGTGTAGTGGTTTACATTCTTCTCTCTCTCTCTAACACAGGGGTCCCCAAACTTGGCAACTTTAAGACTTGTGGACTTGTTGAAGTTAAAGTTGCCAAGTTTGGAGACCTCTGCTCTAACACATAGATGACAAAAATGCTTACAAATTAAATCCTCAACCCTAGTTGTGCGAATTCAAAATTCTTTTCCTATGGTCAACCTTCCTACAGCTGGTGATAATCAAGTTATCATCAGAGTAAAAAAGAGCAGGTCTCTGAGCCCTTAATTCAGAGTGAATTTGCCTCCAAGCTTACCATTCGAAAAAGAGAGGCAAATATCTTTCTTTTAATGTATTTAAACTGTATTTAAATACAGCTTTGTGACAATTAGTCTCAGAGGATTAATCCAAGATACATTCAAAGACAATATTGCTTTGAAGATTAATTATGGACTGGATTTTATGTTATATTTTGCTTACTTGTACTAGATTAAATTCTCTCCTCCCTCCCTCCCTCCCTCTCATCTCTATATCAATTCTCTCATCTATCTATCTATCTATCTATCTATCTATCTATCTATCTATCTATCTATCGGTGGGTTTTATAGGATCTAACTCAGCATTTCCCAATTTTGGCTACTTTTAAGATATTTGTATTTCAAGTCCCAGAATTCCTCAGTCCACATATTGGGTGGGGAATTCCAGTAGCTGAAATTCATACATATTAAAATTGTCAGCATTGGAAATGCTAGTAGGGGATATATGGTCTGTTATTTTTATTCTGAAGTAGCACTTAGCAATAGCACTTAGATTTATATACCATTTCACAGTGCTTTACAGCCCCCTCAAAGCGGTTTACAGAGTCAGCCTCTTGCCCTTAATAATTTGGGTCCTCATTTTACCCACCTCGGAAGGACGGAAGGCTGAGTCAACTGTGAGTCTGGTGGGATTCGATCTGCCAAATTGCACTAGGAGCAGCTTGCAGTATTGCACTCTAACTACTGCGCCACTGAGGCTCCTCCTATAGTAGCTATCTCTTTGCGAGTCCTCCATCTTCTAAAGCTGCCTAGCTTTCATATACACTATTGCATTGTATTTTTTTGTATTTCAGTTTAATTTGATACTCCTTTATTTTTGTTGCACACTTTGTTTTTAGGCTCAGTTTACACTATAGGAACTCCTTGGAAGAAATGTATAGCATTTAGGGACTTCTTGGAAGTTATGTGTATTACTAAAGGACTTCTTGGAAGCACTGGCTATTATTATTTATTTATTTATTTATTTATTATTTGAACTTATATGCCGCCCCATCTCCGAAGACTCGGGGCGGCTTACAACTAAAAACAAGGAACAATAAATACATTAAAAAACAATTAGATTAAATTATAAGTCCAAACGTTTATAAAATAATTAAAAACAACCCTCCCAAAGGGTCACAGCCCGGTTGGTCAAATAACCAGGTCTTCAACTCACGGCGAAAGGTGCGGAGGTCAGGGGCCAGGCGGAGCTCCAAAGGCAGTTGATTCCAAAGGTCAGGGGCCGCGACAGAAAAGGCTCGTCGTCGGGGAACTGCCAGCCGGCATTGGCCCGCCGACGGGACCCGAGGAGTCCTTGCCTATGAGCTCGCACAGGGCGTCGGTATTCGACATTGGAAGAAGACGCTCCCTTAAATACTGAGGACCCATGTCGTGAAGGACTTTGTATGTTAACACTAAAACCTTGAATCTCACCCGGAGCGCAACCGGCAACCAATGCAGGCCGTGCAGGAGGGGGGTCACATGGGAGAACCGGGTAACTCCCATCACCACCCGCGCCGCCGCATTCTGCACCAGCTGCAATCTCCGGATGGTATGCAAGGGCAGTCCCAAATAGAGAGCGTTGCAGTAGTCAAGCCTAGAGGTAACAAGGGCATGAGTGACCGTGCGCAGGGAATTCTTAGAAGTTGTGGATATTAATTAAGAATGAATGAATGAATGAATTCTTTATTGGCCAAGTGTGATTAGACACACAAGGAATTTGTCTTGGTGCACATGCTCTCAGTGTACATAAAAAGAAAAGATACATTCATCAAGAACCATAAGAGACGTCTTGGAAGTAGTGGGTATTTCATAGGGACTTCTTAGAAGTTGTGGGTATTACTTAAGAGACTTCTTGGAAGTAGTAGGTATTACTTAAGAACTTCTTGGAAGTAGTGGGTATTACATAGGGATCTCCTAAAAGCATCAACCAAAGGTTTGTTCTTGCACAGACTTTAGTTTTGTGCCTTAGCCAAATGAATGCTAGCCTATTGCTACAAACCATGTTACACAACACGGGATCTTCCTTCCCATAGATTTCTCACTTAAAACCATGATACAGCCTCAATTCACCTAATTAATGGTTGTATGTCAATATCTTTCTCAGTCACCTTTAATTGCTAGATCAATTTGAATGACAAGAATACAAAATTCAGATCAAAGCAATTAAAGGATGAGGAGGAAAGGCAACTCAATACAAAAAAACTGGAAGAAAAGCAATTAACTGAGTAGCATGTATTGCTAGATAGACCGAAAGCACTTCTGCCTGACCCAGCCTTTGGGAAAAATGAAAATACAAAGCCAGCAGGTTAAACAACCAATCTGAAGATTTGGAGAGGGGTGGTGTTTATTTTAGATTTTTTTTTTTTAACCAAAGGCCTAACAGGCTTCAACTGTAAATATTTACAGTAGGGGCCTGCTCTTAGGAAAGTGCATAATTAAAAGTAAATCTTAGGGGGCATGGAAAACAAGCCGTAATTTGAGATTCCTACTTTTGCATTCGGGCAATGCCTCTTTGTCTTTTCATGGCTCCAGGAGAAGCAACAAATTGCTACCTTTGAATCACTTATCTTTCATGATCGGTTCTATCACTGGAACCTATAGAACACCAGTCCCTAAGTGGAGGGAACAAACACACTTCCCATATGGTTCCAAGCCAAAATTTTCATTTTTCCCCCACCAGTCTTTAAAGTCAATTTAACGAAAGCGAATCTGCTCCCAAACCTTTTTCTGAAGAGGAAGAGAATGTTGATAAAACACTAAGGAGAATATTTGTAGCTCAGGGTTGAAGTGAGGGGTCCTTGGTGCTCTCTGAGCTTGGTGGCTTTCTTGCAGATGTTTCATTACCAACCCAGCACAGTGGTGAGATTCAAATCTTTTTACTGCCAGTTCTGTGGGTGTGGCTCGATAGACATGATGTGGCTTGATGGGCATGGCAGGGGAAGGATAGTGCAAAATCCCCTTTACCTCCCCATCCCACTAACCTGCTTTCCAGCTCCGTTCTCCTGTGCAGGGCAACCAAAGAAGACCCAGCCGATCAGCTGGGACTCAATGGGAGGCAGAGAAGAGATGGGGTTGGTGGGGCCAGTCAGAGGTGGGATTGGCCGGTTCTCCAAACTACTCAAAATTTCCGCTACCGATTCTCCAGAACTGGTCAGAACCGGCTGAATACCACCTCTGCATCCAGGTAATATCATCAGTGCACTGAAAATGTTACCTAGGTTGGTAATGAAACGTCTGCAGGAAAACCACCAAGCTCAGAGAACATAGAGGGTTCCTCTGGTAAAACACTGCAGGGGGGAAAAAAAATTCAAGACATATTCTTGCAATCAAAATTATTATAAAAGGAAAGAGAAATTCTTGCTACTTGGCCAAGGACTGCATATGAAACTTTCTCCCCTCTTTTTCCCCATTTCTCTGTAGACTCCCTAACTTCTCATATACTGTCCCAAATGTGCTTTTTCAAGAGACTTTCTGTTTTTTTTCCTTTGAAGACATTTCGCTTCTCATCCAAGAAGCTTCTTCAGCTCTGTTTCAGCTTCTTGCACGAGAAGCAAAATATCTTCAAAGAAAAAAAAAGCAGAAAGTCCAGTTGCTTCTTGAAAAAGGATCTTTGGGACAACCAAGATGTGGAAGATTGAGAATCTACATAGATATCTAGCTTCTCACATATTGTATCATCCAATCCAAGAGAAAATGTCTAAAAGCAAAACCATCAACTGTCTTTTCTCGCAAACCACAGAGATTTTAGAGTCGATCGAGTAAGTTAATGGATGCTAGTTATTCCTCAGAAAAATAAATTCTATGAATAAGAGGCTCTGTGTTAGCAAAGCGTTTAAGTAAATAATTGCAGTTCTTGTCCAGTAGATCCAAAAAGAAGAACCTAGAAGATAAACCATCCTGTTCATTTAGGGAATGTTCAGCTAAACTTCTGAACTGAAATAACATAGAGTTTGAATCAAATAACGAATAAATGCAGCTATTTCCCCCAGTCCTTCATGTGGGGAATTTCCAAAATGAGAAAATTAAAGGTTATAGAACAAGATAGTTTACATGATGTTCTGTACTATTTTTCCCCAGTAAGGTCAGTGATACTTCAAATATGAGATATTTTTATATTTTTCTTCTTTTGCAGAAAATCATACATCCGAATGCCACCAAATTGAGGATGGTTCTTGTAAAACATTTCACAGGTAGCATTTTGGAATTCTAGCATACTCAAGAAATATCATTATTAGTCCAAGTTACTCACCTAGGAAACAAATCTTTCTTTTAGGATCTCTGTTTTAAGCCTTCGTTCCACTTTTCCACCATTGGCAGAAGTTTGTAGAAATTCCTTTCCTGAAACAAGGTTTTCATAAATCAGCATTTAAAGACAGACCAATGAGCAAAATCAGCTTGTTCCCTCCCCACTGCTTCTCTGAGTGATGAGTATGTTGGATTGTGTGCCAGCCTGAAATCGAGAATAATTATGTGTCTCTATGTGAGGCTTTTTTGTGATCTGTGGCTGTATATTTATTTCCTTATCCAAAATATGTCTGAATCACAACATTTTCACTAGGTTTCGGGAAGCATTTTGGTTCATGTTTCCATTACAGCTAGTCCTCAACATACAACCACAATAGGGACCAGAATTTCTGTTCCTAAGTAAGTGGTTAAGTGAGTTGTGTCCAGTTTTATAACCTTTTTTGCCACAGTTGTTAAATGAATCACAAAGTCAACAGGGGAAGTTGGATTAAGTGAATCCAACTTCCCCTGTTGACTTTGCTTGTGGGAAGAGCCAACTGGCAATCACATTAATCTGGGATATAAAAATATATGCCAGTTCCCACACTCCTGAATTTTAATCATGTGTTCTTTGGGGATGCTGAGACAGAAAGAACTGGCTGTAAATAAATTTTTCAGTGTGATTATAACTGAAATATATATGGAGATATAGATAGATAGATAGATAGATAGATAGATAGATAGATAGATAGATAGAAATGGATTTCACTCTATTAGTCATTGCCAACTCTAGAGGCGGTACTCATCTCCATTTCAAGACCATAGAGACAGCACTGTGCGAAGACATTTCCAGTGGTCATGTGGCCAGCATGATGTCATGGAGCGCTGTTACCTTCCCACTGAAGTGGTACCTGTTTATCTACTTGCATTTGCATGCTTTCGAGCTGCTAGGTTCACAAGACCTGGAGCAAGGAATGGGAACTCATACCATCACATGGTGCTTTCCATCCCACAAGTCCCATGTCTTAACCACTCAGCCACTGCAGTGCCCGTTTAAATATCCATGCCTACACCTACACCTATATATACATACACGCACATGTGGGTGTATATGTGTGGGTGTCATAATTTTCCATTCTAATTTGTGTGGGTACGTTATGCATGCATGGAACTAAGAATTAGTAAGAACAGACTGAAAAACACTGGGTAAGAAGAAAGAATTTTAAATAAATATGTATCTATTTTCTAGGTTTCTAAAGATGTTTAAGAACATTAAAAAAATTTCCTAACTTATTTATTTTATTTATTTATTTATTTATTCGACTTATATGCTGCTCCCTCTCCGAGGACTCGGGGCGGCTTACAATTAAAATACGACAGTAAATGAATTAAATTGATTAAAAAGATATTAAACATTTAAGCCGAATTAACGTTTAAAACCCCAATTAAATAACCCCAACCCAGGAGAATCAGCACAACCCAGATTGTAGAAAGAGCCAAGTTTTCAAATCATGGCGGAAGGTGCGAAGATGGGGAGCCAAACGGAGCTCAAGCGGAAGAAGATTCCACAAAGTGGGAGCCGCCACAGAATAGGCCCTCTCCCAGGTTGCCGCCAAGCGACATTGTGTCGCAGACGGCACCCCGAGGAGACCCTGCCTGTAAAGATTTGAAACACAGTTATTCTTCAGGCACAAACATACCCATGGAAATCCACACACTGCAGATCAACCATCTTTGTACGCTGAGACCTTTTAAAACTCCAACCTGTAGTGCCTCACTCAAGTGTGCATTTGTACACAAAGACAGCGGCACACATAAAGCACACACAGATCACACATTCATCTCCCATTACGTACATGCCTTGCAGGATTTACATTAAAAATTGTCAGGCTTTTTTTTAACTTTAAAAAACAGGAGAGGACAAATGGGGAAGTTACCATGCAGTGAAATAAAGAATTATGCAAAACCCAAACAAGGTATAATCCATGAGATTTGCCGCAAATCTACATTGCATTCTGGGAGGAACAGAAGAAAATGGAGCTAAAAACAGATCACTTTTATGCATAGTTTTCTTTTCACATAAAGGCCTTATTTTCTTCTTAAGTACATGAAGAATTTGTTCACTAAAATGTACGGTTGTTTAAAACCCTTGATTCAAAAGGGTGCGCTCTAAGCACTGAGAACAGGCTCCCTTGTTCCTCTGCCATGCTGATGACGGATTCTGGAGGCTCTGGAGTTGGCACATAACTCTTAGATGGCCCTGGCCCCATCTCTGTGTCGGATGCAGTTCCCTCGTCCGAGGCCTCCCCAGACTTCTGGACTGGCCCATGTTCCTCCCCACTGTCCGTCGGTCAGGCATTGTCAGCTGGCGGTCCCCAGGGCTAGGGCCTTCTCTGTGGGAGCACCTGCCCTTTGGAATCAGCTCCCCGTGGATCTCCGTTTGGCCCCTGACCTCCGCTCCTTCCGCCGGGACCTGAAGACTTGGTTGTTTCAACGGGCCGGCCTGGAATGACCCGGGGGGGGGGGCTTTGGGTTTTAATTTTTAACTGTATTCGGCTTGTTTATTTGTTTAATTCTCTTTTATTGTAAATTTTTCTCTGTTTTAATGTTCGCCGCCCTGAGTCCTTAGGGAGTAGGGCGGCATACAAGTCGAATAAATAAATAAATTAATAAATAAATAAATAAATAAATAAATAAATAAATAAATAAACAAACAAACTATGCTGCCAACTTCGCAGGCTGCCATTGGACCACAACACTATAGTTTGCTGAACTAACCAAACTGCTTAGACTTCTAACCATAGACAACTCCAAAGGCTAAGTGCAAGGGATCGCAGAGAGGTATAGGAATAATTGGAAAGAAGGAGCAAGCTAAACAATCAAAGGAAGTTTCTTTATTGTTATTTAGGTATCAAATTTAGAGACTGCACATTCTGACACACACAGAGCAGCTGACAAACACATACACCTGTCTCTCTCTTGGCTACTTCTTCATCAAAGACCTCCACTCTACCATGAGAATTTCTCTGAAGTTCCTCTTTCATCCAACTCAAAGATCTCTCCAAGGCTTTTAATTGTAACTTTGGTTACAATGACTTTTTAGCTTTGCTCTTCTTTCGCTACAGCTAAAAATGTCTTCATTTTTCAGTAGATTTGGAAATGTCACCCATTTTTTTCTTTGCTGTTGGAAAGGGGACACAGCCCAACCTCCTTAAAGCCTCTTTGAAAGTTGGACTTTCTCTGAACCATTGGTGAGGGACAAAGCTTAGACAATCTCTAACCAGAACTGAAAGCAGAGAACTAAGATGGCTCTCCATTAGTTTTAGGATTGTGAGAAAAGAAAAATTTAACGTGAATTTATTAAAGACTACTTGAAAACTCAAGTGCTGAACATGATATGGGTTAATTAAAAGCCATTCATGGTAGATCTGAGAGAAATTTCCCCTGAAGGGAAGAACTGCCTCCATTTGGTTTTTGAAGTATCACAAGATGTGCTTCTACTTAACAGCATGGCTATTTGCCAAATCTTGGCCTTTTTAAAGCCACATTTTCTCCTCCTTACTCTTGTAGGCCTTGGACAAAACTTCAAATCAAACCCTCTTGTCATAATTATGGTGCTTGAATCCTAGGTGCTCAGCTCTACAATAAATCAGCACGCAAAATTGGTATGAAACTTCAGTGGTCCAAGAATAAGACCACACTCCCTTGTATCCCATAATAATTTTAACAGCGCAAGTCACTTAAGGCTCTCTTTCAAGCTGGGAGCAGATTGCCTTTCTTGGGTGAGCAAATGGCAGCAATTCAAAGTCCTCCATCATCAAAGGGAGGTCATTGTTCAATTCTGAATGGAGCAGGAATAACTAAGTAGAAAGATTTGTTCTCTTGAAAGCACAATAATCACAGGGCTCAAGTGGGATGCGTTAAAAATGGCAGTGTAACCCTAAATATGGTCAACGCAGATGGAAAAGGAAATTTTTTTCCCAGGAAAAGGCTCAGCTAGAGTGAAGGAGATTCAGGTAATCCTCAAGCTACGACCACAGATGAGCCCAACATTTATGCTGTTAAGTGAGAAATTTGTTAAGTGATTTTGCTCCATTTTATGACATTTCACACCACATTTATTAAGTGAATCAGTGCAATTCTTAAATTAGTAACACTGCAACCATCACAAATACGATTCAGTTGTCAACCATTTGAATGTAAATCATGTGAGCATGGGGATGCTGCAGTGGTCATAACGGTGAAAAATAGTCATTAAGTTTTTTTCAATGCCATTGTAACTGTGAACGGCCAATAAATGAACTGCTGTAAGTCAAGGACTACCCGTATTTTGACATGCAAAAATAAGGATGCTTTTTTATAAAAACGGCATCCTCTAGGATAGAGTTAGGCAAATACAGCAGCTTTATGACCGCAGATCACAAGGGTGTCACAGTTGCACATCCCTTCTTTAAGATATAATTTTTTTAAAAAATGTTTACACAACGTATTCCAAAGGTGCTTTTTCAAGAGGCAACTGGACTTTCTGGTTTTTCTTAGAAGACCAGAACAGTCTTCAACAGTTCCAAACAGTTCCAAGGAGGCTCCACACCCATTTGCACTAACTCAGGTAAACCTGAGGACACAGATAAACCTCCAAGTGGCCTCAACAACCCTCTAAAAGGATGCAAATGACCAGCTGCCTGCAAGGAGTATAAATCCTTCCATTCCTCACCATCCAGTCAGAGCTGAAGAAGCTTCTTGGATAAGAAGCGAAATGTCTTCAAAAGACGTTGATCTGAGGACACAGATAAATCTCCAAGCAGCCTCAATGACTCTCTAAAAGGATGCAAATGACCAGCTGTTTGCAAGGAGTATAAATTCCTTCCATTCCCCAGTATCCTGTCAGAGATGAAGAAGCTTCTTGAATGAGAAGCGAAACATCTTCAAAGAAAAAGCAAGAAAGTCCGGTTTTTTTTGTTTTTTGTTTTAATTGCATTTATATGCCGCCCTTCTCTGAAGACTCAGGGCAGCTTACAATTTTTGGAGCACAACCCAATGTGCTCAGCAATAGCCTTCATTCCATTGTATATGCCTGCTTATTACTAAGCGGCATTTTTACAAGGTCAGCTAATTGCCCCCAACAATCTTGGGTCCTCACTTTACCTACCCTGAGAGGATGGAAGGCTGAGTCAACCTTGAGCCTGGTGGGATTCGAGCCTGCACTAATTGCAGGCAGCTGGAACTAAGTGCTAGGCGTTTAACAGCCTGCACCACCAAGGCTCAGTTGGCTCCTGAAAAAGCACCTTTTGGGACAACTGTGACCTGGAGAACTGAGAATCTCCATAGACTTTTAGCTATGCAATTTAGGATGAACACATTTTGAATGGTGCGGGGGTATGAATGGATTTCCAGAAAAATTGCAGACTACAGGAACCGTTTTCACTTCCGTTTGAGATGCAGACGACACAGACTCATCCTCAATAGCCTGCGCCTGCCCTCAACAGGGCGGAAAAACACCCTATAGCCAAGAAGGTTCCACACCCATTTGCGCCACTCAGGTAACCCTGAGGACACAGATAAACCTCCAAGCGCCTCAACAACCCTTTAAAAGGATGCAAATGACCAGCTGCCTGCAAGGAGTATAAATCCTTCCATTCCTCACCATCCAGTCAGAGCTGAAGAAGCTTCTTGGATAAGAAGCGAAATGTCTTCAAAAGACATTGATCTGAGGACACAGATAAATCTCCAAGCAGCCTCAATGACTCTCTAAAAGGATGCAAATGACCAGCTGTTTGTAAGGAGTATAAATTCCTTCCCTGAATAAGCACTCCAGGAATTTAAAGATGGTCAGGTCTCAGTCACTTCCTCTTCTGCAGGAATTCCAGTCTCTCAACACCACCCCAAAATTCTGCTATCGATTCCACCACAGTGTAGGTTGCAGAAGCAAACTTTTGGCAGATCAGCATGTCCCAAATAAGCTTTCCTGCCACTAGCCGGGCTGAAGAAGATACAGCCAAATAACCAAACATGGAATTCTGTACAAGATATGGAAGCTGATGGATGCCACGTTGGCCTCAAGTAGCAAAAGTGCTTGGGTTGACACAATGTCCAGGCACCATGAAAGGTATGAGATATTGTCTCCACCCTTAAATTGTTTTTAGAATATGAGCATTCGGTTGCTTCAGAGTGTAGAGTATTGCGGGGGGGAAGGGTTGTCTCTGTGTTCTCCACAGTGCCCATTATTTTTAGGGGTTCAGTGATGCATTCCTAAGTAATTAAGGAATCAGTTTTATTGCTATTGCATTTGAAAGAATACAGGGGAAGCATTGCTGAATCTGGTGAATTGAATCCAATCGAGTCCTTACCCTTGGCCAATCAAGTGCATCCAGAAACTGTTCAAGCATGGACTGATCTCTGTTTTTCACCGTTGTTGTGCGACAGCTGATATTTAAGGCAGGAGGCCTGGTGATTTAGGAGTAGGATAAAGCACTCCAATCTAATAGTTTGTTCTGGTCTGCTAGGTTGATCTTCCAGGAATCTTTCCAAGCTCCTTCTAAAGCCAACAAAATTAGAACCTTCACCACATCTAATGACAGGGAGATACACCACTTGAATATGTGTTGCATTAAAATAAATGTTCTTTCCTTTGGTTAACTTGGAGGCTCCATGGCACTGAGTTTCAACAAATGACCTTGAGCTCTGACATTCGGAGAACTAAAGTGACTAACAGTTGGAAGGGACTTTGGAGATCATCTAGTCCTAAGCAGGAGACTCTATGCCATTTCAGGCAACTGGCTGTCTAGACTCTTCCTCAAAGCCTCCAGTGATGGAGCACTCACAACTTCTGAAGGCAACTTCTGTTCCACTGGTAAGTTGTTTAGTCAGGAGATCTCTCCTTAGTTCCGGGTTGCTTCTTTCCTTGATTAATTTGCATCCATGTTTCTGGTCTTGCCATTTGGTGCTTTGGAAAATAGGTTGACCCTCTCTTCTTCGTGGAAGCCCTTCAAATATTGGAAGACCACTCTCATGTCACCCCCTAGTCCTTCTTTTTACTAGACTATACTATACTTTACTATACCCAATTCTCAATGTCCAAAGTCAGTAATGCTTTCTAAGATTTCTTTTGAACTTCTTTCCTGTCAGTTTGAGGTTACACAGGGTCCTCAGCTCAAACTGACAGGAGGGAAGTAAAAAAATAATATCAGAAAGTATTCCTTCACAGAAAGAGCAGTGAAAGCTTAGAACCAACTTCCAACAGAAATACAGTAGTGATTCAACCGTCACTAACTGAGTTAAAACTTGCTTGGGATAAACACAAGTCCATTATCTGACAATTTAAAAAAAAAACAATAATAGAATCTTAAAACAATAATGAAAATAATTAATACATTAATAATTAATTGATTGATTAAAAAGAAAAGAACAACCAAATAAACTCAAAGAGTAGATTCGATGGACCAACAGGCCTTTTTCTACCATCAGTTTTCTATGTTTCTATGAAAGAGAGAAAGAAAAATAACTAATAAAGGAGAATATTCGTAGCTCAGGGCTGAAATGAGGAGTCCTTGGTGCTTGTTGACCTTGGTTGTTTTCTTGCAGACATTTCATTACCAAACTAGGTAACATCATCAGTGTTACCTGATACAGTTTTACTGATGATGTTACCTAGTTGGGAAATGAAATGTCTGCAAGAAAACAGCCAAGTTCAGGGAGCAGCCAGGAACTCTCAGAAAAAAAAACAACTATTTATTTTCCACACCCTACCCTTTCACCTCTTCATTCTAAGCTAAAAACAAACAACCCCAAATTTGTAATATTTCCCAATAGGGGAGGTAGTCTATCTTCCTTATCATTTTGAATGTTGCAATTAACCTGCATTGCTATTTGGTTTTACAACCTAAACAGAGGAAAAACATCCTCCAGATGTTGCTGAACTACGAACCCCAGCATTCTTCTATATGACTCGTATTCATTGAGGCTACTGAAAGTTTAATTCTGCCATATTTGAAGGGTCACAATTCCCTACCTTGGTTGAGCACATTAATTGGAGAAGGTCCCTTTTGCCCCATCAATTAGAAAATGTTTCTAGATGGGAAAATCTTGGAGAATTCTAAAACCGACCGAAAGAAAATAAATGGTTTTTGATATGTTCCCAGCAGTGTTTGCCAGACAAATCAAATTAAAGGAAGAAATTAAGTTTTCTTCTGCTGTATTGCTTGGCTAGATTACTAATTATTAAGGGAGAGAGAGAGAGAGAGAAAGAAGCAGAGAAGGAGGGGTGGATGAAAAACAGCTCTTGTGTTGCATGTACTCAGGTAAGCTGCTCACAGCTGGAAAATTATATCGTCTCTCAACAAATTTGGGTTAAAAATAGCAAGATCTGCTGGGAAGGAGGTGTTCTCTTGAAAGCTATTTTGAACGGCTTCGCGTTATTTAACTTTCTGTTGTTAAAGAGTGCACCATAAAATCTAAGCACTTAAAGATCTTGTCAGATGAACTGGGAACATCAGATAAGCTGAGGCATCTCAATTTTAAGCCTTCTTCCTACATGTACATTTGCTCTGGAGTTAACTATGAATAGTGACTGCAACAGAGGTGGTATTCAGCAGGTTCTGGCCAGTTTTGGAGAACTGGTAGTGGAAATTTTGAGTAGTTCGGAGAACTGACAAACACCACCTCTGACTGGCCCTGCCCCCATCTATTCTCTGCCTCCCATTGAGTCCCAGCTGATCGGCTGGGTCTTCTTTTGTTGCCTTGCACAGGAGAACGGAGCTGGAAAGCAGGTTAGTGGGGTGGGGAGGGAATGGGATTTTGCAGTAACCTTCCCCTGCCACTCCCACCAAGCCACGCCCACAGAACTGGTAGTAAAAACAAAATGAATCACACCACTGGACTACAAGGGATGAGGGAAAGCAAAGCCCATCCCTTTCCCAGTTTATTTGCACACAATCACGGGATTTGTGTCGTTCCTTACACAGGTAGTCCTCAAGTTACAACAGTTCATTTAGGGATCTTTCAAAGTCACAATGTCAGTGACCTATGACTGTTTTTCACACTTGCAGCCTTTGTAGCATCCCCATGGTCACGTGATCAAAATTCAGACGCTTGGCAACTGACTCGTATTTATAACGGTTGCAATGTCCCAGGATTATATATGACCGTTCAATAACTAGGACTGTTAGACAATTTTCTCACTCCTGATTAGTTACTGTACTATCCTGAAGGCACATACTTTTGAGACTGATTGTGATTCTTCCAACCCATCTTTCTCCCTGAGGTAAATTCTAGCTTTGTTAAGCAACAATGCTTTGAAAATGCTAGGTTCAGCTGTAGCTCTGTTAACAATACAGAATAATAGAGTTGGAAGGGACCTTGGAGGTCTTCTAGTCCAACCCCTTGCACAAACAGGAGATCCTATACCATTTCAGATAAGTAGATCTCCAATCTCTTCTTAAAAGTCTCCAGTGATGAGGCATCCACAATTTCTGAAGGCAAGTCATTACACTGGTTAATTGTTCTCACTGTCATGAAATTTCTCCTTAGTTCAAGGTTGCTTTTCTTTTTGATTAGTTTCCATCCATTGTTTCTTGTCTTGCCTTCTGGTGCTTTGGAGAATAGATGGTTCTCCTATTCTTTGTGGCAGCACCTCAAATTTTGAAACATTGCTATCATTTCATCCCTGGTCTTTTTACTAGACTAGATACACCCAATTCCTTCAACCATTCATCATTTGTTTTAACCTCCAGTTCCCTAATCATCTTTGTCCCTCTTCTCTGCACTCTTTCCAAAGTCTCCTCATCTTTTTTATGTTGTGGTGACCAAAACTGGATGCAGTAATCCAAGTAGGGCCTTACCAAGGTCTTACAATGTGGTAGTAATGCTTCAAGAGAGTAGAACCTCGTGATTTTTTGGAATTATTTCTTGATTTTAGTGTCTTTTGGAGTGGCTGATATGATTTTTCTACCTTGATTCCAGCTACTTTTTAGAGTGGGGTCTTTAGTGGGTCAGATAAATATATTTATTTAAATTCATGGAGTCCTTGAGTCATGAAACATCTGCAAGAAAACCACCAAGCTCAGAAAGTACCAAGGACTCCACCATTCAACCCTCAGCTACAGATGGTTCTTCTATTTAAATTTATTGGCCATTCCACTCCAGTAGATGCTGGGTGGCACGTAACATTTAAAAAGACCTTAAAACAGCTAGAGATATTAAATCAGCAATCCATTTAAAATATTAAATCAACAATGAATACATGGGTAGGCCATCTTCTGCATCAGAATGTAAGCACTGGAAGCAGAGTGCATGAATTCCAATGAATTTTATATGGAACCCTGGCGGGAGAGAACAATAATATTTCATTTCTAGGTGATTCCATGGATGCCAGATAGAGTAAATGTCAGGGCAAGGGATGTAATTAGAAGAACTCAGTTTCCATCTACTTTTGTGACTATTTTCCTGTTGCAGGGTCATCTGGCCCTACAAGAACAAAAATGTCCACTGTAAATAGTTGGACATTGCAGTAAGCATGGCAAATCAAACAAATAAAACGTAGAAGGGACATCTTTAAGCTCTGTAAAGCTTCTAAAGAACATGCAATCTCCATCTGTTCTCAGATCTGATAGGGCAAATTTCCGCAGATTTTTAAAATTAATATCTTTATTCGATTCTGAGTGGAAATGTGCCAGATCGGAAATCCATGCTTAAGAGCAGACTCTTAAACCAGATCTGATTTACTCTGACCTGCTAATCTCTGGCAGAGAGGGAGTTTGTCTTGTCTTTGAGATACTATACTAATGCCTGCTTAGGAACACGAAAGTGTCAAACAGGAGATGCCATTTCAAAGGTTGCTATGCCTCAGCTCGAGGTTGGAACTGGTGAATCTAAGCCCATTTCTGGTGAATTTCTGGGCTCATCAAAAGAACCTATGGAGGGGAATCAGGAATATAGACCAGTGGTGGGATTCAAAAATTTTCACTACTGGTTCTGTGGGCATGGCTTGGTGATTGTGCTGTGCTTTGGTGGGCATGCCTTGGTGGGCATAGCAGGGGAAGGATACTGCAAAATCCCCATTCCCTCCCCACCCAACCAACCTGCTTTCCAGCTCCATTCTCCTGTGCAGGGCAACAAAAGAAGACTCAGCCAATCAGTTGGGATTCAGGAGGCAGAGAATAGATGGGGTTGGGGGCAGTCAGAGTGGGTATTTGCTGGTTCTCCGAACTACTCAAAATTTCTGCTACTGGTTCTCCAGAACTGGTCAGAACCTGCTGAATGCCACCTCTGATGCAGATGGTTGTCATACCCTGTTGGAATCTGATTCTGAGGGGGAGGCTGAGCAGCTGACAGGGAATGGGCGTGTGGCTCTGGTGGCTGTGGAAGAAATTGGAAAAGGGCAAAATCCAGCTGGGCACAGCAGGGGAGAGGTAGAGCAAGGCAGAGGAAATTCAGAGGAAGATCCAGGCCCACCCCTTTTTCATCCTAGGGTACGCAGGGAGGAATGGAGAAGGGAGCAATATGAGTTGTGTGGCTTATGAGGGAGGAAAGGGCCCTGATTCCTTTCATTAGCTTCAGCTGGGAACACAGTGTTTAAAAAGGGAAGTTTGCGTATAGCAACTTGTGGAAAACAAATTGTGAATTATCTTTTATGGTCGAGGCTTATCTGGGGTCCTGGCGTCTTCCCAACTGTAAGTGTTTTGTTGGCCATTGAAGTCTGCAATTCTTTATCCTGCCCTGTCCAGTTTATTGCTGCAGCATGGTTTGTGTGAATTTTTATTTACAGTTTGTATGCACTTTGTTTTCGGACTGAATTTCCTCCACTTAAAGACTGTTCTTGGGAGAGTTTTTTCTCCAGCCGAAGGTAACTGGACATTGGGGGCAAAGTTGGAGGTATTAAAGTGACTTTTCTTACTTATTAGACTGTGTTGCCTTTGTGCCATGCCCCAAGTCATCACAATGGTGTACATGCCCTTGCCAACCCCTGCCTTTCCATGCGGAATGGAACAATCCATATTGTTGGTCTGGATGCATAACCAGAGTTCCTTCTTGAGATGTATTTGGGGTAATAGTCTACTTCTAGATTATGCCCCCATGGTCTTTGGATAGAACATATGGAGTCTGGAGTTGTACAGGCAAAAAAAGACAACTTACAGTTTCAAATGGAAGAAAATATATATAGCTTAGTGCTTTGTGTTTTCTGAGCTTAGTGGATTTCTTGCAGGCGTTTCATTACCAAACAAGGTAACTGTTAAGTTTGCATGAAGAGTCAGACGCGAAGAGCTTCAGTGAAGAGTTTATTAAGTGACTACAGCTCGAATGGACCCGACTTGGCTGGGCTACGGATGCTTATAGCCAGCAGCCGAGTTGCCAGCCAATCAGAGTGCAGGGTTTTCCACACTTTTAAACCAATCTTATTTGACATTTTACAAGAACAATTCAAACTAAACCAATGACATTCAAACCTACATACATAACACCCTCCCCACTAGGTTCAGTCCATACCAAACCCCAACCTATCTAATGTATTCTTTTAAATAGGTGGGGCTCTTGCGTGTACGCTGAGACCTTCGTGGTTCAGAAGTTTTAACATTCTCACCCAGTGAGAGAGGAAATGTGTCTGCTGACATTTCCCCACTGGGACTTCCTGTGAAAGAAGACCCTGTTTGATTGTTAGAATCTGGTCTCTCCTCCCAACCCATCTCCAGCCCAATGTCAGCACCCAAGTCAGGTAGTGATGTACAATCTTCCACTTCTAAGGATGGATTTTGGCATTGTGACAGGTTTTGGAATGGTTCCTGTCGAATGGCTCTACACATGGGGTTGATTCTTGCTTGCTGATTTTCCTCCTGTTCCTCCCCTTCCCCTAGAATTGACATCAGGTGAGGGAACTAGAGAGGAACAAGTGCGATGTTCCTGAGAGAACCTGGATCTAAGTTGATCAATGTGCCTGCTCCAGAGGAGTCCATCCTCTGTTTGCACCCTGTAAGAACGAGGGCCTGTGATCTGAGTTATCTCAGCAGGAATCCACAAAGGTTCACCCATAAGGTTCTTAGCATAAACAGAATCACCCACACTGAATGTGAAACTTTGGAAGTGGAATCTAGTGGTGTGTTGTGCGTAAGTGGGATGAAGGTCAAGGGAAGACCTAGTTTCCTACCCATCAACAACTCTGCTGGGGATAAGTTATTAGATGGGTTAGAGTGATGTGCTGAACACTAAGAAGTTTTCAACTTTCTCAGTGATGTCCCCAGGACCCAGTTGCTGAAGCTTCTCCTTGGTAAAACGCATGCGTCAGCCCGCCGTTAGCAAGGGTGCCCAGGGGCAGTAAGGGCATGTCTGATACCCTGTTGTGCTAAATAGGATTCAAAAGGTTGGATGTAAATTGAGGGCCATTGTCAGAGACAAGAACATCAGGTAACCCTGGGTTACAAAAGTTTTTGAGCTGTTTGATGACAGCATCAGTTGTGGTGGATGCCATGGGATTACCTCTAGCCATTTGGAATATGCATCTACTATAATAAGAAAGGTGTGCCCTCTGGTAGGGCCAGCAAAATCAATGTGAATCCTGGACCATGGGCCCCTAGGACATTCCCATTCCTGTGTGGGGGCGAGGTGGTGCAGGCCTGACTACCTGACAGTTGGGACAAGATGCAACCCAGTTTTCAACCATTTTGTCAATACCTGGCCACCATACATAACTCCTGGCCAATCCCTTCATCCTTACAATACCAGGATGACCCTCATGTAACATTTCCAAAACCTCTCTTGCAGTTTTGCAGGAATAACCACCCTGTTACCCCACAAAATACATCCTCTTAATACAGATAATTCAGTTTGCCTGGACTTAAAAGGTTGGGCAAGGTGAGGTAGATCTTGAAGAGGCCAACCTTTCTTAATCCAGCCTATAACAGGAGCCAACACAGTGTCTTTGGCAGTCTCTGGCAATTTCAGCAGCATGAACTGGAAGCTTGGCAACAGTTTCTAGGAAAAGGTGTGTGTTTCAGGTTCAAAGTCCTCCTTGTGGCAAGGAAGTGGGCAACGACTCAGTGCATCAGCATGTCCAATGTCCTTGCCAGGCTTGTGGATAAGTTTGTATGAATAAGCAGCAAGAAATTCAGTCCACCTCAGCATTCTTGGTGACAGGATAGTAGGTGTAGGCTTGTCTCCTGCCACAATGCCTAACAAAGGTTTGTGATCTGTAACAATGGTAAATGTTCTCCCATACAGATATTCATGAAATTTCTTAACAGCTGCAACAATTGCCAATGCCTCCTTGTCCAATTGGCTGTAATTCCTCTCTGCTTTGGTCAAAGTGAGAGTAAAATGCAATAGGGGCTTCTCTCCCACTGGGAAGCCTGTGGCTCAACCCCCCCTCCAAAAGGGGATGCATCACAAGTCAGTACAACAGGCAAATTCTCAGAGAACTGTATCAGTACAGCATCAGACGTGATTAGTCTTTTAATACTGTTAAATGCTGATTGTTCCTTCCTGCCCCAGACCCAAACAGACTTTTTATCAAGTAATCTGTGCAATGGTTCAGCAATGGTTGCCTTCTGAGGTAGGAACATGTGATAAAAGTTAATGAGTCCAAGGAAAGCTTGCAAATCTGTTTTGCATTTAGGTCTAGGGGCTTCTTTGATTGCTTTAACCTTGGCATCTGTAGGGTGGATGCCATGCTTGTCAATCATGTAGCCCAGGAACTCAACCTTGTCAGTTTTAAGAGTGCATTTTTCTTCCTTGACTTTTAACCCCGCTTTCCTGAATCTGGTAAGGACTTCTCTGAGTCTTTCTTGTAACTGAGTGTCATTTTCAGCAGAGATTAACACATCATCAAAGTAAGGCACTACCCTGGCAGTCCTTGGAGCATTCTTTCCATAAGGCTTTGAAAGATGCCTGGTGCCACGCTTACTCCAAATTGTAACCTTTTACATTTGAAAGCACCTCTATGAGTCACAATGGTTTGGGCCTCTGCAGTGGCATCATCAACTGTTAGTTGTTGATATGCCTGGGCCAGATCCAATTTGGCAAAGACTGTACCCTGCCAAGTGAATGTAACAGATGATGCACCACTGGAACTGGATATGCGCTGCTGCAGCATGGTTCAGTGTCCCCTTATAGTCTCCACAGATTCTTACTGACCCATCAGTCTTGACTGGTGTGACTATGGGTGTCTCCCATCTGGAGTGGTCAGTGGGCTCTAAAACCCCTTGAGCTATTAATTTGTCTAATTGTGCATCAATTTTTTCCTTTAAAGCAAATGGGACCCTTCTGGGCTTTAAACGAATTGGGGGCACCTTGGGGTCTAGGTTGAAAGTGATAGGGGTCCCCATATACTTGCCCAATCCTTCGCTGAAGACCTCTGGAAACTCAGACTTCAAGGCCTCCTCCCATTCAGAGTTGCTCACGTGATTGATGCCAGTCACCTCGATGCCTAGTGGCTTGAACCACTCAAGTCCCAGCAAGCTTGGGCATCCTTGTCCACGATGGTCAGGGGCAAACGTTTGGTGTGGCCTTTAAACTTCACGTTGAATTCTCTTGTTCCAACTACTGGAATCTTGTTCCCTTGGTAGTCTTTAAGAGTCAGTGCTTGCTTCTGGAAATGTTTCTTCTGAATGTTGGGAAGTAGCCTGTGAATAGTGTCCCATGACACCATAGATAAATAGGAGCCTGAGTCCACTTCCATTTGGCAAGGCCTTCCTTCAATGAGTACCTTCACATGTACTTTTCTGCTTCTCAAGGGTGAAGAATGACCAATGGTGACTGTTTGATGAGTTTCATTCTTCCCATTTGCTTCTGAGTTGCACCCCATTTTCTCACTGAAGTTGTTGGGCTTGAATTCTTTCTCAGGAAATTTCTTCCTACTAGGTGGAGTTCTGGATGATTTGCAGACTCTTGCTAGGTGACCTCTTTTCACAACGTAGGCAGATGGTGTCTAAAACTTGCATTCAGTGCGGGGTGCCCCACAACCTCTGCAATAAAATTCTTGCCTCTTTCTTCAAGGTCTTTCCTTTTCTTCTCCATTCTGAGTCTATAAATTCCTTCCTCCACCTCACTACAGTCTGAATCAGAATCTATTTGCTCAATGGGTTGTTGTGGACTTTTCCACATCAGAATGGCTTGAGGCCTTGTTAATTTTCTTCATGGCTGCTGCTGAGGACTTGGTTGCTTCCGCTGAAACAGCTTCCTCTATGGCCTCCTTAAACGTGATCTTAGGTTTCATTAGTAATTTGCTCTGTAAGACCTTATCTTTAAGGCCTAGAACAAACCGATCACGATGGCCTCTTCTAAGTTGGTAAACTCACAAGCACCCCAATGTCCTTAAACTTGCCATGAAGTCATTAACATTTTCGCCCCTTGATCCCGATAAAACTCGTGTCTCTTAATGAGGCACGCGATACTTGTGGGGCGTAATGGGCTCTTAAAAGCTTTTCCAAATCAGGCCATTCCATTACCTTCACGTCTGCAGCTCCGCCAATGCCTTCGCCATCTTGAAGACTGCTGGACTGCAGTGCATGAGAAATACCGCCCTCTTCCGCCTGGAGATATTCGAGGTCGTTTCCTTCCAAATACATTTGGGCGATCCATATGATTCCCAGTCTTCTGCCACCGATCAACGGGCTGGGGGTGTTCAGCGCAGCCATCTCGCTCTTCTGCTTGTCTTCCGCGTCGTCTCTTCTTCAGGGAATCCCACCTTGCCGCCAGTGTTAAGTTTGCATGAAGAGTCAGAGCGAAGAGCTTCAGTGAAGAGTTTATTAAGTGACTACAGCTCGAATGGACGCAACTTGGCTGGGCTATGGCTGCTTCTTATAGCCAGCAGCCGTAGTTGCCAGCCAATCAGAGTGCCAGGTTTTCACTTTTTAAACCAATCTTATTTGACATTTTACAAGAACAATTCAAACTAAACCAATGACATTCAAACCTACATACATAATAGTAACATCCTCAATGCTAGAAGGGAATAGGTCTCCCTCTCCCTCCCTCCCTCCCTCCCTCCCTCTCTCTCTCTCTCTCTATATATATATATATACATATATATATATATCTTTGGAGTCTTCGGAGATAGGGCGGCATACAAGTCTAAATAATAAATAAATAAATAAATAAATAAATAAGTGTGTGTGTGTGTGTTCTGTTTTGAGTTAGAAACATTCTTCCTTCCTTCCTTCCTTCCTTCCTTCCTTTTCCTTCCTTCCCATTCCTTCCTTCCTTCCTTCCTTCTCCTGTTTTCCTTCCTTCCTTCCCATTTTCCTTCCTTCCCACCTCCCTTGTGCTTCCTTCCTTTTTCCTCCCTTCCCCTCCTTCCTTGTGTTTCCTTCCTTCCTTCCGTTTTCCTTCCTTTCTTCCTTCCCACCTCCCTTGTCTTTCCTTCCTTTCTTCTCTTGTTTTCCTTCCTTTCTTCCTTCCCACCTCCCTTGTCTTTCCTTCCTTTCTCCCTCCCTTCCCACCTTCCTTGTGTTTCCTTCCTTCTCTCCTTTCTTTGAGAAATATTTTATTGGCAAATTCAAATATCAACAAAAGGCCCCTTACGATCTTCAATGTTTAACTAAAGTTGGAAGCTTTTGATGGAAGGTAGATAAGGATACATATCACAACTGAAACATTTAAAGAATTGGACCAGTCAAACATGGAAAACACAGATGTGGAAAAAAAATGTGCATGAATATTACATGAAATATTGGAAACAGCAGAAATGGCTAAGAAGAGAAGAGAGCCAAAAATAACATGGTATATGTTATTAATGAATTCCATTGTTAATATGCTATTAATGGAGAAGCTTTGACTAAAGCAGGTTTAGAAGGGAGAAATTGTTAATAAAAACTTTACAGATATGCCCAAGATAATGGAATAAAGCTAAACCATCTGGCATAGGAGGCGTTTACCCAAGCTTGCTTAATTAAGACAATATAATTTTGTAACTGATGAAACTTTGCTTAGACTGCCCCCCCCTTTTTATAAAAAAAAGCATTTATAAAATGTTCAATAAACAATAAATTCCAAACAGAAAAAAGTCTTATGAATCTATTTCAAGAACCTGGGTACCTTTTGTTAATTTCCTGTTCCTTTTTTTCTTTTTTGGCTGTTTATCTCTTCTGGAATACTATAATTCACAGGTGACAGGCTAAAAGCATGGCAGAAAATACCAATTATAGCACATTCTTTGAATAAAGTAACTGCTCCCCTCTTAGGTAAGAAATGGTGTTTGCTTCTTGCTAAATGGAAACATTCATAAATGTGGTTGCATTCTCAGCGGGGATGATTAAGTGTTTTTAAAAAATCCACTCTTGTAATTTGGGGAACAAATGATGAAGGATTTTCCCTGCCTTTTGTTGCTAAAAAGTTAGGTCCAGATTCTGCTAGTAGGAAACTTGTAAGTATGGGTTACACTGGTGTAGAACATGAGGAGCTGAATAGGTCAATGAAGATTAAATCATCCAGGCCAAAGGTATCTAAAGGTTGAATCATGGAAACTGGACTAAATGTTGTTAATCTGAGTTTAAACTAGAAGTAAATGCTGGTTTTCAGCCAAAACATTATAAAACGAGGTCATATAACCAAGGGATGCTATAAACAACTATATGCAATAGCAATAGCACTGAGACTTATATACCACTTCACAGTTCTTTACAGCTGTCTCTAAGTGGTTTACAGAGTCAGCCCCCAACAATCTAAGTCCTCATTTTACTGACCTTGGAAGAATGAAAGGCTGAGACAACCTTGAGCTGGTGAGAATCGAACTACCAAATTTCAGGCAGCCAGCAGTCAGCAAAAGTAGCCTGCAGAACTGCACTCTAACCACTGCACCACCATGACTCTTATATGCAGGATGTGGCTGTCCAAACTGGGAACGTAGTCCCAAGGAGCTGCTTTGTAACTCTGGATAGTTGCTAAGCAACTGGTTGTAAATTAAGGACCACCCATAAGATGCAATATTTTGTGCTGCTAGAAGTTGCTTTCAAGATCTGTTCTGCTGTGTTGGTGTTATAAACAGGGTGTGAGTCTGTCAAATAAAAAGTCAGAATGGCAGCTACAAGCATATGACTGAACCCCTGCCATCCATCATGACCCAACATAAGAAGGGAGTTTCATTCTAGGATTGAGGCTGCTATCCTCAGCATTAAGAGCCCCTTGCATAGACACCCTTGGTTATAATAATTATTTCTTAAAAGATCTTAACTCGACCCAACCCCTTCTCCCCATCAGAGCTCCAGCACAAAAAATGCAAGCCCTACACATTGGTTAATGACACAAAAACTAAAATTAAAAAAAAGCAGTGGGAAGGACAGGAAAAAGCCAGATTGAAATCAAGAGACTGGCTGAAAATAACGCTTCGCAAGATCTTTCTTTAATGGGAAGACGAATCAGTGAACCAAACCAAAAAAAAGTTCCATTAATAAGGAGCCGAAGAGGGAAGAAGTAAGAATAATGAGACCGAGGGACAGATTTAACAAACAAGAGGAAAAAAAATAAAACAGGGAGGGGAAGTTACAAAGGAGATGCAGACATAAATCAGGGATCAAAGAGAAGCAAAGAATTGGTGCAGTTGGAATTAAAGAAGATGAAAAGGAGGGTTGAGCCAGAAATCATGAATTCCTACACGAAGAATCTACATGAGATACGGCAGACCTCAACTTAACAATCATTCATTTAGTGACCATTTGAAGTTACAACAGCACTGACTTATTTGGACATGTGGCAACCGACTTGTGCTTGTGACAGTTCAGTGTCTTCTTCACTGGAGAAGAACTGAAGAAGCTGCTTGGATGAGAAGCGAAAGATCTTCAAAGAAAAATAAAGCCCGGCCGCTTTTTGAAAAAAGCATCTATGGGTCTTCACAAAATCCTTGTAAGATTGGTTAGAATGATGAAGATGGTATGAGTCCAAGGCAGAGGTGGTATTCAGCAGGTTCTGACCAGTGGTGGGATTCAAAAATTTTTACTACTGGTTCTGTGGGCGTGGCTTGGTGGGCGTGGCATGGCTAGGTGGGTGTGGCATGGTGGGTGTGGCAGGGGAAGGTTACTGCAAAATCCCCCTTCCCTCCCCACCCCACTAACCTGCTTTCCAGATCCGTTCTCCTGTGCAGGGCAACCAAAGAAGACCCAGCCAATCAGCTGGGACACAATGGGAGGCGGAGAATAGATGGGGTTGGTGGGGCCAGTCAGAGGTGAGATTTGCTGATTCTCCGAACTACTCAAAATTTCCGTTACTGGTTCTCCAGAACTGGTCAGAACCTGCTGAAGACCACCTCTGGTTCTGACCAGTTCTGGAGAACCGGTAGCGGAAATTTTGAGTAGTTTGGAGAACTGGCAAATACCACTGCTGCCTTTTTTACAGCATCCTTCCCCTGCCACGCCCACCAAGCCACGCCCACAGAACCGGTAGTAAAAAAACAATTGAATCCCACCACTGGTCCAAGGACATCCTAAGGAGCTCATTTGAACGTAGATTTTCCAGCTACATTTAACCATTTAACTTGTCACAATGGGTAATTTAAAATAAATTTCTGTTGCATTTAGTATAACCTGTTTTCTTTGCTCTTTGAAGATCCTGCTTTGTTCTTGATCATAACGTATGTCTTTGGCTTTTCTCCAGTGATTTGCAGCCTCAGTGGTTTTTGAAGATTTACATTTCATTCCAAATTACCAGAACAGGGTGAATTGTATAAAACCTTTCCGAAAGGTCTTAGAGACAAATGTTTCAATATGGGGTGGGATTTCTTTCTCTTTACATAGTGTGGCATAGTGTGAACAAGTGCAGAAAAGAGCAATAAATAATGATTAGGGGACTGGAGGCTAAAACATATGAAGAACAGTTGCAGAAGTTGGGTATGCCTAGTCCAGTGAAAAGAAGGACTGGGGATGACATGATAGCAGACTTCCCTTGTTTACGGGATTGCCACAAAGAAGAGGTCAGCCTATTCACCAGAAGGCAAGACAAGAAACAATGGATGGAAACTATTCAAGGAGAGAACCAATCTAGAACTAAGGAGAAATTTCCTGACAGTGAGAACAATTAACCAGTAGAACTGCTTGCCTTCAGAAGTTGTGGGTGCTCCATCACTGGAGGCTTTTAAGAAGAGACTAGATAGTCACTTGTCTGGCATGGTATAGGGTCTCCTGCTTGAGCAGGGGACTGGACTAGAAGACCTCCAAGGTCCCTTCCAACTCTGTTATTCTGAAGTACAAGAGGCAGGAATTACACAATTAATTGCAAACTTCTTGGGACTTAGGTGTCTAGATATCCAGATGTCCAGATCATTTTTATGGCATTCAAACCATCTTATAAGTTGCATCAGTCCATGAGTTTCTAGTGATCATTCAGCCTACCGAGGTGGCGCAGTGGTTAGAGTGCAGTACTGCAGGCTACTTCTGCTGACTGCTGGCTGACTGCAATTTGGCAGTTCAAATCTCACCAGGCTCAAGGTTGACTCAGCCTTCCGTCCTTTCCAAGGTGGGTAAAATGAGGACCCAGATTGTTGGGGAGCAATAGGCTGACTCTGTAAACTGCTTAGAGAGAGCTGCAAAGCACTGTGAAGCGGTATATAAGTCTACATGCTACTGCTACTGCTAAGAGACAGTATCCTGAACTAACTTTTCCCAGATGTCTTTTCCTGAGTGGGGGCATCCAGAGAAACTACAGGCTAATAAATAAGGGAGAATAAGAAAACAATAACCAGGTGACACCTCTAACAATAAAGCAGATGCTCAAACCAGCACTTGGAGAAATGCGATGGGAACTTCTCAAAATAAGATGGAAAAAACAACAAGCTCAGTTGTCAGGGAAGAAAACTAGTCAGGAGATCGGAAGACAGGCTTGAGAACAATATTATAAGAGCCGGGCAGGTTGTCTGAATGACTTTTGTAGTGTGGTTGCTGCTTCAATCAATTCCCTTTTCATAACTCCTGTTCTGAAGTAACCTTATCTTCTTTCAATGGAGGCAATCCTTCAAGGTAAAGGTAAGCATCTCAATCTCAGTTTAGTATAATCTGGAAATCTGCTCCCCTTATCATGTAACAAGGAAACCAAACCAGGGAAAGAATCGCAGCCCACTTCCTAATTCAAATTGTCGCTGTGTTTACCCATCCCCTGAACCTTTGCTGATTCAAATCCGCCTTTGGAAAAATCTTGTATGCTTCTTTCGTTCTTTTCCTTTTCCAAAGGTGGCTTACTTCTGCCTGACACCATCTAAATCCTGAGCCTTGCATGCGTCATTGGCTTTTTTGTACACAAAAATCTTACATCTGTCAGGATTATTTTCCTTGGCTGCTGTGCCATGAAATGAAAGCTTTCTAGGTCCATCTTGGCAAAAAAAAAAAGTAAAGCACAGTCCAACATTTGCTTCTTTCCTTTTTGGAAAATCAAGCGGTCCCCGTATTCAGTTGCTGTTTCTGTAGCATCCTAACTTTCCAGAAGACCAGAGTGCCCACTCAGTTCGCTTCCAAATGGAGAATTTAGAGAGAAGCATTAGAAGTGATTAAGCTTTGATGCAGCCTGGATATTATTTACAAGTAGTTCTTTTTTTTTCCCAATTTTTTTTTATTTCAATCTGCATATGCACAGCAATACATTAATAGTGTGGCATCAATATATCATACATTTTAGTATAGGCAAAATTAATAGTATCAATCATATCTCTCAATGCATATATTTCACATTAATTCATAATCCTTCAATGCTTATTTTCAACCTTTCAAAAATCTCTCCAAATGCCTACCACCATATCAGTTAAACATACCTAGTAATTCCATTATTCAATTTTCTCCCTGCTTTTATTTTATTTTTTTAAAATAAAAAAATTCTCATTTGGCAAGCAGTGTGGTTCCAGGTTTCACATCTCAATACAAACATGACCATAGTAACCTGTTCATTATATTTGTTCAGTTTCATATTGCATCATCCTTATTATTGTTAAATATTAAGCTTATCTTATCCAATTCCAACTCATGTTATATTAATACATTCTCATATCTTATCTTACAATGTTATCTAAAATTCTCGTCTCATTTCTGCTGTCATTTCTCATATTACCTTTTTCTGTCACATTTGTCATTTTATCAATCCTTATCTGTAAATATAATTGTCCCCTCTGGTTAATAATTCGAGCTAACCACCTTCATTCTACCTTAATATCAATCTCCCTATCTAGTATATAACACAAATATATATATATATATACATATATATATATTTCTCAGATTCCGCATTATATTTTCTCAAACACCTTATGAATCATCTATACATTACCAAATACTATTTTCAATATATTCTTATACATCACAACATATTACCTTACGGAATCTCCTTCCTTATCCTCCACATATCTTTACTTGATAATGGGATTTTTATCCTGTTTGAGCGAGTTCTTAGAGCTTTTGGTTCTCCTTTTAGATTTTATTTCGATTCTCTTATTTTATTCCAAGTTAATTCCTTTGATTTCTTCTTTGCCTTTCTGATCCATTTTCTCCAAAACCATTCTCCCGATTATCCCATCAGATCATTAATGAATTTTTCTCTGCTTATAAAGAGTTGTCCTTCAATGTTATTTCTTAGAACTCCTCTGGTTTATTTGTTATTTGCAAGTAGTTCTTGACTTATAGAATTGAAAGGGACTTTGGAGTCCCCAACCCTACCCAAGCAGGGGACTCTAATCTGTTCTGGACACATGGCTGAAAACATGGCTGAAAACCTCCATTGGTGGAGCACCCAACAGAAACCTTTCACAAGACAGACACACACACACCAACAAACTCCACAGACTAGAGAAACGCCAAAAGCCCCAACCCCCCCACCCACAACAATGCATGAAACAAACAGTACACAACATATCAGACAGAACCCTCACCATGGCAGAAACCAATGTCCTTTCCAAAGGATTCAACTTTGTCGCCCCAAACGATCCCCACTGAAAACATCATATGTAGTTGAAGCTAGCCTAACCAAAATTAACCCAGATACAGCCAATAAAATCAGACTTGAAGTCAACCAACGTCCTCTGCTCCAGCAGTCCACCCAGAAACAACTTACACAAAGAAGAACAAAAAGCACTCAGCAACTTGAGGAAAGACAACAACATAATCATCCTACCAGCAGACAAAGGCAACGCCACAGTCGTGATGAACAAATCTGACTACCAATCCAAACTATCCAACCTACTCCAAGACCCTGCTTACAAACCTCTAAACACAGACCCCACCACCTACCTGGAGAAACCACCAAATCCAAAATAAAAGCCTCGCCCATCAGTGAAGAGATCCAACAAAGAATCATCCCCAGAGAAAATCATCTAGATGCCCTAAGCTCTATGGCCTCCCCAAGATACACAAAGAAGGAACACCACTCAGACCCATAGTCAGCTCCATAGGCTCACCTCTACAGAACCTTGCCAAATTTCTCCCAAACAACTCCAGCCCTACACAGAATCCATCACCTCACACGCAAAACTCTTTCCACTTCATAGAAACAATAAAGAAACAAAACCTACAACCCAGCGACCTACTTGTGAGCTTCGATGTCATATCCTCTTCACCCAAGTACCTATTAAAGAAGCCTTGACAGCTATCCAAAACAAATACAACCCCCCCTAAGCACATCCTAGATCTGACCAACCATTGCCTTTCCAACACATACTTCATCCACAATGGACAAAGATATAAACAGATAGAAGGAGCACCTATGGGATCACCCTCTCACCCGTCATCGCTAACCTATACATGGAACATTTTGAAACCAATGCTCTAGACAAATCCAATACAAACCCAAACTCTGGCTTAGATATGTAGATGACACTTTCGTAATTTGGCCACATGGGAAAGAAAAACTGGACAACTTCCTCACACATCTCAACAGCCTACACCCCAAAATACAATTTACCATGGAAACAGAAACCAACAACCAACTTCCGTTCCTGGACGTCCTAATTTACAAAACCCAATGGCTCCCTAGGACACACCATCTACCAGAAGAAGACACACACCAACCGCTACTTAAATGCACAATCCCATCACCACCCTGCACAGATCAACTCCATAGCCAAGACCCTCATCTCCAGAACCAAACGCCTAGCTGACAAAGACCACTTGAGAACAGAATTACACACCCTCACTAACGTATTAATGTCCAATGGATTCCAAAGAAGCACAATCACCAACCTAATCCTAAGGGAGACTCCCCAAAAACCAAGACACAGAACAGGACAATGGCATCGCCTCCTCCCTTACATCAAAGGCACCACAGATAAAATCAGCAAAATTCTCCACAAACACAATATCAGGACAGCCTTTGGCACTGACCAAAAATAGCCAACATCTTAAGAAACCCCAAAGACAAGATCCAGCTAGAAAACCAAGGAGTTTATGAAATACCATGCAAAATTTGCCCAGCCACATACATTGGACAAACCAACAGGAGAATAAATGCTCGATCGCAGAACACAAGAACGCAGTCAGAAAAGAAGAAAAACTTCCTCCCTTTTCCAGCACCTTAAAGCCACAGGACATGAAATTGATTTTGAGGGATCCAAACTTATCTCCAACACTGAACACTTCAACAAGAGAATAATTAGGGAAGCCATCAAATAGAGAAACACCCCATAACATGAATAAACGGGATGATACTTCCCGCCTACCAGACATCTGGAAACTAGCCCTAATCAACAAACGAGTCCCAGCCACGAAAACCAACACCGGACCCAAAATAACACATGATGCCACCACCAATCTCCCTCACCAGACTCAAACCCAAGCCCACCCCACAGACAAAAGGCAACCACCATCCAGAAACCAGACCATAGCTGCAACTCCAGCTGCTACACCCCCTCCGACCCCCAAACTAAGCAAACTGACACACGCTATAAACACATAGCCAGACCTCAAACTCGAGCCAAACCAAGGCCCAGAATGTCACATCACAGCCTTCCACCCAGGATACTACATCATGGAACTCAGGAGATTACAACACAAAACCTCAGGAGGTTGCAACACAGACAACGACCCAGGAGATAACAGCACAAGACCCAGGATGTCACAACAATAAAACTCAGAAGGTCATCACACAGCCCACTACCCAGGTAGCTAAAACACAAAAGGCTGAAGGACACACAGCCACTACCTCAGCCACACAGGCTCTTACAAAAAGCCAACCAATCAGCAAACACCAATTCCATCAACCAATCAAGAAGCGACAACACAGCCAACAACACAGCCAACCAACCCGCTTACAGCAGAGCCAGCACACCACACCTCCCCTCCAGTATTTATAGAGAGAAGGCAGCTCAGATCACGCTTTGCTGGCAGAAGCACAAAGCCGAAGACACCAGCCTGAAGATGGCGAGTGGGATCTCGTCAAAACGTCGCCAAGGTATTCTCAATCTTACATGGGACAAGACCCGAATACACCAAGACCTACATATATATATATATATATATATATATATATATATATATATATATATATATGTATATATATATATATATATATGCACACATCGCATTCTATACAACTGAACTGAAAAACCCTGATATTGCATTAATATTGCACTATACAGTAGAATTCAATATAGTTACTGCTCTGGAATAGAAGCTGTTTTTCAGCCTATTTGTCCTTGTTTTTATCATCCTGGAATGCTTCAGTTGTTAAGCAAAACCATTTTCTGAAATGGCTGTTTCTTTCTTTCTTTCTTTCTTTCTTTCTTTCTTTCTTTCTTTCTTTCCTTCTTTCTTTGCTGGAAAGCAGATGTAAATGCCAGTTTCCAGCAAAACAACATCATAAACCATGGTCACTTGAGTGCATGACACTGTAAACAGCCATAAAAGTAGGGCAGTTGCTAAGTGTCATGCCCCTGTTGGAATCTGATTCAGAAGGGGAGGCCAAACAGCTTATAAGGAGTAGGAGTGTGACTCTGTGGGCTGTGGAAGAAATTGGGAAAGGACAAAGTCCAGCTGGGCACAGCAGGGGAGAGGTAGAGCAAGGCAGAGGGAATTCAGAGGAAGATCCAGGCCCACCCCTTCTTCATCCTAGGGTACGCAGGGAGGAATGGAGAAGGGAGCAATGTGAGTTGTGTGGCTTATGGGGGAGGAAAGGGCCCTGATTCCTTTCATTACCATGTTTCCCCGAAAATAAGACCTACCCCGAAATTAAGACTTACCCCAAAAATAAGACCTACCCCGAAAATAAGACCTACCCTGAAAATAAGACCTAGTGTGTTTTTGGGAGCCCAAAAATATAAGACAGTGTCTTATGTTAGGGGAAACACGGTATGCGATTTGTTCGTGGTTTCGTACATGAATAAATGTACATTGTTCTACATGAATATGGTAAGTGTTTTTTTTCATTTATATATATATATATATATATATATATATATATATATATATATATACATACATACATACATATATAAAAGACCTACCCCAAAAATAAGACCTAGTGTGTTTTTGGGAGCCAAAAAAAATATAAGACAGTGTCTTATTTTCAGGGAAACACGGTAGCTGCAGCTGGGAACATAGTGTTTAAAAAGGGAAGTTGCACACAGTAAACTGTTGGGAGCAAATCGTGAGTTATCTGGTATCATCAAGGTTTATCTGTATTCCTGGCATCTTCCCAACTATGTGTGTTTTGGCTGTGCTTTCAAGTCTGCAATTCCTTATCCTGCCCTGTCAAGTTAATTACTACAGCATGGTTTGGATTTTTAGTTACAGTTTGTATGTACTTGGTTTTTGGACTGAATTTCCTCCACTTAAAGGCTGTTCCTGGGAGAGTTTTTTCTAGCCGAAGGTAACCTGGATATTGGGGGCAAAGTTGGAGATAATAAAGGGACTCTTCTTGCTTATTTGACTGTGTTGCCTTTGTGCCACACCCTTTTGGATCATCAAACTAAGTGTGCAAAATGCCATTAGGTGATTGTGGGAGGACAGCCATTGGAACTTTTAAATCTGGGTTGTAAGTAGACCTGGATAGGTCTGTTGTAACTTCCAACTGGTGGCCAAACGATCGGTCGTAAGTCAAGGAGAGTAAGCTTACTTTCAAAATGAGCAATCCCATTTTTGGAGAGTGGGGTTACTTTCAAATTCACAAAGGTTTCCAACTTAGCAAGCTCTCCGATATGTGAAGTATTTTTTTAATTAGAACTGAGCTCCTATTAAAACTGGCCTTTTCAAATACAGTTAGTCCTCAAGGTATGACCACAATCGAGCCCAAAATTTTCATAGTTAAGTGACAACGTTGTTCAGTGAAATTTTACGACTTTTTATGACTTTTCGTGCCACAGTTGTTAAGTGAATCACTGCAGTTTTTAGGTTAGTAACGTGTTTGTTATGTGAATATGGCTTCCCTATTGACGTTGCTTATCAGAGAGTTGCAAAAGGGACCACGTGACTCCAGGATACTGCCACCGTCATAAATACGAATCAGTTGCAAAGGACCAAATTTTGACCATGTGACCATGGGGATGCTACAACAGCCATAAGTGTGAAAAGCGGTCATATGTCACATTTTTCAGTGCTGTTGTAACTTTGAATGGTCACTAAACGAATAATTGTAAGTCCAGGACAACCTGCATTTGCTAAATACGTGGATCAAGAAACTCGAGGGACAAACTTATAAATTTTTCATGGGGAAGGAGAAATTTCCTCCTCTTTCTTAGGTGGTTGTGTTGATCTCAGAAGAAATGCATGGGAAATATATCAAACCTTCTTCAGATCCTTAACACTTGTGGATCCTTTTAATCCCATTGTTGTGGTTAGCTGGCAGCAGGTACAGAAGGCTGAGGAGAGCGAGGACTCTGATGAGGGGCCAGGACCATCAGGGAGTGGACTGCTGCCTTCAGAGATTGTGGGGGCTGGCAGCAGTGATGAGGAGGTTCCTGAGGAGCCTGTTCCAAGTGCACATGCACAAAGGATTACTCGGAGGAAAGAACAATTACAGCAGCACAGATGACTCGGAAGTAAGGCTGCAAGGTAATGGCACCTCCCTTAAGAGGATAAAAGCCAGGTTTGGAAAAGCATTCTTTGCAGACAGCAAAGAAGCTCTGAAACTCAACTGGTGGACATCTTAGTTGGTGTTTCGAGAATTTTTGTAAATTAGCTCTTATCTCTGGGTTTTTGGCAGTCTTGACAAACAACTTGGCAAGGCTTTTTCTTGTCGGAGCTAATTAGTGGAAAGCAGCCTTCAGAACAGAATTCATTATTAAACCTTGAAAGGTGGGGGCTGCTGCCTTTGTCTGTGTTCGCTCTTTGGGAACCCGGTTGGGTCAGAACACCCATCTTGGGATTTTACACAGTGTAAAAGACAGGAGGAACTTGCAAGAATTGTCACATTTTCTTGGAAAGCAGGCACAGCCCCAGGAAATATTCCCATTCTTCTCAGGACGGAGGCAAATTCTCCAAGAAGGCTGAAAAATCATTGCCATCAGCATCTTCTCATTCTAACCAAGTGGTCCCCAAGGGCTATTTTAGGCTTGTTGTCATGTCAATAACCAGGAGTTTATGCCTGCAATTCCATTTTTAGATTCTTAGCTCTTCAAGAGAGGATTGCGTTTTTCTGCTACTGGTTGGGGTGAAGTTATCCTTTGCTGCTTCCAAAGATAAAACTCTCTATAAAATGAGCAACCAACTACTAGAAGACAGGCATATCGAATGCAACTTTTTGATTTAATTTTACTCACACACACACAAAAACCCTGACTGGTTGATGATTCTTCCCACTTCATAACTAGTACATAAAAGAAGAATAATGCAGGAAAGGTCCTGTCCCAATTTAGCAGGGCATTTTTTTCTCTTAAATAATGCTAGGGATTACAATACATGTTACAGGTAGTCCTCAAATTACAACAGTTTATTTAGCGACCATTCAAAGAGTGGTGCGGTGGCCTAGAGGTGGTGCCTTTGCCTCACAATCAGGAGGCTGTGAGTTCAATCCTAGGTGGAGGCAGATATTTCTCTCTCTGGGCCCAATGAGAATGTATCTGCTGAACAAAACTCCGCATTGGTGACAGGAAAGGCATCCGGCCAGAAAACACTCAGCTCCATTCAGTTGCCCAGACTCCACCCCACAAGGGATTATGGAATCCCTTATGGGATTATGGTTACATTGGTTATGGGATTATGGTTACAATGAAATAATTTAGTGACCATTCAAAGTTACAATGGCACCAAAAAAAGTGAGCTATGACAGCTTTTCACACAACTGTTGCAGCATCCCCGTGGTCACTTGATCAAAACTCAGATGCTTGGCAACTGACTCATATTTATGACGGTTGCAGTGTCCCAGAGTCGTATCACATCTTAGTGGCCAAACTCCAGATAACAAAGAAGCAGGACATAGTTAAAGCTTTTTTTTAATATCTGCCATTTAGGATGTCTTCTGGAATCGGAAGTGACGACGTAGTATTCCTAATTACATTGTTTCTTCCTGGATGTAATGGAGACTTGGAGTAACCTTGAGGAACAGAAGGAAGAGCTGCCACCAAGGCAACAGCCAGATAGATGAGATCTAAGTCTGGGATAGAAAAGTAATTTGAGTAAAGCATCTCAGACATGACCTTTCTTCCCTGAAGATAAAGGGGGGATTGTGTTACTACAACCTTATAGTAAAGTAGTATTAGCATTCATGATTCTAGTGCCCTAGTCTGGTTTCCTTTGAAGAACTGACAGGTGTCTTTCAATGCGAGGTTTCGACTGCAGGCACTGTCATATGGTGAAGACAATTAAATCATCCGCCTGATAATAACTAAAAGGGTGGTTGTCCAAGCAAACAGTTTTCTCTCGTTATCTGGTTTTTGGGGTTAGCCTACAACCCCACCATTTGACCCAGCTCCAAACAAATGGGCAAAAATTCCAGCTTAGCAATGACAGACTTATATACTGCTTCACGGTGCTTTACAGCCCTCTCTAAGCAGTTTACAGAGTCAGCCTCTTGCCCTCAACAATCTGGGTCCTCATTTTACCCACCTCGGAAGGCTGGAGAGCTGAATTAATCTTGAGCTGGTCAGGATCGAACTCCTAGCAGTGGGTAGAGTCAGCCTGCAATATTGCATTCTAATCACTGCACACCATGGATGGATGGATGGATGGATGGATGGATGGATGGATGGATGGATGGATGGATGGATGGATGGACGGGCAATAGCAATAGTACTTAGACTTATATACTGCCTCACAGTGCTTTACAGCCCTGTCTAAGCAGTTTGCAGAGTCAGCCTCTTGCCCCCAACAATCTGGGCCCTCATTTTACCCACCTCAGAAGGATGGAAGGCTGAGTCAACCTTGAGCCTGGTGAGACTCAAACTCCTCTGTGGGCAGAGTTAGCCTGCAGTACTGCATTCTAACCACTGGGAAAGAAGGAAGGAAGGAAGGAAGGAAGGAAGGAAGAAGGAAGGAAGGAAGGAAGGAAGGAAGGAAGGAAGGAAGGAAGGAAGGAAGGAAGGAAGGGCACTATCAATAGCACTTAGACTTATATACTGCTTCATGGTGCTTTACAGCCCTCTCTAAGCAGTTTACAGAGTCAGCCTCTTGCCCCCAACAATCTGGGTCCTCATTTTACCCACTTCGGAAGGATGGAGGGCTGAGTTAATCTTGAGCTGGTCAGGATCGAACTCCTAGCAGTGGGCAGTGTCAGCCTGCAATATTGCATTCTAATCACTGCACACCATGGATGGATGGATGGATGGATGGATGGATGGATGGATGGATAACAGCAATAGCACTTAGACTTATATACCGCTTCACATTACTTTTACAGCCCTCTCTAAGCAGTTTACAGACTCACCATCTTGCCCCCAACCATCGGGCTCCTCATTTTACCGACATCGGAAGGATGGAAGGCTGAGTCAACCTTGAGCCAATGTTCATGTGATTTGCATGCGGATGCTTGACCAACTGACTCACATTTATGACGCAGTGTCCCCATGGTCACGTGATCCTCTTTTGCAACCTTCTGACAAGCAAAGTCAATGGGGGGGGGACCAGATTCACTTAACAACCTTGTTACTAATTTAACCATCACAGCAATTCACTTAACAAACCTGGCAAGGAAACTCATAAGATGCAGCAAAACCCGCTTGACAAATTTCTCACTTAGCAACCTAAATGTTAGGGTCAGTTGTGGCCATAAGTCAAGGACTACCTATACCATGACAGCATCCCAGGTTCACATGATGCCCATTTGCAACCTTCCCAGCCAGCTTCAAAGTCAACAGGGGGGAAAGCTGTCAAGGTTCCAGCAATTGCCCTGATTAAACCATGAGCCTCGAGCCAAGCTTCAAAAGAATCCAAAAGATTTATTAGGAGCAACGTGTCAGCATTGACCCATATGAAGCCAACTCTGCCACATGTAATTTACAGTCACCTGTGACTCTGTTTCCCCCCCTCACCCCTGGGTGTGTCATAAATCAGATTCTCCAACCAAAGCACGTTAACGGGCTTGGTGTCATCAATCACATTCTCCAAGGAAGGATTTTTGTGGGCAGAAGATCTGGTAGCCTAGCTACAATCCTTGTAAGGTAAATGTGGAATGTACTTCTGGTTTTAATTGCCGTACTGCTCCTTCAGGCTTTCCACCTCTCCTGCTTATGGCAACTCAAAAACAGGCATAGGAATACTTTACAAGTCAACAAAAGCTGGATTTGTTTAATGACCATTTGGTTCACTTAACTGCCATGATTCACTTAACAGCCATGACAAGAAAGGTCATAAAATCATGTGCCACTCACTGAACGACTGCTTTGCTTAATAGTGGAACATCTGGCCATAAGTCAACTTGTCATTGTATGTTGAGGACTACCTGTATATAAATCACATGCATGATTTTGCTGGCAGCCTTGCAAATTGGGTCCCTCCTCAACCACGTTGATGGATTCTTATTTTCGAATTGCAATTCGAACTTGGTTTCTGCGGTTGGGGATAAGGAGACAAAAATAGGCCTTTATTTTTATCGTTCTGCTTTGATATATGTGTATATTTCTTTTTCCTGCAAGTCTGCTCCCAGCTGCTTATCACTGAAATATATGCAAATTTGAAATGGCTCAGTGCCTTTTTCTTTTTTGATATGAAGAAAGAGAAAGGGGAAGGGGCGGTGGGGGATATCCTGGAAATGGAAGAAAACCAAGTGGCGCTGATTTACAAGTGGGGAAATGTTAATTCAGCGGCACCCTTCCATTCAAACTGACCTTAGCTGATCTTGAAAAGAAAAAGAAAAAAAGCTAAACTCACAGCGTTGTAGACCAGAAGAAGCAATCACCAAACAGCCTAAATAATGCATCAGCAAAGCACTTTTTTCTAGCCTCCTATAGGGCTCTCAGGCAATTCAATGGAGCTGTTCCTCTTTTCTTTCCTTTTTACTAGTTGCCGAGCCAAATTCATCCCATCCAAACATCCGCCAACTTCGTCTCTACACAAATGATGGCTTGATATATGTGACAAACGCCCACGCACCCGTACACAAAATAGAAAGGCTTAAAACGCTAGATTAGAATGTCAGCCGACGGAGAAGGAAGGTTTCTTTGCGAGCCTAATTTGACTCCGTTCGCATTTTCATTGGCACCGCGGCTTTCTTCTAATCCACCATGGTGGGTTAAATTGGCCTTCTATTGTTGGAAAGATTGCAATGGCAATGGGGAAACGGTTGCTGCTTGCTTTTCCTCCTCCGCCCCCTTTATTTGAGTTGGGCACAAAAACATCCCTGATCTATAGTTCGTTTCTGCAACAAATGGTAGTTGGAGCGCACCAGGCATAAAACTCGTTTTCCCTGGATGGGTACTTTCAAAACAATAAGGTAAGGGTCTCGGGATGTGGACTATGGTTTAGAACAGAAATGACTGCCAAAGTAGAATAATTAGGCCTAATGAGATGTCAAGGCTCCTGGCTGTTTGACATGAAAGACTCTGGAGCATGTATGTGCTGGTGGTCCAATGCACTTTTCATGTCAATGCATCTTTTTAAAAAATGCTGCTTGTCTGGTAGCCAAAAAGAGGTTGAGAAAGAACAGAGAGAAAGTGTTAGCAAGGACATCTGCAGGCATGTGCTGTTGTTGTTGTTGTTTTTACAAAAGAGTCCATTTCCATGACTTTTGTACATCCATGGAATGTCATGGCACATGTACAAAGAGGCGGAGCTGTCAGGCATGAAGAATCAGGACCACATGATAAGTTCCGGTTAAGCTGATTTATTGTGCATGCCTACATGTAAGAATCCAGTTAACTAACCATCAGCACTACATTGGCAGTAGATAAGAGTTAACAGAATTCAAAAAGGGTTGGATTTAGACCGCTTGGGAGAAACATAACGATTCTAGAATAGAATAGAATAGAACAGAATTCTTTATTGGCCAAGTGTGATTGGACACACAAGGAATTAGTCTTGCTGCAAATGCTCTCAGTGTACATAAAAGAAAAGATACATTTGTCAAGAGTCAAGAATCATCAGGTCCAACACTTAATGATAGTCATTGGGTACAATCAGCAATCAAATCATACTAGGAAACAGTCAATATAAATTGTAAGGATACAAGCGACAAAGTTACAGTCTAGGCTGATAACTCTCTTGACTCCATCCCCCAAGGCTCTGCAGGTGCTTCTCCTACATTGGCTTATACCAGGATGATCCAATGTGGCTTTTGTGGTTTGCACTGCATACATAGGATCTCCAATGGATACCTCTGAATATTTCCTCCACCTCAATTTACAGTGCTTAAAGCTACCTGAAGAAATGTACTACAAGACAACTTTGAGTTTAAGGTTATTCTTGATTGATTGATTGATTGATTGATTCATTCATTCATTCATTCATTCATTCATTCATTCATTCATTGCCTTTTAGGCTGCTCATCTCCTTACAAGATGACTCTGGGTTAGGGTTCCAGATTATAAAATGTTTGGGTTTGGAAGATGAAAACTAAGGGAGTTTCCTGCACCTGGATAGAGTGAGATTTTTTGTTCTTCTGACACAAAGGTGTTTTTTTCACAAGGCAACTGGACTTCCTTGTTTTTCTTTGAAGACATTTTGCTTCTGATCCAAGAAGCTTCTTCAGTTCTGAACTGAAGAACTGAAGGAGCTTCTTGGATAAGAAGAAAAGTGTCATCAAGGAAAAACAAGGAAGTCCAGTTGCTTTTTGAAAAAGCAACTTTGGGACAACCGTGATCCGATTGACAGAAGATCTCCATAGACATTTAGCTATGCACTTTGGGATGAACATTCCAATCCGAAGGTATAGAGTATGAATGGATTCCCAGAAAATAAAAATGCAGACTACAGGATTCAGGTGACCCTGAGAGTGCACATAACCCTCCAAATGACCTCAACAATTCACAGAAATTTAACAGCAGCTAGAATTGTATTTGCCAAAAATTGGAAAAGTGAAAAAAATTCTGATAGAAGAGGAGGTGATTAAGAAAATAAATGTGCAGAAATGAGTAAATTGACATTAGCAATTAGAGAGCAAGAAGATAAACAATACTATAAAAATTTGGGATTTATTTTATCAATGGCTGGAAAAGAAAACATATTACAATATTATAGTAATGATAAGACAATGTAATGATATGCTATAATTGATTACAATGAAACGAATGGTATTATGAATTAGGTTTTGTAAAGTTGAGATTTGCTCAAAAAGGATGATATGAACTTATAAACAAAGTCTAATAAGAAGCTATAATATGTATAGTTGATTTATATAATACGAACTTTAATAATGCATTTTGAAGGGAAAGACTGTTGATATTGTGCACAAAAGATATGTACCAACTGACACACTGTACAATGGAAAGATGGTTTTATTTGATGTTTTATGTTTGTATTTGTCAATGTTTGTTGTCAAAATCAAATAAAAAACTTTAGGGGGCAGAAACAATTCTCAGAAAGAGGCTAATGACCAAATAATTGCAAGGAATCCTCCATCCTCCATCCATTCAGTCAAAAGAAGTTTCTTGGATGAGAAGCAAAAAATTTTCAAGGAAAAACAAGAAAGTCCAGTTGCTTTTTGAAAAAGCACCTTTGCAACAATCATGACCTGGTTGACTGAGAGTCTCCATAGACTTCTTGTGATGCATTTTTCTTGGTTTGGGAAGGAAGGATCTCAATTCTATTTGAGTTCTCAGGGCAACTTTGTAATCCTTCAATCACCACCTCACAGTTTCACCTGGGCTATAGAACTAAGCATCAGGTCTATTGTTTGATTGATGCATGGTTATTCTAATTTACAGAACTCTTAATAGAGGGCTGCTTTGAGAGATACAGATAGTCCTTGACTTACAACCATTCGTTGTAAATTCAAAACCAACGTTATTAAGAAAAAGCTTTACCAAATAAAATCTAAACAATTGTTTAGATTTTGCCTTCCATCGAGGACCTATATACTGCTCGAGTCAAAAAGAGGGCTGTGAAAGTATCTACAGACCCCTCACATCCCGGACATAAATTGTTTCAACTACCCTCAAAACGACGCTATAGAGCACTGCACACCAGAACAACTAGTCACAAGGACAGTTTTTCCCTGAATGCCATCCCTCTGCTAAACAACTAACTCCCACAATTACTTACTAAGACTATTACTATTATTCTTCTCATCCTTCCTATTGCCTATCTCTTCCCACTTAGGACTATAACTGTGTTGCTTTTATCTTTACAATTTATATTGTTTTATTTGTTTTCCTAGTATGTTTTGATTGCGTATTAGTAACCTATGTATGATTTGATTGCTTAAGGTAACCTATGACTATTACTAAGTGTTGTATCTTATGATTCTTGATGAATGTATTTTATTTTTTCTTATGTACACTGAGAGCATATGCACCAAAGACAAATTCCTTGTGTGTCCAATCACACTTGGCCAATAAAGAATTCTATTCTATTCTATTCTATTCTATTCTATTCTATTCTATTCTGTTATCAAGTGGTACATGCAAATTTATTTACAAATTTACAATTTCCATATTCTTCATATGAATGCAAAAGACTGATTAAGTGGTTCTATTGAGAAAGTCACATGATCCAAAAAAAAGGATAAGAGTGAGCTTTTGAAAAAACGTATTTTTTTACTTACAGTAAATTTTACTATAAATTGATTTAAGTGCAGCTTTCTGAAATGCAGGACTGTCTTTTACAGGCAGTTATAATTTAGTCTTAAATGTTTGGAGTTTCTCCCCTCAAAATGCCAGAAAAGTCCACATTCAAGCATGCAAAAGGGTGCCAGAAAACAGGAAAGTGGAGGCAACTCTTTGATGATAGAAAAATGGGGAAACTCAGTTGCAAAAGGTAAATAAAAAAGCTGCAGAGGTCTTTGAGAGAAGAGGCCAGACTATCTCACAAATGGTTATAAGTGAACTCTCAGCCCCACAGGTTAGAAATGGGCCCCCAAAGATTGTGGACTACAAAACAGCAAAGGCCAACGTGTCTATTTTATCAGCATTACTGCTTTTAGTTTGATTGATGTCTTGCCTCTCTCTTCACAGTTAGCAATAAAAACTAACGTTCAAGCAATTAAAATCTGACAACAGGGAAAAGCACGGTTAACTTAGACTGAAAAGTTTTGATTTTTCTTTTTCCTAAAAAGAAATAAAATAAGGGCTGAGCGTCATTCATGACAAAACAGTCTGTTGCTTTAGAGCAACACAAAAGATTTCCTCAATGGCCGACCGCAGATTTCAATGAAACGTCTGCAAGAAAACAACAAAACTCAGAGAGCACCAAGGACTCCTCATGTCAACCCTGATCCTGACCAACAAATATTCTCCTTTATTGGTAAAGGTTCCCCTCGCACATCTGTGCTAGTTGTTTCTGGCTCTAGAGGGTGGTGCTCATCTCCGTTACAAAGCCGAAGAGCCAGAGCTGTCCAAATATGTCTCCATGGTCATGTGGCCGGCATGATTGAACACTGAAGGCACATGGAACACTGTTCTCTTCCCACCAAAGGGGTCCCTGTTTTTCTACTTGCATTTTTTACATGCTTTCGAACTGCTAGGTTGGCAGAAGCTGGGGCAAGTAACGGGAGCTCACCCCGTTACGTGCCGCTAGGGATTTGAACTGCCGAACTGCCGACCTTTCCAATCAACAGGCTCAGCATCTTAGCCACTGAGCCACCGCGTCCCTTTATTGGTACTGTATAACAATTGCCAGAGACAACTGGCTGGCACTCTAGACTCAATGGTGCAAGTATATTCCTTGCTGTCTACACATCTGTCTACACATTGTGTGGGTCAGGAAGCTAAAGCCATTCCAGTCTTCCGTTCTAATAAGGGGAGGGGAACCCACCACTTCATCTCTTCTTCTATTTTACTTTTTTGTTCCTTCAGGATAACAATTTGGGTCTCTCTCCATCCTCCACGCGGCTCAAGCACAGTTCTCGGTTTGTAAGATGCAAGTGCCAATCAACTGTCGGTTTACACTGGCTTTCACTGAAAGCTTTTCAGAGGAAGCATAATAATAATAATAATAAGGTGGTGCGGGAATTATCTGCAGGGATCTCATCTCTTCAGAACACTGTTGGGCGACACAAGGCAACTGAACCCTGCAATCAAGTCATTTGGAGAGGCCTAAGTGCTCTTTCTCTTCCTACGAGTTCGTCCCTTGAAGACCACCAAGGTTCAGGATGCAAAGAAGCCAATCTGGATCCAAAGAGGTTTTTAATGTTTGTTAAAAGAAAAAAAATAGTAATAATAATAACCCTTCAGGCCCACGTGAAAAGCATTTTGCTGAATATGTGCCAGAGCAGAGGCAGTATTCAGCCAGTTCTGACTGGTTCTGGAGAACCGGTAGTGGAAATTTTGAGTAGTTCGGAGAACCAGCAAATGCCACCTCTGACTGGCCCCGCCAAACCCATCTCTTCTCTGCCTCCTGAGTCCCAGCTGATTGGCTGGGTCTTCTTTGGTTGCCCTGCACAGGAGAATGAAGCTGGAAAGCAGGTTAGTGGGGTGCAAAGGGAATGGGGATTTTGCAGTATCCTTCCCCTGCTATACCCACCAAGCCATGCCCACAGAACCACTAGTAATAATTTTTTGAATCCCACCACTGTGCCAGAGGCTTCTATTTGTTTATTTATCTCAAAGGTAGATGGAGAAGAAACACCAAGAAGGAACAGAGGAAGAGACCTGGATTGAGGGATAGACTCAAAATCGCGTGAAATATTACTACTGTTTTATAAAGCCTTCGTAAGACTACACTTGGAATACTAGATCCAATTTCTGTTACCATGATATTAAAAAGCTGTTGAGACTCTGGAAAGACTGCAGAGAGAAGCAACCAAGATGATTAGGGGACTGGAGGCTAAAACATATGAAGAACAATTGCAGGAACTGGGCATGGCTAGTCTAGTGAAGAGAAGGACCAGGGGTAACATGATAGCAATATTCCAATATTTGCGAGGCAGCCACAAAGAGGGGGTCAACTTATTTTCCAAAGCACCCAAAGGCACTACAAGAAGCAATTTCTGATAATTTTCTTTCACTTCTTTCCTCCTCTATTTCTGTAGCATCCTCCCTACCATTCAGCAATTAAAGATGATTTGTTCCACCCGTTTCTTGAAAGGATGGTAAGTTCACAGCTCTTGGAAAGTGCAGAATGGAGGGGCAGGCTGATTTCTAAAAATCTCTTGAAGGATTTGTCTGCTTCAAAGAATCTCGGCCCAAATAAGTGCCTCCAAGAACCTCTTAAATTAACTGGAGGATTTCAACATTTCTAAAGCCTACATAACCAATCTCCAGGACCTGGTCCATTTTTTTTTTAAAGCAGCAGACTTCTTTTCAAAACTCCAGGTGGCCAGAGTGATCAAAGGGGAATTTCTTTTTTAATGAATATTTGTGCAAAACCCCCTTTCAAAGCTGCTTCACAGAAAAACGCAACCTGCTCGCCTCGCCTCAGAGCAAAGCAGCTGCCAAAATTCTCACACAGTCAAAAGGGAACAAACCAAAGATTCTAGTTTTGGCTGTTACTGTTATGTATGTAGGTTTGAAGCCATTGGTTTAGTTTGAACTGTTCTTGTAAAATGTCAAATATGATTGGTTTAAAAAGTGCGGGAAAACCCTGCACTCTGATTGGCTGGCAACTGAGGCTGCTGGCTATAAGTAGCAGCCGCAGCCCAGCCAAATTGGGTCCGTTCTGAGCTGTAGTCACTAATAAACTAAGAGCTTGAAGCACTCCGCGTCTGTCTCTTCATGCAAACTTAACAGTTACCATTCCTGGAATAGATGGAAACTGCCTCTCACGACCAAAGAAAATCACTTCCAACCTTTTATGGAGAACTGTAGAGAGCAAGAGGCACGAGAAAGTGAACACAGGTAGTCCTTGCATTATAGCAGGGGTGGGTAGGCTTCAAAATTTTTAGCAAAATTTCGGTTCTCTGCCCGGTTGCTGGGTGGGCGTTGCCATGGTAGGCGTGGCTTAGTCGACCTCCTGCACTATTGGGGGAGCATTTTTGCCCTTCCTGGGCTCTGGAGGCTTTCTGGAAGCTGGAAACAGGCCCATTTCTGGCCTTCCTGAACTACCAGGAGACCCGTTTTTTGCCTTCCCCGAGCCTCCGTGTGCACCCTGCACTTAGCTACATCCAAAACGGGCCATGTGGGGACTCCTGGGAGGGGTGGGGCAGGGTGGGCGGGGCCAGCCAAGAGAGGGATTTGGGGGGGTTCTCCAAACTGCGCAGAAACTTAGCTGGGGGCTCTCCCGAACCCCTGCGAAACCCCCAGCAACTCTCCCCTGGATTACAGCCATTCATTTAGTGACCATTCAAAGTTGCAACAGCCACTCCCCAAAGTGACTTATAACCGTTCCTCGTAAATACAACTGTCGCAGCATTCCCCATGATCATACGATCAAAATTTGGGTGCTTGGCAACCAGCATGTATTTACGATGGTTGAAACATCCTGAAGTCATGTTGTCGCCATTTGTGACTTTCCCAGCTGGCTTCCGACAAGCAAAGTCAATGGGGGGGGGAGCCAGATTCACTTAACAACTGCATGATTCGCTTAACAACCAGGGCAAAAATAATGTTGTAAAATTGGTTGTGACTCACATAACAGCTGCTTTGCTTAGCGGCTGGTTATTTTTCACACTTATAACCATTGCAGCATCCCCAAGATCACACGATCAAAATTCAGGCGTGTTGTTCTGACCCAGGCTTAGCAGATCCAAGAAACAGACTCCTTGTCTCGAAAAATCCTTCTTTATTTAGTTACTGTGAATTCATGGCATTCACACACAGAAAAGTCCCGGCAATAATCCTTCCAAGGGTTAATTGCAAGAACAGACTTTATCAGTCCTTGGATAATTGCCAAGAGCTTCCAGTTGTGAAGCTGTAAATTAATTCCTGGCAAGGAGTCTCTGTGAGGCAGGAACCACAATAAGCTAAGCTTCCTAAAGAAATACGAACTATAGCCTCCTGCAACCACCACGCCCCTTTTGCTTCTATTTATTCCCCAGGGAGGGGCCGTTCAGCATCCATGTGTGCCTTTCTTTCCGAGTGGGCCCCTGTTCCTCAGTTGTTCTCCTCTCCTGACAGCTCTGCACATATGCGCATCTGGAACAGGCTCCAGCTGTTCTTCTTCCACACTTATCTCTGACTCCAAAGGCAGCTGGGAAAAGTCGGACAGCCTGGCCCCATCTCTGCTTCTGATGCAGAGCATCCATCAGAGCCTTCCGCAGACTCCAGGACTGGCCCAAGTTCCTCCCCAACCTCCTGGCGGGCCACAGCACATGTGGCTCATATTTATGACGGTGGCAGCATCACAGGGTCATGTGATCCCCCTTTGGTGACCTTCTGACAAGCAAAGTCAACAGGGAAGCCAGATTGACTTAACCCTGTTATTAATTTAACAACTGCAGAGGTTCACTTAACAACCGTGGCAAGAAAGTTTGTAAAATAGGGCAAAAGTCACTGAAAAACTGTCTCGCTTAGAAACAGAATGTCTGGGACTCAATTCTGGTCATAAGTCGAGGACTACTTATATCAATTAAAATGGATTGAATTCTCATGCAAAAAAGACAGAATTATTTGCAAGGTTGGCTCTTGCCGGATTTGGTAAGATTTTGTTCCCTGGAGGCATTCAGGAACATTTTGGATTCCATGTTGTCAACCCGTCTTATGAAGACCGCAGAGTTCCAAAGATGACTTTAAAACAAAAATGTGTTTAATAATCTCAACTTGCTCTCTAAAAAAATCAATAAAAAGAGAGGAAAGTAATGCTAATGGTGAAAGAATGGCCATTGGTCACACTCCAGACTAGAAACTCTTGGAAATTATAATTTCATTTGCACAAAGACTGTTCAGGTCACACTAAACTAGTCCAAAGTGACTTTCCTACAGATATCAAATAATAACTACAGCAATTTTATTCATGAAGAATTAACCTCTACTGAAGCCAAGTGCATATTAAACAATTTCTTTTTACATTTCCAGCATTTGTACATCAGTTTAATAAACGGATTATAGGGTAAGACTTGCCCTGAACTTTTTTGCTAAAAATACTTTAATTCCACTTAATTAAAAAGAAAGATTTCTGAACAGGTCTCACGTCTGGCTGAAACCAAAATTTATTTTCATAAATTCATTAATCCTGTTCTGGGGAAGAAAACAGCTGTGCTTGGAACATTGCAGCAAAGCTTTCTGAGTTGTTGAAACAAACCAGTTGAGTTTTATACAAATGCTTTACGCTGAAGCCCTTGAAGCTGACCAACTTTGAGACAAGCCTGTACACAAATTAAACAAACATAGGATAGTCTTCTGTAGACTTGGTTCATAACAGAGACTGAGGCAAAGATTCCCCTTGCACATAATACGTGCTAGTCATTTCCAGCTCTAGGGGGCAGTGCTCATCTCCGTTACAAAGCCGAAGAGCCAGCGCTGTCCGAAGACGTCTCTGTGGTCATGTGGCCAGCAGGACTAAACGCTAGGGATTCGAACCACTGAACCACAGACCTTTCTGATCGACAAGCTCAGCATCTTAGCCACTGAGCCACCGCATCCCTCCCCTTTTTTTGGGACAGCATTAATACCCCCTTTTTAAAAATGAGACTTGATATGTCAAGATGGTTACATGTTCTTTTTCTTTTGAGATGTTTATTTTGGCAGTGTCCCTCTATGTATGAGAAGTACACATTTTAACAAAAAACAAAGGGCCTGTGTTGGAAAAGGCATTTCCGGACAATCAAAAATGTACATGCAAAAAGTGTTCATTTAGAATTGCACACTTAAAAAAGGAGAGAGCCCAAGTGCTGTAGGCAATTACATTAGTGGGGTCCTTGGTGCTGTCTGAGCTTGCAAGTTTCCTTATAGACGTTTCATTACCCGATTAGATCACATCATCAGTTTGAGTGTGGAGTTTGCACCCTGTTTATATATACAGTAGCTTGCCCTACTAGACCAAGCTAAATCCAAAATGCTAGGGAACTCCTAGAAGCTTGGCATTCAGACACAGCAGTTATTAATTGACACACAGAGATAAATCACATTTACACACCATTCAAAAGAGACAATAAAAAAGCTAGGAAACAAAAAAGCTAGGAACACATCCTCTCTATCAACCAGCACTCAGATAAGGAAAGATTAATACTAAGCAAACCAACAAGGAGAAAACCATACTACTGCCAACAATGGAGAATACAGAGAAGAGCAACCAGGATGATTAGGGGACTGGAGGCTAAAACATACAATGAACGGTTGCAGGAACTGGGCTTGGCTAGTCTAATAAAGAGAAGGACCAGGGGAGACATGATAGTGGTCTTCCAATATTTGAGGAACTGCCACAGAGAGGAGGAAGGGGTCAAGCTATTTTCTAAAGCACCCGAAGGCCAGACAAGGAATAATGGATGGAAACTGACCAAGGAGAGATTTAACCTGGAAATAAGGATAAATTTTCTGACAGTGAAAACAATCAACCAATGGAACACCTTGCCCTCAGAAGTTGTGGGAACTTCAGCACTTGAGACTTTCAAGAAGAGATTGGACTGCCATCTGTCAGAAATGGTGTAGGGTCTCCCGCTTGGGCAGGGGGTTGGACTAGATGACCTACAAGGTCCCTTCCAACTCTGATTATCTGTTATATGATCAAAATGTCCAGATGGTGTCCATAACAGCAGGGTCAAAGTTCTGCCTGTTTTTATTAGCAACGCATTATGTGTGCATAATTATCTAAAGTTGAATCCTGAAAACAACACAGGAGGAAAATCAACTCATTCTAGCTGTAGCATCAGAAAAGGCTCCTGTGCATTCCTTGGACAGCAAAGGTGAGAAACAGCAAGTTACTAGACCATAAAAAAATAGAAATACTGTATCACTGGAAGGCAAAAATCACAAAATTCCACCTTACTTATTCAGGCTAGGTCATGCCTTTCAAACTCACTGGAAAAGGCAGTTTTCCTCACCACGGGCAGCAGTAAGAGGAGAAGGTCAGAGAACATGAGACAGATCCAGAAGAAGATGGAAAAACAACATCAAAGACATACTGCAACAACACCCAGAAGAACAAGAGGTAGAACTTTGTATCTCCCTTGACACCTAAAATGCTAAAAGAGAGGAGGAGGAGGAGGAGGAGGAGGAAGAGGGGAGGAGATGGAAATGGGGAAGGAGGAGAAACTTTCTTATCTCCAGGACAAGGAAAAGGGGAAAGGGGTGGAGATGGGAATAGATGGAGAAGGGGAAAAAAGGAGAAGCTATCTCATCTCCAAGAGAAGGAGAAGGAGGTCAGCAGTAAAAGGAAGCGAGGCCACTAAAAGACATAGCGGCCCACAAACACACACCATCAACACCAACACCAGCCACAGCACACAACAACTGAAATAAGCCATCCAAGATCAGAAGATGTAGAACGAGATGGTCCACAGAATCGCAAAAACTGGGCATGATTGAACAGACAACATCTTCATCAGGATCAAGTATGACAACACTGGGGTTTTGATCACACCATCATAGCCATCCTCTGATTTGTTGGACCACACCCAGTGGACACCCATGAAGTCCAAAAACCAAAATAGCTACAGAACGGTAGAAGTAAGATTCAAGGTGCTGGTGTTGACCTATAAAGACCTACACGGCTTGGGTCCGGGGTGCTTGCAGGAGTGTCTTCTGCCACCATCAAGCTCCAGTCGCCCAGTGTGCTCCCACCAGCAGGGCCTCCTTGGGGTGCCGTCGGCCCAACAATGTTGGTTGGTGACCCCCAGGGGTAGGGCCTTCTCTGTGGGAGTGCCCACCCTGTGGAACCAGCTGCCCCTGGGGTTGCGGTTGGCCCCTGACCTGCGTTCCTTCCACCACGATCTAAAGACCTGGCTGTTTTTGCAGGCCGGCCTGGATTGAGGGGGATTGGGGTTTTTAATTGGGCACTTTTAATGTGGGATTTTATCGTTTATTTGGATTCGGTTTAATACTTTCTTAATATTTGTACGTTATATTTTTTATATGAGCTGCCCCGAGTCCTTCGGGAGATGGGGCGGCATATAAATCCAAATAAATGAAATGAAATGAAGTCAATTATTTGATAGAACCACAAACAATCACCTCCATCTGCCTCGGTTTGTTCAGCAACCTTCTACAGCGGCTTGATATTTTCCTTGAGTTTCTTCCTTTTTTTTTTTTTTTTACAAAAATACAAAAAAAATGTGCTATTTCAGAACAAGCTTGATTGCAACCCAGCTCAAATTTGGTTAAAACATTTCAAGATGATTCCCTGCCGTTCGAAACACGCTGATAACTCTTATTACACTTCTCTGTTCTCCCAGGGCTGATAATAATGTTCCTTCGGAGAACAAAGCCTTAGGAAGCATTGGGAGCATCACCTCTCCAGAAATGTGAGGTATCCTTTATGCCAGCCAAGCCTACATTCCCCCGTCCCCTGAAGAAAGATGTTGCTTTGTTACCTGAATAAAGGGTTGCTTCATTTTCACTTCCCACCCATCCTCTAAGGAGCTCAGGGGGCCTTTTCACTCTTGCAGCAGGTCTCCGTTTATTTTACAGGCTGAATGTGCAGGTTTTAAAACCGCAAATGCAGGCTGTGGTGGAGAGAAGAGCTGAATTGTCACTATGGAGTAGGAGAGGAGACGTGCCTTAATCCTTTCCTTCCTTGCTGTCCAATTCTCTCCTGGCATTAATGATTTGCCCTCAGAAAGATGCTCCCCCAGATTTTTTTTTTTTAAAAATGGCTGGATTGGGAGCTCCAATCAAAGGGATTCTTTTAGCTCAGTTGACTTGAGCTGATGTTCCTTCTACAAGAGGCCATAATTCCATTCCAGAGAAATGTACTGCCTCTGGCAATCAGCTGTCCGGGGTGACACAAAATGCTGAATGTCACCAATCACTTTTTGTTTGTCAACGGAGAGAAGAAGGACTAGAAGTGACATGATAGCAGAATTCCAGTATCTTTAGGGACAGCCACAAACAAGGGGTGGGGACGACCCAATTTATTCTCCAAAGCACCAGAAGGCAAGACAAGAAACAATGGATGGAAACTCATCAAGGAGAGAAGCAACTTAGAACTAAGGAGAAATTTCCTGACAATGAGAACAATTGACCAGCGTGGAACGGTTTGCCACCAGAAGTTGTGGGTGCTTCATCACTGGAGGCTTTTAAGAAGAGACTGGACAACCACTAGTCTTGAATGGTTTCCTGCTTGAGCAGGGGGTTGGATTAGAAGACCTCCAAGGTCCCTTCCAGTTCTATCCTGATTGATCGATAATTAACCTCGAGCACATCAGTAGTTGGGCAGATGTGCTAGGATGAACCCTCCTGTGATGTAGCACATGTTGAAGTCCCCAAGTCATAAAGCTGCCAAGGATGGAGACCCCTGATCTAGAGGTCCTCCTAGACCAGACGCAAAAACCTCCCTGAAGATAAATCATGAGCTTTTGAATCCATGGTGGTTGGTCTTGGATTGCATCTGGAAGTGTTGGGATGGAAGACTATTAGGAAACCCTAAGGCTGTAGGCTAGATAGAGAAGTCGGTAAGACAGGCTGATAGAAGGCAAAAGTGAACTTTAATCTGTTTTGATCAGTGGTGGCATTCAAAATTTTTTATTACCAGTTCTGTGGGCGTGGCTTGGTGGGTGTGCTGTGGCTTGGCAGGTACGGTGTGGCTTGGTGGGTGTGGCTTGGTGGGCAGGGCAGGGGAAGGATATACTGCAAAATCTCCATTCCCTCCCCACTCCAGGGGAAGGTTACTGCAAAATCCCCATTCCCTCCCCACCCCATTAACCTGCTTTCCAGCTCCGTTCTCATGTGCACGGCAACCAAAGAAGACCCAGCTGATCAGCTGGGACTCAATGGGAGGCAGTGAATAGATGGGGTTGGTGGGGCCAGTCAGAGGTGGGATTTGCCGGTTCTCCAAACTACTCAAACTTTCCGCTACTGGTTCTCCATAACTGGTCAGAACCTGCTGAACACCACCTCTGGTTTTGATCCATCAAACTACTTGGAATCAAGCTCTCTTAAAGGAAGAGCTTACTTAATTAAAAATCAGTGAAGTGCTTGAGAGATTGACTTATTAAAAGAGAATGAGTATTCCCCTAAGTCAGAAGTGCCCAATCTGAACCCTCCATTGGGCCCTTTTTTGAGACTCCCATGGTCTTCCAAGTCCTCCTAATTCTAGGAGCATCCTGTCTCAATGCTCCTGGGGCTTCTTTGGACTAAACCTTTTCTCCCTCACTTTAAAAAAAATCTCTAAACCCTCTCAGACTCGGTGACTTTGAATTACCTCCTGTTACCTTCTTGAAAATACAAACAGCTTCTAATTTTCTCATCAACAGCAGGGCCATGTAAACTCGTTGCAAGAAGAATTAAAGACCACCTTTTGCCCTGCATCTATTTTGGAATGCCATTTTACAAAATAACCCTTTCAAGAATTGCTTAAATCTATCTATCTATCTATCTATCTATCTATCTATCTATCTATCTATCTATCTATCTATCTATCTATCTATCTGCAAAATACCTCTCATGCATCATCAGAAAATCTCCAGAACCGTAAAGCCTACAAACTTGAAATTTGGCACGTATGTTCCTGTTGGCTTCTAGGTGCTCACTAAGAAAGGATTTTTCCAAATGACCATCAGAGCATTAGTATTTCCTATATTATTATTAACACACTCTGATGCTAAGGAGTTCTCCCCACCTGAAAATAAATCTGTCCCAAATGCAAAACATAAGCTGAGGAGAGGAGTTTCAGTTTTAGCTTCACATCACTAAGCAGCGGAGCTAAGCCATGCCCAGGCTCCTTGCTGTCTCCTCCTTGCTCGCACAGCAAATACTGCTTCAGTTTCCAAACACCCCTCAACTCTCTCACACACTGACAGGATGCTAGCCAGATGAATAGCGATGTATGCTGGTAGGCAGAGGCAGAATTTTCCCCCTTTATTTTCCTCCCCAAAAACTAAGCTCGACCACGTAGTTTTGTAGCGAAGCACGGGCATAGAGCTAGTTTAATTCATACTTCCAACATGCAAATTTGTGGACTTTAAAGATTGGACTTCGTTCCTTTTAAAAAAGTCTCTCTTGCCGCTTGTGAAAATTTGATGGCTTCAAAGACCAAAAACCTCCTGCTTGCTACACCATATCAAAGACCATGGTTGCTTGGTATGTTTCTGATGTGCTGCCACAATCTTTAAATTATTCCCAACCTTTTCAGAGCTCTTTTTTTAATGATAATAATCTATCTTTACCCTTAGCTCAATGAAAGCATTCTTCTGCTTGCAGTAGAACAAATTCTCTGAAGACTATGAATTTAGGATAACCAGCATATCTCATTTCAGAATGTCACAGTGGGGGAAAAAAACTTTAAGTCTATCTTACGGTGTCAACTTCTAGAGACTTTCTTAACCTGGCACCTTCCAAATGCCTTGGAACTACAACTCCCAGAATTCCCAAAGAAGGCGAGAAAGACAGCTCTACTGATTGGCAGGGAGTTGTGTTTTTTTTTTCAGCCATTCTTCACAAGGCTGGACTCTGCAACTTCTGTCACAGTGCAACTGTCTATCTTTCTGGGCAGGATGCTAGAATAATGAGCATAAAAACTGTTCTGAGGCTCAATCCACATAAAGGACCAGCCCAATTCAGCATCAGAGGGGCCCACCAAATGCTACTGAAAAGTTCACCAACAGGACACAGGAACTCTCTGGCTTGTGAACTCCCTAGCTTCTGAAATTGGACCACAGAACCTGGTGGGCTGCCAAATTATATTTGAGGAACTGTGGGTGGAATGAGACAACTCACCGTGGTCAATTCACTGCAGGACAACTCACCACAGGACAATTTAACAACTCAATTATTTAAAATAAATAAAACATTATTTTAATTTTTGGCATAGTCATTTCATTTTCTCCCTCCTTTTGCACCCTTCCCTTAATAGCAATAACACTTAGACTTATATACTGCTTCACAGTGCTTTACAGTCCTCTCTAAGCTGTTTACAGAGTCAGCCTCTTGCCCCCAACAATCTGGGTCCTCATTTTACCCACCTTGGAAGGATGGAAGGCTGAGTCAACCTTGAGCCAATCAGGATCGAACCGCTGTCAGTGGGCAGAGTTAGCCTGCAATACAGCATTCTAACCACTGCACATCATGGATGGATAGACAGATGGATGATCAACAGAAAGAAGGGCAATAGCTATAGCACTTAGACTTATATGCGGCTTCACAGTGCTCTCTCTAAGCGGTTTACAGAGTCAGCATATTGTCCCCAATAATTTGGCTCCTCATTTTACCCACCTCAGAAGGATGGAAGGCTGAGTCAACCTTGAGCCTGGTGAGATTTGAACTGCCAAATTACAGGCAGCTGGCAGGCAGTAGAAGTAGCCTGCAGTACTGCAGTCTAACCACTGTGCCACCGTGACTCATTGATTCTAGAATAGAAATGATTCCATTTCACAATTTCTTTGATATTAGCGTAACTCTTGTCCTGCAGCAAGCTGTCCCATGGCGAGTTGGCCATGGTAAGTTGGCTGTGGTGACTTGGCTGTGGCAAATTGTCATAGACCCACTGTGGATTGTTGTCAGCTATAAGCTGTCCTCGACTTACAACTATTTGTGTAGTGGTTGTTCAAAGTTGCAACAACAACTGCAAAAGGTACTTATGACCTGATCTTGCATTTGTGATCGTTGCAGCTTCCATATTGGGCACTTGATGAAAATTCAGGCACTTGGCAAACCGGCATGTATTTACAAGACTGTTGCAGCATCCCAGGGTCATGTGATCATTATTTGGGACCTTCCCAACCACCCAACAAACACAGTCAATGAGGGAAAACAGATTCTCTTAATCATCACATGGTTTACTTATCAACTGCAGTGGTTCGGTTAAACAACCATGGCAAAAAAAACCTCCCTCATAAAATCAGGTGCAAGTGGCTTAACAACTGCCTTGCTTAGCAACTGTAATTCTGCCCTCAATTGTGGTCATAAATCGAAGATTATCTGTGCCTGAGGCAATTGCTGAGTTTGACTTGGCCAAAGTAGGTGTTGACTCTGATAAGACGGAGTTAGATTCTACCCCGATTAATGAGCCAAGTCCTACAACAAGTTAAGATGAACTGGGCTGTGGTGGAAATCTTTGCAAGTTCTTGAGTTAGAAGATTAATTAGAGGCAGAAGTTCCTCTAATTAATCGTCTCCCAGGCTTCTCCTTCTTGGAGGCAACTTGTCTTCTTCGTGACTTGCATTTCTTTGGCTTTGGGTTCTTGGTTCTTCCTGGCTACTTGCCACATGGAGTTGTTTCATGCCTTTCGACCATCCTTTGAGTGGTTTTGGGGGATCCTTCTGGCTTTCTCTTCTCCCACAGATGCAGAACACACAACAACCCTTTGACGAACCTCACACAGCAAACAGCCTCTCCTTGAGTTACAGTAATAAGGCGGTGTGTCATCTCTGTTTACCTACTGAAGTGATTTATGGTGAAGGAAATTACAGAAGCCAAAACGAAGGCACAAATACCCTCTTGCCTCCTCCTAACCCAGCCTTGGACACAACACCCTTCTCCATATCTGGAACTTTATTTTTAGAGAGAGTTACAGTAGTTAAATATACAGATAAATCTTCCTGACTACATTTTTTTTTATTACATTTATATGCCGCCCTTCTCCGAAGACTCAGGGCGGCTAACAATTTTTTGGGATACAACCCAATGCGCTCAGCAATAGCCTTCCTTCCATTGTATATGCCTGCTTATTATTACTAAGCGGCATTTTTACAAAGTCAGCTTATTGCCCCCAACAATCTTGGGTCCTCAATTTACCTACCCCGGGAGGATGGAAGGCTGAGTCAACCTTGAGCCTGGTGGGATTCGAGCCTACAGTAATTGTAGGCAGCTGGATCTTAAGTGCAGGCATTTAACAGCCTGAGCCACCAAGGCCCCTTAAGCAGACCGTAAAGTAGATGGAACCACATCCCATATATGGGTGGAGTTGAGTTTATCTAAGGATTTGAGTGGTTTTTTTTTTTAAATTTAATATGGCTGTTTTAGAGCTTATACTATGCTTCTGTGCCATTCAGTCAAATGGCAAGAAACTGGCATCGTGGTTTTCACGATTATGGCTCTGGGTGTGAGGCTCTGAGGGCCACAGAAAGGAGAGGGTCACCATTTATATGTGTGTGTGTGTGTGTGTGTGTGTTTTCTTAAGTTTTCGCGGGTATGTATATGTATGGTATTCAGCTTTGTTTGGGTATTTTCCACGTTTATAGTTGTGCTTTTAAGTTGTGCATTCGGCCTAAACCATCGCTACAACTTTAAAAGCACAACTATAATGACGTGGGAAAATACCCAAACAAAGCTGAATACCATACATACACACACACACACACACACATATATAAAATCTCCTTAGCAATTTGTTGCTGTGTTGGAGGGAGGCACACAGGCAGAGAAAGGAGTGGGGTGGGGAAGGGGAGGGAGGGAGGGAGGAAGGAAAGAAGGAAAATGGAGGGAGGAAAGAAGGAAGGAAAAATGGGGTGGACGGTGGAGGAGAGGAGGAGGGGAGGAAGGAAGGAAGGAAAATGGAAGGAGGAGGAAAAGGGGAGGAAATGGAGAGGAAGAGGAAAGGAAGGAAGGAAAATGGAGGGAGGGAGAGAGGAAGGAAGGAAATGGAGTGATTTGGCAAAAAGGAATTGAAGGAGGAGAGAGGCCGAAATTGGGAATACCAATGAAGAAAATAGATCTGTGCAAAGAAGAGATGAGAAGGGACCCTGTTCATTTTGGCTCTAGTCCCAACCTTTGCCTCTTTTGTCCTGCCTGTGAGTGGGCTACAGGAGCACTCAACCTTTCATTTTAATAAGCATATTTAACATTGGTGAGCCTGTATAGTGGAACTCCTAGAAATAGCTGCTGCCAGAAACAGTTTGTCTAGTCACCTGATGGCTGCTGTGCCCACAGTTGCCTCCAAACAGCCATGGTTCATATGACAGAACAAGGTAATAATGAAATATACTTGCATTCTACATCTATCATAAAGTTAATGCAATTTTGGTATATTCGATTATTCAGCATGTAAATAATCTATTAAATATACAACTGCCTGAACTGAGTATATCTTCCCTAGCTTAATGCAATTGAAATGTAGGTTAAATCTAATTCAGTGTGCATCTTGGCCAGGTCTATGCCTCGGAAAACACCTCCCAGCATGGCATGAGTTCATCCATCTTGCATTACTCTCCCTCCCTGTTTCCTTGTGCAACTGTTGGTCAGCATCCTGTTCCTTTCTGTGTTTTGCCTCCATTCAGTTTGTGAGTCTGGCCTCCAATCCTTTTTCCAACATGCAGCTTTGCCACTATCTGATTGTATTTCCGTGACTTCAGCAGCCTGCTGGAAATAGCTTTTGTTTGAACAGGTACTGTATTTCACTGTTTACAATTGAACACTTCCTATCACCCTGAAGTACACCTGTCTGTGATAGTTAAATTTTATGGAGATCCATCCCAGGCAAATCTGATTCCATGAGCTAAAATGGAATCTGGTTTGTTTGTTTGTTTATCAAATTAATATGGCTGCCCATTTCATGGAAAGCAACTGTAGGAGATGCCCAGGCTGTCCCAAGGGAGGGGTCAAATGTGTCATCAGTCCTGAGTCCCTTCCTGCCCATAAGAGATCTAAATCCAGCCTTCCTTGAATTCCTTTGATTCTTATCTACCGCCAATTTGCTTTGACTGTTAGTAGTCCAGATTCTTGCAGAGAGCTTAAGTTTGCAATAAATCTTTATACTCATTTGAACTGCCTGGATTTTCTGATTTCCCTGAGGCTTGATAGCATGTCCAGGTAGCATACAGAAATCCTGGGTCTACTACTCAATCCAAATGTTAGAAATGTCTGCAAGGGGAAGACACAGTTCCTCCCTTCCTTCCTTCTTCCCTCCCTTTTTCCCTCCCCTTTCTCCGCCTATTTAACCCCTCTCCAACAAAACAGCAAGGACAAGATGGCAGTCGTGGCCACATGAACAAAGTCCCACCCCCTTTTTATGTGTATCAACACATAATTGAAGACCCATCTCTTTTTACATAATTGAAGACCTCATGGACTTCCTTGCAGGAAAATATCAGCATCTATCAATACCATTACAGGATTCTTTCTGTGCTGATGAAATAAGTAGGTGTAGGAAAAGGAAAGGTAGAAACTGAAGGTGGAGTCAAGAGAGAAATCTGCCTGGAGTTGTTACATCCCCACAAACGATCCAAGTCCAGCCCTTCTTGAATTCCATTGACTCTTATCTAGGGCCAATTTAGTGTTGACCATTAGTTGATGAGTTTCTTGTCGACATTGTGATGATTCTTGTGAATGAAGATGATTTCTTGCATGAGCAATAAGTCATCTTAACTGGAATGTAATATGTGGTTCTGATTCTTCACATCTGACACAAAGGTTCCTATTTGCCCCACTTTTTCTCAGAGAAACATGGAAAATAATTTAGGATGATGATGATGATGATGATGACTATGATGATGATTTTACAGATGCTAAACATGAATACATGTTTCTTTGAAAAATAAAAATACTGCATGTATGTTTTTAAAAAGCCTCTAGAGCAGGGGTTGCCAACCTTTTGGACCTCAGGGACCACCAACCTCATAATTTTAAATCCCACGGACCAGAAATCCTGGGAAAATCCCCCCAAAAAAGTCTGCAGGAAAATTCCCCACCCCGTTTTCCTACCGGTCGATCATTCTTTATTTGGGATCACAGAATACCGTGTCCAGCTCCGTTCTCAGGGGAGAGAGAGAGAGAGACTTTTGGCTTCATGCAAGGAAAGCAGCAGAAGCAGCACAAGTCTTTCTTTCTCTCCCCCAAATTCCACCAGAAATGAGTCTTTGTGAGATTTGTCATACCAGCACAGCCTCTTGGAGCAGGAGGCCTTGCAGGGTCCCAAAGACTCATTTCTGGCACAGTTTGGGGGAGAGAAAGAAAGACTTTTGCTGTTTTCCTTGCGTGCAGCCAAAAGCAGAAGAAGAAAGAAGCAGAAAGAAGCAGCCTGGTGGCCAGGTGGCAGATGGGGCGCATGGGGCAAGTTCACCCCCCTGCCCTTTTCCCCCTCCACCTTTCCCCCTTCCTTCACTACCTCATGTTGTTTGCAATGCAAGCGGCACAAGCCTTGCATTCCCATGGGCCATATGGACAGCGCAGCCTTGTGTTCCTGTGCAGCCTGGATTAATTGCTTTGAGGGGTGCTTTGGGGGTGACATTTCTCTGCAGACCACCAAAATTTTCTCGCGTACCACCAGTGGCCCCCAGCCCACTGGTTGGCGACCATTGCTCTAGAGAATTGCTTGAATAGCAAATGCATTCAATCATTTTCCAGAGATTGAAGGTATATATTCAGGGAAAAGCAATTTTCACTGAGAAAGCAGCTGGGGGTGGATGGGGGGGAATGACAGCTTGGTTTTTGCCTCAGATGTGATTGCCAACGTCATTCATAATTCCCCACAGAGTTTTGCTGGACACTAAGTCTGGAACCCATTTTTTCAATGTGAACTATGACATAAAACGTGAGGTAGGTAATGCAGCGGCACTAAAGACTCTCAATAAACTGTGATTTTCCAACTCACAGAGGAATAGAAGAAAATATAGCAAGGCTAGGACTTTTAGCCAGAAGAAATGCAAATTCCTTTTTCTCACCAGATGTGTTACATGACAGCAGAGTATGGCCATGCATTTCATCAATCCCTGTTTCCTTAATGACAATTTATTCAATAAAGCATTGTTGGTGGAATTTACACAATGCATTTGCCTGATAATATGTCAGTATGAACTGTAATTATTAAACCACTGTGGTTGGGTTCCCACAATGACCTAAGACAGGGGTGTCCAAGCTTGGCAAATTTCAGATTTATGGACTTCAACTCCCAGGATTCTGGGAGTTGAAGTCCATAAGTCTTAAAGTGGCCAAGATTGGACACCTGATCTGAGCTACATAGGCAACCTGCTTTCTCAAACACTCATTTGTGGTCCTCCCAGAAATCTCCAAAGTATGTGGAGAAGTACATCTGAATCTTTTTTTTTCCCCATTTGGGGCAAAACAGATATTTTTAGATAGTTTGCTCTTAAAAATCTTTCCACTATTCCCATTCTGGATGAGTTAAGGTGTGAAATTGGTACCTGGAGCCAACTGCCCTCTGTAAACAATGTTGTTGGACAAGATCCCCTTATGGAAAAGAACAGCTCTAAACAAATGTGCCCAGTACTTCCCATCACCAGATCCTTGTGGCCTTTAAGGCAAGACAGAGGAAGGTTGATGTCAGGCTCCAAAAACCAAGGAAGACATGATGAGGTTCTTCTAAGCAATTTCCTTAATGGCTCCTCACCTATAAACCTATAAACAGAAACCTTGCCAAACTAAAACAACTTCTTGCACCATTAATCATCTATTCTGGGAACTGATAGGAAGGAGCCGTCTTCACCGTCTTTCTCTCACACAAACAATCTGAACTGAGTTGTCTCTTGCTCCTTTGGAATGCAGCCCCTCCCATCTGGGAATCCAGACTACATTCCATCACATTGTACACCCCTGCCCAGCAATTAAATCAAAATCAAATAATATCCTGACCCAAATATATGAGAGCCAGCATAGTGGGTCAAATTACATGAAAAGTTGAGCACCACGCATGCAACTTATGGGGGTCCACAGGATGTGATCTAAAAAATAAAGATGCCAGCCATGATGGTATGTTTGACCTTCACCCAATATTTATCTGTGAAGCTATCTTGGTTTTATAGTTTGTCACGAAAGTGACTGCCTGCGAAGGCTCCTGGATTGGGGCTGAAAGGTGAAAGCGGAAGCAATATGCTCCATCCCATAGTTTGGTAGACCAAGTTGCCCTAATAGACCAGTCTCACCAGAAAAAAACACTTAATCTCTCCCCTATTGTGGCCATCAAAGTAAGGAGAGCCCATGGCTTAGAGGTTAATAAAAGGTAAAGGTTCCCCTCGCACATACGTGCTCATTTTTCCAGTTCTAGGGGGTGGTGCTCATCTTCATTACAAAGCCAAAGAGCCAGCGCTGTCCAGAGACGTCTCCGTGGTCATGTGGCTGGCATGACTAAATGGTGAAGGCTCACGGAACACTGTTCCCTTCCCACCAAAGTGGTCCCTATTTTCCTACTTGCATTTTTACATGCTTTCAAACTGCTAGGTTGGCAGAAGCTGGGACAAGTGACAGGAGCTCACTCTGTTACATGGTGCTAGGGATTCGAACCGCCAAACTGCTGACCTTGTTCAACAAGCTCAGCATCTTAGCCACTGAGCCACCACATCTCCTAGAGGTTAATCCATCTACCTAATATGCAAGTAGCCTGAATTCCAATCCCAGAAAGGGTATGGCTAGCTGACCAGAGCTAAATAGCTTGAGATAGGTCCATACTAATCTCCCTTTATTTCTCTGTCGCTAAAATATAAATTCAACACTATCTCGGTTCTGTTTCTTTATTGTGTGCCAGACCCTGCAGATTCCCTTGGGGTCTTTTCCTCCAGTTTTATACAGAAGCTATTTGTGCATGACTTAAATCTGGATTAGCACTAGTCCATATGGAGAGAAAATGTATAAATACATTTTCCTATAACTGCTTGTTGATCAAAATCCATACACACAGTCACTCAAGGCTTCTGAAAATTATCACAAGGCTTCTATGAGCATTGTTGTCTTCATCAATTCCAAGGGAGATTTAGACACTCACAAAGAGAAACAGAAAAGCAATTTCTGTTTCACAAGCGGTTGGAGCTGCCTTCCTATAAATTACAGGAATTTTAGAATAAGATGTAGTGCACCAAGAAGAACCAAGCTTGATTATTATTTTCTTTGTTTTTTGTTTTGCATTAAAATGCAATAGAAATTATATGCGGTTAATGTGATCCTTCTCCTTGCCTGAATTTAATTATTACAATTATTTGTCGTACTCAAAATTATGAATCAGAAATCATTCTCTTTGGGGTTGCAATCAACTTATAGAAGATCAGTGCAAATCAATAAGTCTTTTTTTGCAGCTTGGGATGTAAAGAGAGGACTGTGCTGACTCCCGATTTAATGGTTTTTCAGTGGCTTGTAGTTTTTAAATTGTAGGTTATATTCAGCGTGCACCATCAGTTAATGATACACTGGAAAATTATACTTTATAAGATTCCATGTGTAAATCCCATGTTTATTCATTGGTATTTTACTTTTTATTCCTTCTCTTTGTCCCTTCTTTTTTGCCTTTTTATATCCTCTCTTCCTTTTTTTAAAAAAAAAAAAACAAAATAATAAAAATGCATTTTTTTAAAGAAAAGAATACTGAGGGAGGTAAACATGTCAGAAGCAAGGAAAGAAGGACTTTAGAAAACAGGGATTCCTATTGTTGCTTCTAACTTTATTCCCACCAATCACACACTTTCATATATTATTTGTGAGTAAATACTAAACTTAGCAGATAGACAGCAAAACACCTCTACCTACTATGCATGCCAATTTGGGCTGACTTAATCAATCTTCCTTTTTGCCAAAGAAACCGAAAAGTGTATCCAATATTTTCTCTCTCTCCACTCACTCACAGATAATACTACCCCTTTGCATTATTTTTATTTTTATTTATTTATCTATGATCCTTATAACCCACCCCAACCTCAAAAGACTCAGGGTGGGTACAACATCACACATAAAGAAAAAAAAATCCCGAATAATAAATAACTGGATCCAATCCATTTATCAAAACCAGAAATGAACAACAGACAAGATGACAACTCGTGGAAAAATCAGGAGATAATATTATGATTATTTAATGGGACCTCAGGTCCTCCTGCCTTAATCCTGTGTTTATTTTTTGCTGCATTTTATCAAGGGAAAGGGGAAAAGCTTTTAAGAATGACATAAGATAGCCCGGTGTTTTTCATGGCCAGATTCAAGATAAAACTTGTATTACAGTTAGGGAAAGTTAAAACAATCGTTTAGCGAAGTTTATATATTTTTATTTTGTCAAATTGATGTGCCTTCCATCTCACTCCTAGATGATGTACAATCGATGTATGGACAAGAGACATATCGGGGTGTATGGGTGTTGGCAATAACGGAGAATCATTTTGTCATTACTGTCTTGTGAAATTCTTTAAACTTTCCATTCTAATCCTGCCTATAGCTTTAAGCATTCCTTAATATCCCCTGCTCCAATTCTTATGTAGCTTTCCAAGAGCAGCCAAGAGCAGCAAAATGCTGCTATCTCGTTAGGCATATCATATTAGGTACAAATTAAATATGGCCAAACAAAAATGGCACTTGCAATTGTGGTACAATGTGGTACAATTTGCTGGCTGAGAGATTCACGGTTTAACAACCCATCACCTGCACAAAGCTGAGCTGAAGCCTGAGGAGCCAAAATGAGCAGAAAACCTAAAATGAAATTTCCAGAAACTAAACATATGTTTTCAGCTACTTTTAACTATGACATTTAAAAAAAAATTATTCAGGAAGATCCACACCTCCACACAATGCTTAGTTGAAATTTGGGAGGTGTGTGCATTGTCCCATATGTGGTTATCTGCACTCTGTGCTTACCCATTGGCCCCTTCACAGAATAGGTATATAAAGCTTTAGTAAGACCACACCTAGAGTACTGCATCCAGTTTTGGTCTCCACACTATAAAAAAAGATGTTGAGACTCTAGAAAGACTGCAGAGAAGAGCAACCAGGATGATTAGGGGACTGGAGGCTAAAACATACGATGAACGGTTGCAGGAACTGGGCTTGGCTAGTCTAGTGAAGAGAAGGCCCAGAGGAGACATGATAGCAGTCTTCCAATATTTGAGGGGCTGCCACAGAGAGGAAGGGGTCAAGCTATTTTCTAAAGCACCCAAAGGCCAGATAAGGAATAACAGATGGAAACTGACCAAGGAGAGATTCAACCTGGAAATAAGGAGGAATTTTCCAACAGTGAGAACTATCAATTGATAGAACAGAAGTTGCCTTCAGAAGATGTGGGAGCTTCATCACTGGAGGCTTTCAAGAAGAGATTGGATTGGATTTGTCAGAAATGGTTTAGGGTCTCCTGCTTGGGCAGGGAGTTGGACTAGATGACCTACAAGGTCCCTTCCAACTCTGTTAATCTGTTAAGGTTCTGTTAGGTATGCAACAACAACTACGGACAGTTGTGGGCAATTCTAAATCAAGTTTTAGCCCTGAAAGCCAGCTGGGTGATTTCGGGCCAATCTCCAGGAGATGGTAAGTTCTAGTCCCAGCTTTGGCATGGAAGCTAACTGGGTGCCAGTCACTGTCACAGAGTTGTTGTTTTGGGAGGAAGGTGTTTTGGATATGTTCGCCACCTTGAGTAATTTATAAAAATAATAAAAGTGGGATACAAATAAATAAATAAAGGGTTGTGGCTCCTATCTTGACGCCTCTGTTAACTTATGTTAATTTAGCAAGTTATAATGGACCTCTTCTTATGACCCAGTTCCAAAGTTCTGATTGCCAGACCCACCACCCCACCATGGTTATTTGGGGTGCATTTGCCTCTGTTTGCAGGGTCCTTCAGTCCCATGACTACATTTGATGGCATTTTTACCCCAAACCAGCACTTAGTTCCAGTCCATTAAACTGGTCCATAGTGAACAATTGATTCACTTAATGGCCATGGTTTTTGCATAACAACTATGGAAGTAACTTTACGACCATGGTGTTTTATAACTGCCACGAAAATGTTGCAAAATTGGATCGGTCGTGTGGTTGACTTGTTTTACAACCATCGTGACTTATGACTTACAAAATGGGCAAATCCCATTACGGCTGTAAGTCAAGGACTACCTGGACAATATCTGATCAAATATTTAAGAAACTGGCCACATCTCTGCTTTCTAGTAAGTGTCCAGACTCTGCTGGGTCTGGAAGCCCACTGAATTTTCTTCCCCTTTCCCTACGCATGGACACTTTTTCCCTCTGGGCTTTTAATACTGCTCAGTTGACTTTCAGGTTTCTTTGTCTGAGTGGTCTTGCGTGAGTAGTTCAAGCCAGCATCCATGGGATCTGACATTGATTCATAGCAGGCCTGGAAGTGGAACCGTGAAAGCAAGGCACCATTCACCTGATCCTCAAATAAAGAAAAGAGGGAAGGAAGGAAGGAAGGAAGGAAGGAAGGAAGGAAGGAAGGAAGGAAGGAAGGAAGGAAGGAAGGAAGGAAGAAGATAACAGATTCACAGAGTTGGAAGGGACCTTGTAGGTCATCTAGTCCAAACCCCCCGCCTAAGCAGGAGACCCTACACCATTTCTGACAAATGGCAGTCCAGTCTCTTCTTGAAAGTCTCAAGTGAAAGTCGAAAGAAAGAAAGAAAGAAAGAAAGAAAGAAAGAAAGAAAGAAAGAAAGAAAGAAAGGGGAAGGAAGGAAAAAAGAAAGGAAAGAAAGAAAGAAAGAAGAAAAGAAAGAGAAGAAGAGAAGAAAGGAAGAAGTTGAGAGGAAAAGGAAGGAAAAAAAAAGAAAAGAAAGAAAGAAAAGAAAGAAAGAAAGAAGAAAAAAGGGAGGGAGGGAGGAAGAAAGAAAGTAGGAAGGGAGGCAGAAAGGAAGAAGGGAGGGAGGGAGAAAGAAAAAAGGGAGGGAGGGAGGGAGGGAGGAAGGAACCCCGGCTAGGAAGAGCAACAGGCAATCCACTTGTGCTCTGCCCCACCTTCGTGCAACAGGTGGCTTGCTAGACCCAGACGGTGGGGGGGGGGGCTGGTATTTGCAAGCAATGAGGGGCTGCTAGGCAAGGGAAATTGTATTCAGGGTTCATTAACAGGAGCCTTTCTGGCGTCCTCCAAGCCCAGCTCTTAGGAACTGGAGGAGAATTTCTGCTCCACCCAGAGGCATGCAGTGGAAAAATGGGTGTGGGAGCTGGGACCTGCCTCCTTCCCCACCTTCACATTAATAATCCTGTCTGGAGTGGCAGTGTTAACCAGCATTAACCAGGAAACCAGCCATTGTGGATCACAAGGGGGGTTGGGTGCAGAAGAGGGGGGACCAGGCCAGCCCTCAGACCCTCTGCATTCTCTCTGATCAGCAGCCCCTGTTCTCTCTCTCTCTCTCTCTCTCCCTCCCTCCTCCTGCATTATTCTTTCTTCTCACCTCCTTCCTCCTTTCTTTCTTTCTTTCTTCTTCCCTCCCTCCTACTTTCCTCTCTCTCTCCCTCCCTCCCTCCCTCCCTCTTTCTTTCTTTCTTTCTTTCTTCTTTCTTTCTTTCTTTTCCTTCTTCCCTCCCTCTCTCCCTCCTTTTCTCTCTCCCTCTCTCTCCCTCTCTTTTTCTTAACCAAGAACTGTTGACAGCCCTACATCAGAAAACAGAACAGCTGCTGGATATTGGGAAAAAAACAGCCAGCCGGAACGGAAATCTGATTGATAATTTCCACCGGATTGCCAGAATGAGACAGAGAAGGGGGGGTTGGCTTTGGCACATGGCTTTGTCCTGCATGGCCGAGATGCACACAGAGACCCCATTTCCCCATTAAAAGCTTAAGACAGGGGCCTGCACATGGTACCAAAACCTCTGCAGCTTTCTTGTGCAGGGAGAGCCATGCACAGCCATTTAAGCTGGCCCAGCCCCCTTCGCATAACTAACCCTTTAAACATTCATATGCCTGATATGGAATTTCTCTCTCTGCCTCTCTCCCCCTGTCCCCTCGTCCTCTCTCTCTCTCTTCCCCTTTCTCTCTCCCCTGTCTCCCTTTGTCTCTCCTGCCCCTCTCTCTCCCCCCCCCATTTCTCTCTCTCTCTCTCTCTCTCCCACACACACACACCTGCAAAATACCTTATCCTAGGCACCAACTTTTATAGGATTCCATTGTGCCTGACCTGCTCTTGCAATTCAGGCAACCAATGCCCCAAAGCCATCATAAGGCTGAATTGTCATTTATGCCCATTCGTTTGACAGCTAGGGGAGACAAAGAGTTGGATTTTTTTTCCCTGGGGGCGGGCAGGGAGGGGATCATTGACGTCTCCTGGGCGGCGTGTGCCTTTTCCTGTACTGCCATGCTGGTTTCCCCCTGAATTAAACTTCATCCTGGCTCTTTTATCCAGCCTTCTCCTAGCTGCTGTGCTGCTAAGCATCTCTCTCTCTCTCTCTCTCTCTCTCTCTCAAGGGGAGCTGAAAAATGGGGGAACTATAATCCACCCTCGGTCTACGATTACACCTAATCCTGAACAATACACACACACACACACACGAGAAAGAGAGAGAAACACAGGCACAAACACAAAGCGCAGCTCTGGCAGAAGAAGCCAAGCCTTGAAAAAGGGGAAAGGCGCCACCGAGACAAATCCAGCACCTCCATGAGGGCGCCTCCGTCTTTCTTGCACAAGGGTTTATTCGGGGACCCTGTCTGGTTCCCTGCCCGCCCGCCCAACCTCACCCCGCCGCCTCCGCTGCCATCCACCCCGGGCAGCGAAGCAGCCGCGCGTGAGAAGCGTGAGAAAAAAGGCGCAGCCTTGCATGCCAAGCCAGCCAAGTCACAAAAAGGAGGCAGCTTGCTATCTGGCCACCGGCAGCCATCAGCATCGTGCCAGCCTCTACGCCCACCCCGGCGGGGTTCTCTCTGCCCTTCGCAGCCCGACGCCGCCCCACCCCACCCCTCCACCCCGCCTCAACGCTCCTGGCTGGGAGAAGCTGGAACTTAAAAATAGTGTCCCGGGGTCAGGGAAGGGAGGTTGCTGTGGAACCGGAGCTCGTGGGCGAGAATGGGAGGGCGGGGAAGACGACGTGGGCCGTGGCCGTTCAAGGCAACCATTTTGCGATCGGCTTTCCTGCAGCAGCAGCCCATTCCCCAACCTGGCGCCCTCCAGATAACGGGGGGCCGGGTGGTGGTGGTCCCAAGCTCTCAGGGGCGGGAGAGCGCCAAGCCCACCTGGAAAAAGCAGCGAGTCCAGGGAAGAGAGCAACTCTCCAGCCGGGCTGCTTCCAAGGGTGGACCGCGCCTCCCCAAGGCGAACGCGCTCTCACGGCGTGTTCACGTGCGCGCGTGTGTGTATGTGTGTAAAGTGGGCGCCGCGAAGCAGAGCGCCTTCCAAGTTTGGGGGGCGTGTTCGGCCTAGGGAGTCTTCCCTTGCTCTCGCACGCGCGCACGCGGCCGTCTACACCCTCTCGGGCCGGCCTTTTAGAGGCGAAGCCGCGATTTCGTTGCCTCCGGGCAAGCAAGGAGCGCGGTTTTTCTTTGCGAGCGCTCAGCCTTCAGCCGACACCCGCTTCCCCGGCACAGGCGGAGAGAAAGAAAGAGGGGGCGAAAGAGAAGGAGAAGGAGAGGGAGAGGGGAAGAAAGAGGGAGGCAGAGAGAGAGAGAGAGTGAGGGGGGGCTGCGAGGAGCGGCGGGTGGTGGTGGGGGTCTTCTGCCCCACGGACCTCCACCAGTCCCCCTTTCCAATCACATTCAATTTTCCTTCCCCTGCAACCTGCCCTCTGCTGCGGCCGGAGGAAAAGGTGAGCGAGCCCCAGAGATTTCCCGCCAGGGGTTCCCATCCTCCGCGGCTGCGGATGATGGGCATGGGATCCCGTGAGCGCCGGGGGAGGGTATGAACGGCTGGCTGGCTGGCTGGCTGACTCCCCGCCTCTCGGATCTCCCGCCCGCGCATGGCTGGGGTACCTTAGAGTGCCTGGCCGCGGCAGGAGGCGGTCCCCGGCTCCATGGCTCCAGCAGCAGAGGCGGCGGCGGCGGCGTTCAGGGCTTCCGCGGAGCGGGGCGCGGCGCTCAGCACCTTCGCGCTGAACAGCTCCGGGCGGGCGAGTGAAGCAGCCGCAGCGAGCGCTGCTACCCAGGCGTCGCTTCCCCCGGACTCGCCGCCGCCCGCCGCCAGCTCCATCCTTCATCCCCGCCCAGCTCCGCCCCCGGCTGCTGCCATTGGTCCCGCCGCCCTGGTGGATGGTCCGCTGGTCCCGAGCGCTCCCCTTCGCCCTCTCGGCCGCCACCGCCGCCAGCCCGGGGTCACCCACTGCGGGAGGAGCGGGGGAGCCAAGCAACACGGCAGCGCAGCAGCAACGATGGCTGGGCTTCGGCGGCATCGCCTCCTCCTCCTCCTCCTCCTCCTCCTCCTCCTCCCACCCAGTCATCCCTGCCAGGCATCTCGCAAGGGCCGGCCGGAGAGGTGGCTGGGAGTTGTAGTTCTTTCTCCTCTCCAGGAGGATAATGGGGTGGCCAGCAGGACCAAGTGGTGACCCCCGGGGAAGATGGGCTTCAACTCCCTGGGGAAGAGGTCACCATTTCATCATCTTTCTACTTTCCAAAGGTTGGCAAAGCCTTCATCCCAATCTAGGGGTGGGCAAATGGTTTTGGGAATGCCACTAGATGGGCGCGGTAGTCCACCGTGCCCCTAGGAAGCAATGTTTGAGAAGATGGGTCCTCCTTGCAAGGCCTTCAAAGAAAAACCAGAAAGTCCAGTTGCCTCTTGAAAAAGCACCTTTGGGACAATCTTGCAAGCACTGTCTTAGTGCTATTTTGAGGGCCAATAAAGGGTTGCCGTGTTGTCTGCATGGAGCAGAACAGAGAAGAAGCTTCGAGTTTGGGGCAGTAAAAGTTCATGTTGTGGAGACGACTCACCATGGAGTTGACATAGAATCTGAACAAGAGTAGGGTCAATCTGCAGCCTTGCTTGGTGCTTTTGTCAGTTACAATAGTACTAGTTAGAAGGCCCTGGGGGGGAGGGGTTACGTCTTACTTTGAGTGATGTCCTTCATGTAACTGTAATGGTATGTTGGAAATACCTTGGTTGCAGCTTTTAATAACAATTCCAAAGGAATGGATAATCTCTGGAACGTTGACACTTGGGAGGCTGGATGAGGGTCTATGACAATTTGCCACAGCCAACTCATCAAGGCCAACTTGCTATGGCCAACTCACCACAGCCAACTCACCAGGGCCAATTCACCAGGGCCAACTCGCCATGGCCAACTTGCCACGGCCAACTTGCCACAGCTAACTCATTACGGCCAACTTGCCACAGCCAACTCACCAAGGCCAATTCACCATGGCCAACTCACCATGGCCAACTCAACACAGTCAATTTGCCATGGCCAACTTGCTGCAAGACAACTCGCCACAGCCATCGCGACACAGGACAACTAGGTGAGGGACAACAGTTACACCAAATCAAAGAAATGGTGGAATAGAATCATTAAAGAAAGGATGCAAAAGGAGGAAGAGAATGAAATGTGAATGGCAAAAATTAAAATTTCATTTATTTTAAATAATTTAATAGAATTTTTAAATTGTCCTGCAGCAAGTTGTCCCATAGCAAGTTGGCCATGGCAAGTTGGCCATGGTGAATTGGCTGCAGCAAGTTGGCCATGGCAAGTTGTCCCATTCCTGCTGGATGAAGAGACATTGCCAAGGGAGTGGTCAGATAAGAAGCAGCATGGCCCATAATTGGGTAATGAGATCCTTCCTTGTTTCTTGGGCTGTAGAAGTCATGGAAGAGGAGAGAGATACTTTCAGACTTGTGAGGCTGTGCAATGTAGCTTTACAATGAAGTAGAATTGACACATCTGGTTTTGACAGCCCCTCAACTACTTGGGAGACAGCTAGCATACCACCCCTAATCCTCTTTTTCATTTGGCTAGATAAACCAAGTTTCCACAACTAAAGGACAATTTTTTCTCAAACACCATCACTCTGCTAAACAATTCCCTCAACACTGTCCAACTATTTACAAAGTCAACAGTACTATTACTATTAATCTTCTCATCGCTCCTTATCACCCATCCCCTCCAGTGGTGGGATTCAATTTTTTTTACTACCGGTTCTGTGGGCATGGCAGGGGAAGGATACTGTAAACTCTCCAGTCAGAGATGGTATTTGCCAGTTCTCCGAACTACTCAAAATTTCTGCTACCAGTTCTCCAGAACTGGTCAGAACCTGCTGTATACCACCTCTGATCCCCTCCCACTTGTGACTGTATGACTGTAACTTTGTCGCTTGTATCCTTACAATTTATATTGACTGTTTCCTAGTATGATTTAATCACTTATTGTACCCTATGACTATTATTAAGTGTTGTACCTTATGATTCTTGATGAATGTATCTTTTCTTTTATGTACACTGAGAGCATTTGCACCAAGACAAATTCCTTGTGTATCCAATCACACTTGGCCAATAAAGAATTCTATTCTATTCTATTCTATTCTATTCTATTCTATTCTATTCTATTCTATTCTATTCTATTCCATTCCATTCCATCCTATCCTATCCTACCCTATCCTATCCTATTCACCATGTGCTTTAGCCTCCAAATCCTCCATCATCTTTGATGCTCCTTTGCACACTTTCTGGTGTCTCGGTATCTCTACTGTATTGTGGTGACCAAAACTGGATGCAATATTGCAAGTGCGGTCTCACCAACATGGTGTCAAGCAGTATAATGACTTCTTGATGAAATCCTTTTTCAAAAACAAAGCTTGCCCTGGAAGATCCATCTGCTCATTGTTAATCATTGTTGGAGATATTCCTATTTCTTTCCTGGCCCCTGAAGTCTCCTGTACCATAAGTGACTACTGAACACATCTTTCTCCAACCTGGATTTATGCAAACCAAGTTAGATTGAAGAGGGGGGAGAGAAATCTGGAGAAGCTAACTTTGCAATGTTGAGAATAACAATAGCAGCAGCAATAGCACTTAGACTTATATTCCGCTTCACAGTATTTTAACAGCCCTCTCTAAGCGGTTTACAGAGTCAGCCTCTTGCCCCCAACAATCTGGGTCCTCATTTTACCCACCTCGGAAGGAAGGAAGGCTGAGTCAACCTTGAGCCAGTCAGGATCGTACTCCTGGCAGTGAGCAGAGTTAGCCTGCAATACTGCATTCTAACCAGTGCACACTATGGATGGATGGATGGATGGATGGATGGATGGATGGATGGATGGACGGACAATAGCAATAGTACTTAAACTTATATATCGCTTCATGGTGCTTTATAGCCCTCTCTAAGCGGTTTACAGACTCAGCATATTGCCCCCAATAATCTAGGTCCTCATTTTACTGACCACAGAAGAATGGAAAGCTGAGCCAACCTTGAGCTGGTCAGGATCGAACTGCTGACAGTTGACAGAATTAGCCTGCAAAACTGCATTCTAACCCTTGCACCACCATGAAAGACTTCGAGATACAAGAAATGGTAATCTGAAGTTAGATAGCTGTTTTAACTTTGTTGTTTTTAGCTATCGCCACTATTTATAGATTCCATGTCTGATTTAAAGATTAAAGTTTTTTGTAGGGGCATTTCCAGTACCCCTCCACCTAAATCCACACTCACTTCAAATGGAGGCACCAAATACCTCTTAAGAGCCATGGTTGTGCAGTGGTTAGAATGCAGTACTGCAGGCTAACTCACTGCTTATTCCAGGAGTTCAGTCCTGACTGGCTCCAGGTTGACTCAGCCTTCCTTGTGAGGTGGGTAAAACAAGGACCCAGATTGTTGGGGACAATAGTCTGATTCTGTAAACTGCTTAGAGAGAGCTGTAAAGCACTGTGAAGCAGTGTATAAGTCTAAGTGCATTGCTATTGCCCTTCCTTCCTTCCTTCTTTCCTTCCTTCCTTCCTTCCTTCCATCCATCCATCCAGTCAGTATTGCAGGCTAACTCTGCCCACTACCAACAGTTCAATCCTGATCGACTCAAGGTCGAGTCAGCCTTCCCTCCTTCTGAGGTGGGTAAAATGAGGACCCAGATTGTTGGGGACAATAGGCTGACTCTGTAAATTGCTTAGAGAAGGCTGTAAAGCACTGTGAAGCGGTATATAAATCTAAGTGCTATTGCTAGTAACAAAACACTTTATTTCAGCAGGTAGAAAGTCAGCATTTACTTATCAGTAATCCTTTTGGATTTAATTCTGTACAGGAACAGATAGAAGTGCATTATATTAATCTAACAGTATCTTGCAGGGCAGGCATGCAGGGCAGTGTCTTTCCCTGCAAAGCCAGAAACAAGGAATAGTTGACAATGTCTGAGAGCACAGCAGGATCCCTTGAAAGCTTTCTGGAAGCAAAGACAAGCAATTACCCTTTAATTGTTTTTTGGGGTTTTTTTATACGATGCTACAGAAAGCTAGGATGGCACAGAAGGGTATTGTGGTTTAGCACCATGCTGTTGCCAAACAGTTAAACTCTGCTGCCCTTCATCTTTCTCCAATTTGCTGCTCTCTAGAAAATGAGAAAGTTCAGATGAGGTGGAGGCTGGTTCACTAGGCACAGTGGATCCTGTTGGGATCAGTAAGAGGAATCAACTCAGCTTTAAGTGTCCCTCCAGGTGTTTTGACTGTCCAGAAGCAGTGGGCAGGACTTAGCAGAATAACAGATTTGGAGGTCTTCTGTCTAGTCCAATCCCCCATCCCAGCTCAAGCAGAAAACTGTATACCATTTCAGATAAATGGCTGTCCAGTCACTTTTTAAAAGCTTCCAGTGATGGAGCTCCCACACCTTTTGAAGGCCATTTGTCCCACTGATTAATTGCTCTCACTCATTCAGGAAATTTCTCCTCAGTTCTAGGTTGCTTCTCTCCTTGATTAGTTTCCATCCATTGCTTCTTGATCTGCCTTCAGGTGCTTTGGAGAATAGCTTGACTCCCTCTTCTTTGGGGCAGTCCCTTAAATATTGAAACACTGCTATGATATCATCCCTAGTTCTTCCTTTTCTTAAACTGGACACGCCCAATTCCTGCAACCAGGAGTTCTTCACGGGGTTCAGCTTCGGAGGGATCTGTGGTTTACAGCCCATAATATTATCCTGCCCTTGGAAAAGGGTCTTGAGAACAATTTGGCCATCCAGCCAGATGTTCCCGTTTCTTTACAAGAGTTTCTACTTTTAAAATGGTAGAATATTAAAGCTTTGGGAACTCTCTTCAGCCCTGCCTCACGAATGCACTTTAGATCATTGCAACTGGGAATTCTGGGAAATTGTATTTCCAACCATCTGGAGGCATGCACTATCATAGAGAAAAATTGGTGTAGAATTAGCACTTACTTTTAAGGAAAAACATCCTGTTAAATAACTTAAATGTTATTTAAGACGCTGAAATGCAACCTTTCTGCTCTAAATTGTGCTCAAGCCATTTAACACTGGCTTGTAAGACACAAACACAAGCATAACTGGGACACAAAAGAGAAACTCCATTTAATATTCTCTGTTGATAATCAAAGAAATATGTCACATCCTCCAACTGAAACCTATTTCAGGACCCGGTTCAAATTAAACACTAAATGCTCATTTAAATGAAACATATTTGCCTCTCACAGATGGTCAATCAAAATGGAATTAGTCTAGCCCTGGCAGAAAGATCCAGAATTTGGAAGTTGCCATGGAGAACATTCTTTCTTGGATTGCTGTCAAAAATGTCCCATCAGGTGGGAACATCAAACTGAGATCTTGCAACACTGCATTGTGTTATAGTGGTCTTTTTATACTTGGCCTGGGAAACAAAATGCCGTCCCCATTTTATTTTCTGGAATACAAATCTACAGCCCTGGATAGGAATGTGAATATTCTTTTGGAAATAGCTACAGCAAAAAGGATGGTTGTTTTGAAGGACTAGGGGTGACATGATAGCAGTGTTCCAATATTTTAGGGGCTGCCACAAAGAAGAGGGAGTCAAGCTATTCTCCAAAGCAATAGAAGGCAGGACAAGAAGCAATGGGTGGAAACTAATCAAGGAGAGATGCAACCTGGAACTAAGGAGGAATTTCCTGACAGTGAGAACAATTGATCAGTGGAACAGCTACCACCAGAAGTTGTGAATGCTCCAACACTGGAAGTTTTTAAGAGGAAATTGAACAACCATTTGTCTGAAATGGTATAGGTTCTCCTGCTTGAGCAGGGGCCTGGACTAGAAGACCTCCAAGGTCCCTTCCAAACCTGTCTATTCTGTTCTGTTCTATTCTATTCTATTCTATTCTATTCTATTCTATTCTACATCCCAATATTCTATTCTATTCCTCTATTCCGTATTCTATTCTATTCTATTCTATTCCTCCTCCCTCCTCTCTTCTATTCTCTCATCCTATTCCTCCTCTTTCTCTTCTCTTCTCTTCTCTTCTCATTCTATTCTATTCTATTCTGATATGGGAAATAAGCTGAGATTCTGGAAAGAGTGCAGAGAAGAACAATGAAGATTATTAGGGCTAAAGCATACAAAGAACAGAGGAAACTTGATACTGCTACTACAAAGAAGAGGGGGTGTCAACCTATTCTCCAAAGCACCTGAAGGCAGGAGAAGAAGCAATGGATGGAAACTAATCAAGGAGAGAATCAACCTGGAATCTAGGAGAAACGTCCTAACAGTGAGGACAATTAATCAGCAGAATGACTTGCCTCCAGAAGTTATGGGTGCTCCAACGTTGGAGGCTTTTAAGAAGAAACTGGACAGCCATCTGTCCAGAATGGTATAGGGTCTTCTGCTTGTGTAGGAGTTCGACTAGAAGACCTCCAAGGTCCCTTCCAATTCTGTTACACTGATCTGGGGTAGGAAGGAACAGAATATCAGTTTTAAAGAAACATGCCTGCATAATATTTATTTATTTATTTATTTATTGGATTTCTAAGCCGCCCCATCTCCCCAAGGACTTGGGCATACAAAAACAATATAATATACAATCAAAAGAAGATCAAATCTCATAGAAGCCCAAAATATAATTAAAACATTAAAACAATTCTAAAAATTCCCAGAAATATGCTCTCCAGATATTCTATGCATCATTTCTCCTGTTTTTTTTTGGGGGGGCTATGAATCAACATTCGTAGAATTAGAGCTGAAATTCTTACATCTCTGAAGCTGCAGAGAAGTCATCTGGCTGAGATGCCCCACAAAACATTCCTAGGTATGTATCTCCCTCTCTCTCCCTTTTTCCTCTCTTTTCTTTCTTTCTTTCTTTTCTTCTCCATCTTGGTCATGAAATTCTGAGGCAAAGATTTTGCTGTCAGATCTAACAGTAGGGCCTTTTGCCAAGCCAAAATATAAGCTTTTATATGATAGGCAGGCGTAGGAAATTGCCAAACTGTTCACCACTGCTGGAGAATATGGTTTTGCTAGAATGAATTGCACCATTTCATAAATGTTAGGGTGGTAGTTGAGGATTTTATTTCTGGAAATTTGGTTGCTATTTGTGGACTGATCTATTTCAGGATGGAACAAGGAACACTTGCGAGCATTTGAACACGAATAGAACTTCTGGTTATATTCAAACTTTCTACTTTGAAGCCTACACCTAGCCAAAGTTTTCACACAAGTTTAGCATTGGCCCCAGACTTGTATGGATATTGCCTGAGTTTGAAAGTCTGATATTCTTCGATGGGATCAGACAGAAAGAGTGTTTCTATGGTTTGATCCCAGCAGGCGTAAAGATGATTGCAGGCTGGTGTCAAACACTTTTGAAAGCAATAAATAACGGAATAACACAGTTGGAGGGGACCTTAGAGGTCTTCTAGTCCAACCCCCTGTTTACGAAAGAGACCTTATACCATTCCAGACAACTGACTGTCCAACCTCTTCTTAAAAGCCTCCAGTGATGGAGCACTCACAACTTCTGAAGGCAGCTTCTGTTCTGTTTCTGATATTGAAATATTTGAGAATCATGTCCTACGATTCACTACATAGGACATACCCAATCCCCGCAACCATTCTTCATACGTATTAGCTTCCAGCTCCCTAATCATCTTTGTTTCTCTTTTCTGCACTCCAGGCTGCGCAAGAACACAAGGTATTGCGAACAACACAAGGTAGTGAGAGGATGGGGGGAAAGGGCAGGGGGGAACTTGCCCCACTTGCCCCACGCGCCTCCCCTGGCCAGCGGGCTGCTTCTTCCTGTTTCTTTCTTCTTCTGTTTTTGTCTGCATTGGGAAATAGACTTGGTAGGTGAGTGGATGGGCTCTGGAAAATCTCTTTAAAGACTTCAGAGCCCTCTACTGATCTTGGCATCAGGAAGTGAGCCAGATTAAAGGGGCGTATAAAGTTGCTTCCACCCCCCTGCCTCATGCACAGTACTATAAGGTAAAGGTTCCCCTCACACATATGTGCTGGTCATTTCTGACTCTACAGGGGGTGCTCATCTCTGTTACAAAGCCGAAGAGCCAGCGCTGTCTGAAGACATTTCCGTGGTCATGTGGCCGGCATGACTAAATGCCGAAGGTGCACGGAACGCTGTTCCCTTCCCACCAAAGGGGTCCCTATTTTCCTACTTGCATTTTTTACATGCTTTCAAACTGCTAGGTTGGCAGATGTTAGGACAAGTAATGGGAGCTCACTCTGTTACGTGATGCTAGGGATTCGAACCATCGAACTGCCAACCTTCCTGATCGACAAGCTCAGCATCTTAGCCATTGAGCCACTGCGCCCCTTGAGCCACCATGTCCCTCCACAGTACTACAGAGAGAGCTAAGATATCATCTTCCCTCATCCACCCTCCTAATTCTGATCACAGTTTGATCAAGGTGATGGACAGCTTTAAAAAAAAACCCATTTTCCATTTTTATTACAATCATCTTTTAAGAAATGTTCCATTCTCTATTGTGCATTTAGGGTAGCCTCTCTTCCTTCCTGCTTTGGAGCTGTCTCTATGGGGTGGTTTTGGCCTCATTTGCTTGCGAGGAGATGAGGCTACGATCCTTTCAAAGACACCCATCAAAAGGGCCAAAGAGAGGTAAGCTCCCTGCCGCACTTCCTTCAGTAACCATTTCAATTTGTTGCACTGTAATTTGCTTTCTGAGTTTTTCAAAAGAGAAGAGAATTTTGCAGAAAGCGTTCTTGGGGACTGTGATCTTGCATTATTTAAGTAATGAGATCATTATGCCATCTTCTTGGTGACATTCCACAGCTTCTCTGGCTTTCTAGGTTTCTGTTCGATCCCAAGGGAAGTGATTAAAAGGAAATGCTTCTTTTGCAAAAAATAAAAATAAAAGAGAAACCATTTGCCGAGAAATTGGATAGATGATCCTGAAAGGATGCCGAGACCCTAAAACCATGATGGCGAATCTATGGCAAACGTACCAGAGGTGGCCAGCAGAGCCCTCTCTGTGAGCATACGAACCATCGCCCCAGCTCAACTGTGCCATGCGTGTGTGCGCACCTCCCACCTGCCCACTGGTCTTCAAGTCTCTGCTGGGCATGCATGGGGGGCAGGGCCGATGTGCAGGGGATGTATGTGAATGCATGGGGATGCATGCATGGGGAAGCAAGCACATGCACAGGAACATGCATGTATTGTGTTTTGGGAACGCATGTGCATGCTTTGGGCACTTGGTGCCAAAAAGGTTAGCCATCACTGCCCTAGAAAGAGTGCAGAGAAGAGAAACTAAGGATCTGGAGGCTAAATCATAGGATGAGCGGTTGAGGGAGTTAGGTATGTCAAGCCAATCAGAAGGAAGGATTGGGGAAGGGGGACTATTGTCCAATATTTCAAGCGCTGTCACAGAGAAGAGGGGATTGACTTATTCTCTAGAGCAGAGATCCCTAACCCCTGTAAGAAAGGGTTTATGGCAGTGGTGGGATTCAAAAATTTTTACTACTGGTTCTGTGGGCATGGTTTGGTGGGCGTGGTGTGGCTTGGTGGGCGTGGCTTGGTAGGCGTGGCAGGGGAAAGTTACTGCAAAATCCCATTCCCTCCCAGCCCCACTAACCTGCTTTCCATCTCCATTCTCCTGTTCAGGGCAACAAAAGAAGACCCAACCAATTAGGTGGGACTCAGGAGGCGGAGAATGGATGGGGGCGGGGCCAGTCAGAGGTGGGATTTGCCAGTTCTCCGTACTACTCAAAATTTCCGCTACCGGTTCTCCAGAACTGGTCAGAACCGGCTGAATACCACCTCTGGTCTATGGCAATTCACCATGACCAACTCACTGCAGGACAACTCGGCACCACCAACTCAGCACAGGACAATTCATTGTGGGACAAAAGTTAAACTAATATCAAAGAAATGGTGGAATACTGTAGAATCATTAAAGAAAGGGTGCAAAGGAGGGACAGAATGAAATTTCGAATGGCAAAAAATAAAATATTCTTTTATTTATTTTAAATAATTAAATAGAATTGTTCAATTTGCCCCCAGTGAGTTGTCCCATGGCAAGTTGACCACAGAGAGTTGGCTATGGCAAGTTGTCCCATTCTCTGTTAGGAACTGGGAAGTGAGCAGTGGGCAAGCAAAACTGCAAGTGAACTTGGCTGTGCCAAGTTCCCACCCCCTGCCCAGCTTGTGGAAAAATTGTCTTCCACGAAACTGGTCCCTGGTTCCAAAAAGGTTGGGGATCACTGCTTTAGGGCACCAGAGGGCAGGACATAAGGCAATGAGTGGAAGCTTGTTGAAGAGAGAACCGGTCTGCCTCCCAAAATCATGGGTGCCCCATCACAAAAATAGACTGGGCAACCATTTGACCGAGATGGTATAAGGGTTTTTTTTTTTGACCAGAGGGTTGGACTAGAAGATCTCTAAGATCCCTTCCAACCCTCTGATGCTATGTTCTATGAATTCTTGGTCAACATTTGCAAGGAGTTTCAAAGGAAGCAAAAAATTGCAATCTGTAATCTTCCATTTCTGACCTTGTTCTTTTTATTTTCTAGGCCTGCCTTTTAAAGTTTTATTTTGTTAGTTTAGCTTGGGCATAATTAATTGCCTTTCCCCCACCCTAAAAGCTCCATTATTGGTGCGCAGAAGGACCAGCAGCTGTAATGTTTCATGTGTAGCTCACGGGCTTATCAGTGGGAGAACAATGCTGGTCTAGAGTTGGTTTTTATCATTGTCAATAGCAACCATTGGCATTTTGCTTGCAATCGATGCAATGAAGAGAAAATAACATCATCCAGAGCATCCCGGGGGAAGGGATCCAAATGGCAACCCTATTTATACGTGCTACATTTCCTGCTCTGGCATCACCTGTGCAAATAATCCAGTTGATTTAGTGAACCAACATATCATAGAACTCGGGTTTACTTCTGTGCTCAGCTGCTGTCAGGGTGTGATGACCCAGAATATATCAGAAATATAACAAAACCCAAAACATAACTAAAAGTCCTTTAATGCCTTCAACTTGGCTTCACTGTTTAATTGTTCACAGTGGAGGAGTCAAAATAACATTTCAAAGGCAAGAAACACAGTTCACATTCAAAGAGCTGATAACGAAGCAAAAACCGAAAACAAACCGCACTGAATTAAGTTCCTGGCAGACCAGGATAGATAATTGCCAACTTCAGGAAGATAATCAGGTACAGTCCATTGGAAGAGTGCCAACCAAGATAAACCTTCTTTAGGAATAAAACACTAATTTGTCTCCAGCATCTGTTAGCATGCAGGTCCAAACTCCTATGCAAATCTCCCACCTGCAGCCCATGAAGAGGATCATGGCCCTCTCCTCCTGAGTAGACCATGTTTTACCCTGATCCTCTCCTCCCTGTGTGCCCTAGGATGGATAGGGGATGGGCCTGCCTCTGCCCTTCCCCAGCCTCCTCCACCACCTCTGGAGCCACACTTCCACTCCCTGTTTGCTGTTCCCCCTCTCCCTCAGAGTCAGTCTCCACCAGGGGCATGACACAGGGAGATGTGAGCCCTGTCAATCTTTTTGGAGATCAGCATCCATATTAAGCACTGAAGAGCCTTAAGTGAAGCAGACTTTTTTTTTTAAGTACTTTCCAGCTGATAGATTTTATCACTTTGGATGAGATATCCTTGTTGTGAATGAGCTGTAGATTTCGGCACACATTCCAAACAACTTGTACTGCTGTTTTCTTTATCTTCCCTGTGGTTTTCCTTCTGGGCCCTATGTTTGTAAATGGCACAATGGTTAGAATGCAGTATTGCAGATAAATTCTGCCGACTGCCAACAGTTCAATTGTCACCACTCAAGATTGACTCAGACTTACATCCTTACAAGGTCGGTAAGATTGTTGGGGGCAATAGGCTGACTCTGTGAACTGCTTAGAGAGGGCTATAAGGCACTACGAAGCAATAATATAAATATAAATATAAATATAGCTTTATATATATATATAAAGCTTCTCCTCCAGTAACATTGAACTGCAAACCAGGGCATACAAAACCTTCGCCAGACCAATTCCCAAATACAACTCATCTGCCTGGAATCCACACTGTATAATAGACATTAATAGAATTGAGCAAGTCTAGAGATGTTTCACGAGAAGAGTCCTCCACTCCACTGCTCGCAATAGAATACCTTATGCCATCAGGCTTGAAATTTTGGACCTGGACAACCTAAAACTATGCCGCCTATGGTCTGACCTAAGTTTAGTACACAAAATTGTCTGCTACAACATCCTACCTGTCAACGACTACTTCAGCTTCAACTACAATAACACAGGGGCAAATAATACATACAAACTCAAAGTAAACCGCTCCAAACTCGATTGCAGAAAATACGACTTCAGCAACAAGTCAAGGCCTGGAACTCACTCCCTGACTCTGTTGTTACATCCACAAAACCCCCCAAAACTTTAACCTTAAACTGTCTACCATGGACCTCACTCCATTCCTAAGTGGTCTATAAGGGGGTGTGCATAAGTGCAACCGTGTGCCTACCGTCCCTGTCCTACAGTTCCCATTTATTTGTACTCATTTATTATGTATATATTTATAGCTGTTTATGCTTATATTTTTATATGGTATGTTCATACTTATACTTGTTTTTTCATACACACTTGACAAACTAAACTAAACTAAACTACCGTGTTTCCCCGAAAATAAGACACTGTCTTATATTTTTTTTGGGCTCCCAAAAACACACTAGGTCTTATTTTCGGGGTAGGTCTTATTTTTCGGGTAGGTCTTATTTTCGGGGAAACACGGTAACTAACTAACTAACTAAATAAATAAATAAATAAATAAATAAATAAATCTAAGTGGTATTGCTGTGAGAGACCTGGATGAAGGCTGATTGGCCAGTGGTCTTTCTTTGCTCAATGATTGAGAGAGACAGTTGACAATGTGTCATCGTGAAGGTGGTTATACAAATGGTTTAGCACTCAGGTGTAAAGCAAAAATTTGAGGTTGCAACTATATTTTGTATTCTAGGGAAGCGGAAAAAAGTTGGAAGTCTGTTTTTTTTTCCCCATTCCCTCTTACCTTGCACCCTTCTGCCCTTCTTTTCCATTCCCTAGGCTCTTACCAGGTGTGAAAGACCAGGTCCACACGTGAAGGTTCAGTTTAACTGATTCGTTGCTGAAAGCCTGTGCACCATGTTGCCGGGCGTTTCTGAATGACCTGCTCTTTGTGTGAATGCTTTTGCCATTTGGTTCAATGAAATAGGTCATTTTGTTTTTAAAGGGTGCATTTCTGGCTTGATTGTATATTCTTATAATTATGAGTCACTGTTGCACTTGCTGCTACGCAAATACTGTGAATAATACTTCTTTATTGGCTTAACAAATAAATAACGAGGATGGGCAAAGAGGAGACAAAACAGATTTTTATCTGTGAGTGAAAGGACCTGGTTGTCTTTGCTCTCGTGTCGTGAATCTAACTCAAATCACGTTAAGCTTCCACATTGTCCTGGCATCTCCGTGTTGAACAGCAGTTTGCTCTTAAGAGTTCCCACTTCGGAAGGCAATGCCTAGCGGGCTATTCTGCCAGGATAAATATATTCCCACCATGAGGTGTGCCACCTTCTCAACAGCTTCTGCAGTCGTGTCCAGAGAGGCAAGGTGTTATCTGCAGCAGCCAGCTAGTGCCCCACTGATCTCCGTGCCGTGCTGTGATCAGATTGTACTTCCCAGCAAGAGAGGCTGAAAATGATGGTGATTGAAAACTCAGCAGTAGGAAACAGATTTTTTCCCCCAGCAGAATGCAACGGTGACGTTTCAGGGGAGAAAACAACAAGCTGGGGGGGAACAGAAGTTGGTGTGAAAAAACACCCCGTGAATTAGGCAAAAGCTAGGAGCATGACCAATCGGCTGAAACTGATCTCAAAGAGATTTGCATGAAAACAATGGATTGTACCAATAAAGAATATTTGTAGCTCAGGGTTGAAATAAGGGGTCCTTCATGCTCTCTGAGCTTGGTTCTTTTCCTGCAGACATTTCATGACCTGACCAGGAAACATCATCAGTGCTAGTAAGGAGTGTGGTTTGTTATCAGTTTATAGTCTTGGTGGCTTGCCCTGTCAGTGGGGGTGATCTTAAGAGATCCTTTGCTTGAGCTGTTTGATGTTGGCTTCTTTGGCAATTTCTTGACTGGGGTCTTGTTTACTTGATTGTTGGTTGGATGTTAATCTGTATGATGACCTGGGTGCTGATCGCTGGTGGAAAAATGCTTGGGTATCCTGCAATCCCAAATAAAGAATGATCGATTGGTAGGAAAACAGGGTGGAGAATTTTCCTGCAGACTTTTTTTCGTTTTCCCAGGGTCTCTGATCTGTGGGGTTTAAAATTATGAGTTTGGTGGTCCCTGAGGTCCAAAAGGTTGGTGACCCCTGGTTTAAAGAGTTTGTGGTAATGAGTTTCTCCTCAGAACAATCCTGTCAGAAAAGTTGGGTGAAAGATGTTGTGGCTATTGGGACTTGGTCTTCTTATGAACTCCATGAAGGAGAAGAAATTTAGATCTTTTTTCAGTGCTAATCTAACCCTCAAAGCACCCGGAGAAAGAAATAATTCTTCCAAGCTAGAAAACAAATAATGGCAAAATTCTCCTGGGAATGCTATGGTTTCCTGGAATTTCATGAATGATGAAGAAGACAAAGTGAATGTCATATGTGGATGCCTTGTGTTTCATCGTTTCCTGGAATGTGCTGGGATGGGAAACTTTTGAGAAAAGATTACAGAATCTTGATGTTGCAGGATGGAAAAGCAAGAACATCAGCCCAGAAACCAAATGTAGATTAGTCTGTGTCAGAAAGTAGAACTTTCTGGAGTTACTATGCAGTTTACAAATTAGTAGAGTTTGATGGGGTGATCAAACCCACCAATGACAGGGTGGCATTGAGCACCTCACTGTGATACTGTAGGACACGCCCCTAAGTATAAAAGGGCTGTCAACTGTCATTTTCAATGGGAGAAAGAAAATGAGGAGATTCTAAGGAGATCAGAGATACTGAGAAGATCCAAGACTCTGAGGAGATATTAGGATCTGACAGACTGAGGTCTGTGTATGAGAAGATATAGCAAAGAGATCTGAGAGAAGATCTATAACCTAAAGAGAAAGGACTTTCTAAAGAGGTTAGCTATATCTAAGAAGAGGTTATGAGAGGAAGAACTGTGAATCTCTCATAGTGACTTCTAGTTCCTTGAAGGACTGTTTAAAAGGAACGAAAGAAGAAAAGACTCTGTATATATTTAAGAATAATATATTTATTGATTATTCTGTTATAAATAAATCTGTTTTTGATCTGACACAACTTGGCATTGCAATTTATTGAATGACTCTGTGAAATAGATATAGGTTTAAAGATCCAGGCCAAATTCAATTAATATTATTTAACAGTCTGCTCTATCATGTTCCCATAGCTGTGATAGTTGGACTTTAAAAAAGCAAAACAGGAAGAAAATTGACTTATTTGAGCTGTGGTGTTGGAGAAGTCTCCTTCATATTGCTTGGACAGTAAAGGTGAGTAACAAGCAAGGACTGAAGCGCATATTACTAGACATGTCACTGGAAGGCAAAATTGTGAAATTGTGTCTCACTTACTTTGGCCATGTCATGTGGTGGAATTCACTGGAAAAAGCAATTATGCTTGGAACAGTAAGCGGTAAAAGAAAACCAGGCCACCAAAGAACTCAGTGGCTGGACACCATCAAAGTTGATACCAACCAGAGCATAGGACAACTCGAAGTAGTAGTGCAAGATTGGAAGATGTGGGAGACCTGGCCCATAGCACCGCCAAGATTCAGACATGACTGAATGGACAACATCATCATCATCCTTGATGTAGTGCGAAGTGTGAGAAAGAAACTTAAAAGAACCCCACTTTGATCTCAATACTAAACAACCCATTCCTCTTTGGATCATTGTTTCAGAGATATTTTCTTCCCAGATTCCTCAAGGCCTTCAACAATGATAGAGCATGTGACACACTGTCTTCCATGGAAAAAGTTGAGATACAATTCAGAGATGTACCTGCCTTGGAAGTAGCCCGTGTTGAACTGTATACTGCAGCCAAACAAACAGCATAGGAGATCTTTTATGGCATTTTGTATCATGTCATAAATGGCTTTATGATAATGTTTATATCATAAAATGTTTTTATAGAACTTGCCAAGCTTCAGTTCTGTGGGAATCATGGGTCACAGATTTTAGATGCATTCTGTAAATTAGCTCATTTGAGGTTATTTGATTCAACATATTTTGCCCTAAGAGCCACCATTTTGTTCAGTTGAATGTTACAAGAATCAGAATTTTAGTAGCATATAGATAAGATGGGCCTTCAGGATTCTGTTATGCTATTTTAAAACAACAAAGAGGATTCTGGAAATACCATTTTTCCTGTTTCTTTACCTGGATTACTAGCTGACCATCTTATTCTCACACTACCATGATAGTTTGGCTCACATCACCTAAACATGAGCCAGCAGTGTGCAGCGGCAGCCAAAAAGGCTAATACAATTCTTGGTCGTATAAACAGGGGCATAGAATCAAAATCACATGCAGTATTAGTACTGCTTTATAAAACTTTAGTTAAGACCACACTTGGAATATTGCATCCGGTTTTAGTTACCACTTTACAAAAAAAGATGTTGAGAAGAGCAACTAAAATGATGTCAATCCTGGAGATTAAGACATATGACAAATGGTTACAGAATTTGGGTAGAGCAAGTGGAAGGAAAAGAAGAATTAAGGGTGACATAGCAAAGGTACATTATTTGAGGGGCTGCCACAAAGAAGAGGGGGTCAAATTATTCTACAAAGAGGGCAGGGCAAGAAACAATGCATAGAAACTAATCAAGGAGAGAATCAACCTGGAAGTAAAGGGAAACTTTCTAACTGTGAGGACAATTAACCAGTGGAACAGCTGGCCACCATCAGAGGTGGAAGTTTCATCACAGGAGGTTTTTAAGATGACACTGGACAGTCCCTTGTCTGATATGGTATAGGGCAGAGGTGGGCAATTATGGCCCCTTTACAGCTTGTGGACTTCAACTCCCAGAATTCCTGAGACGGCACAATCATGGCAATTCCTGGGCATGGCTGGGACAGGAATTCTGGGAGTTGAAGTCCACAAGTTGTAAAGGGGCCATAATTGCCCACCTCTGGTATACGGTCTCCTGCTTGAGCAGGGGGCTGGACTAGAAGACCTCCAAGGTCCCTTCCAGCTCTACTGTGACATCTGGAAGACTCCCCCTTTGTGTGTGGGTCCATTTGAGTAAGGCACACCACCTTGAATACCTAGCTTTCCCTGTAGGCAAGGTACAGATTTACCCATGAAAAATAGATCTGTCCTCCATTTGAAATATTCTCAGCTACTTGCCATTTCAGCAGTAAGGTTGGAATTCCATCCAAGAACAGCATATGCTGACGGAACGTCTTCAAATGAGGAGGGAAGAAAGTCCTCTGAGAAAAATATATTTGGAGTTAAACACTGCTTGTCAACCACTTTGTTGAAACGGAGCCATTTTAGGAAGATGAAAGCGATCTGGTCAACGGGCTTTAAAATAACATTGGGTATTTGTTCCAAAATTGCTTGCTTGTTCCACAGATGGTAGGTTCACTCTATGAAATTGTATTTTTAGATCACCCACACAGTCCAGAAAGATACTGACATTAAGAGAAAGACATCGATAGTGAACAGTGAGAGGGCGAGAATGATAAATACTTTCCAGACATTTAATTGCCAAAAAATGTAGTGAGGATAATAGGCAATTCCCAGCCTTGACACAATCATCTGAAAGAGATTTTGGGAAGGGAAGGAATAGATGCGATTGTCCCGAGTTCTGTGCACGGAGAAGACCTTATGCAAAGTGCTCAGCATTTGTTAGATGTCAGCCTAACAAGCTGCCATTTTTCATTTGGAAGCTTGAGGCTGCCACATTCAGTGCCAGGGAATTTGGGAGGGGGATTTCATAGTGGGAGAGAAGATTAAACACAACAACGTTCTTTCTCAGAGAATCAAGGACATGTTGCCCTGCACCTGGAGGGAGTGACTGGGAGGATGTCTCCAGTTGGGATGAAGACTTGATTGGACCATGGATGGACTGATGGGTGCAGCAGGGGATGGATCTTGGATTTCTCTTTTGGGAAGGGAAAAGCTGGAACTCTCAGATTCGGGTTTTCACAGATGTGCCAGCATGACAACTCCAATAAAATGGAACTGTCAGGTGAAGCTCCATTCAAAATCCAAGGAAGAAAAACTTAGACTCCATTGTGGTAAAGAAAAGGACTTTGACTGAATCTGAAATGGTAGCATCAGAAGAATACAATATCTGAGGCGATAGGCGTGAAAATCACATATAGAAAGTTACCCCGGGTTCCCAGCCCCAATAGTTCAAACTGGCCAGCCAATCTGAGGTGTGTATAATGTCATGTGGGGCATCTTCAGGTGGAGTTTCACACATCTGGTATGCCAAGACGGTGGGCCTTGGCCTAGAGAGATAAGAGGCTACATCTACGCAGTAATCAACATCCCAACTTTTACATTTCACAAACTTAAACCTCCAGCACCCTTCCCCCTCATGAAGCCCAATTATTCTTCCTTCCCCCCGCTCCCATTTCTATGGCAGCTGGAAAGACAAGCAGAAGAAGGATACTTGGCAGCTGACAGGAACTTGTCAGGAAGATTGTTGGGGGCAATAAGCTGACTTTGTAAAAATGCTGCTTGTGGGGTGCCAAAAGCCCTAGTAATAAGCAGGCATATACAATAGAATGAAGGCTATTGCTGAGCACATTGGATTGTGCTCCAAAGATTGTAAGCTGCACTGAGTCTCCGGAGAAGGGCGGCATATAAATGCAATTAAAAAAAAAACTTTGAGGAATTGATTGTCTCGGAGTTTATTGGTTTGGAGTTAGTTAGTTGGAACGCTGACGTTAACCTGAATCTGAAAGTTCCAGGTTTTCCCTTTCCAAAAGAGAAATCAAAGATCCATCCCTTGCACCCATCAGTTCATCACATGACCCAACCAAATCTTCCTCCCAACTGGAGACGAAGCAATGATACAAAAGGACTTTTGGCTGCCTCTATGTTTGTAAATTAAAACCCTTCATGGATAGACTTGGTTACCTGAGAGACACCATTTTCCCCAGTATATCTGCCCACCTGGGAGGTTTGGGAACTGGAGAATATCACAAAATACAATGACTTCCAAATACAGGTAGCCCTCAACTTATGATCACAATTGAGCCCAATATTTCTGTTGCTAAGTAAAACATTTGTCAAGTGAATTTTGCCCTGTTTTACAACCTTTCTTGCCACAGCTGTTAAGTGAATCACTGCATGATACCATTAATATCATGGTTGTTCAGTGAATCTGGCTTGCCCATTGACTTTGGTTGTAAGAAGGTTGCAAAAGGAGATCATATGGCCCTGGGACACTGAAATTGTCATAAATATGAGTCAGTTGCCAAACTTCCAAATTTTGATCGCAAGACCATGAGGACACTGCATCGGTTGCAGCTGTGAAAAATGGTCATAAGTCACTTTTTTCAGTGCCGCTGTAATTTTGGATGGTCACTAAATGAACTGTTGTAAGTCAAGAACTGCCTGTAGAAGTAGAACAACTGTGGCAAAAGAAAGCAAAGATGGTTCCAATACTCGTAGAGTCCCTGGATACAATCCCAAAACAACTGGAGCATCACTTGAACACTATCGGAATTGACAAACTCCCCATCAGTCAATTGCAGAAGGCAGCTTTACTCGGAACAGCTCACATCCTGTGGCAATACTTTTAACACCATCAAACAGTAACAACTGTCTATCCCAGGTCCCTGGGAAGGCTTGAAATGCCAACTCCAATCTAAACATCTGGCAGACTGTGCAACCAACCATAACAATAGCAGCTATTATTAGTTGTTGGATTTGCAGTGGCTCGCACGTGTCACTCAACATGTGAAATAAATGGCCTTTAGTCTAATCCATCCTCAAGACTCTTAAGCTTTGTATGAAAAGATCTGATGGGTTGATTTTTTTTTCTTTCAAAGAAGAAATCCACTGAAATATAGTACCAAGAATTGTTTCAATAATTTGGACATTTTTTAAACTATCCTTTTCTTGGGTCTTTTGCTGCAATGGACCAAAAATATGAAGAAATAAAATAATATACTGTATATATTTATTTATATGCAAGAAAAGGGAAGACTTAATGATCGATCCCTAGACCTCTTCAAATCTTAAAAACATCTAGTGTCTGAATACAGTCTACAGCAGCAATCTTCAAGAATGGCATGGGGTCTCCTGCAGTGGTGAGATTTTTAAAAAATTTACTACCACTTCTGTGGGCATGGCTTGGTGGGCTTGGCTTGGCTTGGTGGGCTTGGTTTGGTGGGCGTGGCAGGGGAAGGATACTGTAAAATCTCCATTCCCACCCCACTCCAAGGGAAAAATAGTGCAAAATCCCCATTCTCTTCCCATCCCACTAACCTGCTTTCCAGCTCCGTTCTCCTGTGCAGGGCAACCAAAGAAGACCCAGCCAATCAGCTGGGACTCAATGGGAGGCAGAGAAGAGATGGGGTGGGGCCAGTCAGAAGTGGTATTCCAAATTACTCAAAATTTCCGCTACCGGTTCTCTGAACTATTCAAAATTTCCGCTACCGGTTCTTCAGAACTGGTCAGAACCTGCTGAATACCAGTTCTGGTCTCCTGCTTGTACAGGGGTTGGACTAGAAGACATCAAATGTCCCTTCCAATAAATGCTTATAGGACTTCTCATAATCATTGCAAAAATAGGAATGAGTTGGAAAACATCTCACCACAATTTCAGAACAGCTTGGTTGCGCCAACTTACAGTCCCTAGTAGCAATCATAGAAGCGATTCCATTTCATTCATAAAATAATCTTTTATCTCTAACAATACAACACTGGCTCTTTCATCCTAAAATTATGGAAACCTGACACAAACCAGGAATAAACAGATAAAAATAGACAAAGGTATCTCTGAACAAAGGACAATTTCTGCATTATTTAACAATGACTTGCTATGTTTTCTGCACATGGCTTGGACAGAAATGACAATGTTTTGAGCCAGTCTTAAGCCCCATCAGTTTGCTGATTAAGGCATCAGGCTAGAAACCAGAGAAATTAGTTCTGCCTTAGGCAGAAAGCCAGCTGGGTGACTTTGAGCCAGTCACTTTCTCTCAGCCCTATTTATTAAATGGGACTTATATGCGCCCCATCTCGAGGACTTCGAGTAACACAATAAACAAACACAATAAATATTTTTAAAGAATTAAATTAATGGTCCCAATTAATACAAAACTTAAAAAC
>CM019161.1:6586170-6609402 GCA_009733165.1 Naja naja
GCTCAAAATACCTTCAAGTTACCTGATCTAAGCAGATGCCAAACTGAGATACTGAAAGGACATAAGTAAGTCAGATTGACACTGCTTATTTGCCCCATTAGGTGGTTAAAAAAAGAAACTCATTCAGTACTTTAACCCATAATTAAGTCTTGCATGACAACATTTTTATCATGCCCCAGTCTCATTTACTATGAAATTTTCTTCATTGTTTTCCACAGCATATATTAGTTCCCCCAAAAGCATTCAGTTCAAACTATAATTCCTTTATTTTTTATGCATAGTGAAAACAACTCACAAGCAATAAATTGCTTGATGAGCAAGCAGGAATTAAAAATATTTATTTCCTTTCAATCAAATACAATTGTAAAAATCAAAATGAACCTTGTAAAATTGATTGCCATTCCTTAGTAACTTGTTACAGACTATACTTAGTTATAAACACTTCTTATAATCTAATTTATAAATACTTCCTGTTTCTTCTTGAGATTCCCTTAAGATTATTTTAGCTCTGTGAAATAAGAAATCCAATTTAATCTCTCTAAGGAATATCATTTAATTAATTATCTTGTAGCCAAATAGATAATTCTGCTGATTATTTGGACAAACAATGTTGCTTCATCTGCCATTTAAGAGACTTATAAACTCATGCAGTATGTAGTAATGTTTACTTTTTTTTCTTTTCAGCCTATATATACCACAGAGAATTGCTCATTTGAAGAGGAGATACGTCCAGATGGCTACAATACCTACAAGTCAAAGAAATATGGAATCTTGGTGTCTTTAAGTAATGCCAGGCAAAGACAACAATACAAAGGAAAAGACTTCCTTCCATTGTCTCATTTCCTACCTATGATGAACACTGTGCCAGTGGAAACTACAGATTTTGGAGAATATAGTGATACCAGGCAAAATTTGGAATCTGGTATTTTTCATCAACCAGTAGAAACTGACAGCATGGATCCCTTTGGTATCACTTCTGAAGTATCCTTAGTACAAAGTCCTAGTTTTGGTTAACAAACTTCTGTTTCGTTAATTAGATTTTATAGAGATGTTGTCAAGAGGTTAGGATTGTATTTGTTAAGTGATAACTTAAAACATAATGTGTACATATGATACCACCTTCAAAGCAATACTAATTCCAAGAAAGCTATACTCATTCACCCTCTTTTCTCTCATCTGTAAAATAGCTAGAAAAGTTCCTTCTAAATGTTTTATTTAGAATGAGAAATTTTCAAAGCCTGCAGAATTTCTTTTGCTTTGGAAGATTTTTGAAAAGATAAACCCATAAAAACTTTACTGCTTCATTACTTCCGATTACCTCTGAGTCTCAATAACTGCTGTTCCTTCAAAGAATGGGTAATTCCTGTTCTTTCAATGTATTTCAACAGAATAGTTTTAGAAATAAATTAGCCACAACTAAGTAAACAAAAGGGAGTTATACATTTTGATACATACTATGTTTTGCAGACTTCTGTGTTTTAAGGAAATTGGCTATTGGAGGGTAATTATCATAATTAAGGTAATATAAACTTCAACTAATAGGAGAAATTAAATAAAGCTGTCATGTTTCATTAGCAAGACAATATTTGCTGCTACATGGTATAAAGCAGGTGTCAAACTCACGACGACCGTCACATGACATATTGCAACTTTTTCCCCTTCACTAAAATGGGGTGCGTGGCCAGTCGTGACTCATCCGCCCATGGGCTGCGAGTTTGACACTCCTGGTATAAAGACTTTCCAGTGATGTGAGTTTGCTCAGGAACAATTGCGACTGTGTGAAGAGCTAATTTTTGAAAAACAAAATTGGTTAGGCAGCTATCTGGGAAAGCAAGGAAAAAGTGATGCAGACAAATCCTTTTGATTTCTCTGTAGATTGACAACAAATGTTTATTTTGCTTACTGAACAACGTTTAAAACTAAAACGTGTGCTTCTTTAGACATGCCAAAAATATAAAATCTATATTCAGTTTTAATCATTCACTTACATATTGGATAATGTTGTCCAGACTTTCTACCACAATTATTTTTTTTCAATGAAAGTAACATTAATTCTCAATAAATATAGATGACTACTTTTTCTCCCAATCAGTTACTTTCCTGTTGTGCTATGACTGAAATTACCAGAGTTCTCAGACACTGCCTGCTTCATCTCAGTAGCTCCATTTGAAAGAAGGCAGGCCAATTAGATAAAAGCTGCCATTTCATATAGCTGATGCTTTGGATGTAGTCCAGGCTGTTTTAAATTCCTACTGAAAGTGATGCAGTGTAATCCATATTAAAGTTAGCAACAGTTCCCAAAGGTGTTGTTCAAATGGCAATGGGACTTTCTTGGTTTTTTCCCTTGAAATGTTTTGCTTCTCATCCAAGAAGCTTCTTCAGAACTGAAGAAGCTTCAATGAGAAGCAAAACGTTTTCAAGGAAAAAAAAAAAGAAAAGACCAGTTGCCTTCGAACAGTGTCTTTCAAACAAGACCTTTGAGAAAACTGTGGTCCTGGATGATTGGGAACCTTCTGTATGACATTTTACAAGTTAAGATTTTAATAATTACATTTTGGAAAAAAATTGGGACATTATTCTTTTTAAAAGTTCTTGTATATAATATGGTTGTACAGAAATCAGAAGAAAACATTTTCTTCAACAAGCACTTCATTGTCAATGCTCTATTTATGATTAATTTATTAAACACATACATCTGTTTATTTTCTTACTGTATTTATACTTAAATGTATATTTATGTATTCCAATTTTGCCTTTTAAACACTGGATAAATATGTAGTGGATTTTTGTAATCATAAAATGGTAAAAACAAACAAACCTTTAAGAATTATGTGTAAAACTTTAGCTGTAGTGTGTAACATTTTAATAGAAATAAAATATAAAATGTGTCACCTGATTTCCTTTAACCGATAACACATGATTTAACCTTTTAAAACATTTTGCTAGTAAAAGTTGGATTTTGTGATTGGAACATATTTTGCAAATCAATCAAACATGCTTATAATTTTGTATTTATTTTGATTTATGCATTTGTTGCTCAGGTTCTAAAGAACTATCCAGCACATTGATATTGTGTCTACAAATGATGTCCCTGTAATGTAATGATTGTACCTTATCTCTCCTCTCTCTGAGGTCTCAGATGTTTTAGGTTTGCTGGATAATTTCAAGCACAATTGTTGCAATACTCATATATTTGCCTCTTTACAATAACGATTTTTTAGAATTTGAAAGGCAGTGATTCCATAAGATTTTTCTAGAGCAGGTTTGTATGGAAGATTGCCGCCACAGATTTATTTATCCAATTTATATAGTGGTCCATCCACCAAACCAATGACTCTTCTAGCCTGTAAACCTACCTTTCAATCCTGACAGGGCTCAAGATTGACTCAGCCTTCCATCCTTCTGAGGTCTGTAAAATGAGGACCCAGATTGTTGGGGTCAGAGAATACTGTAAAGCACTATGAGATGGTATCTAAGTCTAAATGCTATTACTATTGTATGACCTCACAATTCAAAGGAAGCCTGGAATATCCACAATGGATTAGTCAGTCGATGCAGTTGAGTAACATGTGGGAAATGTCTTAAAAATTCTGTTCTAGAAGGTTTTCCTGTCCTCCAGCCATGAGGTAACACTCAATTTCCTTTGATGTATTCACTAAAGACTACAAGATAAGATAAAGCTGAAGGGAATTTTCTGCATTGCAAGATCCATTCCTACTTTCATAAACACACATGTGTTCCAAGTCCTAGGTTATTTCTTTCCTTTAGGCAAGGACTGTATTGCCTTGAACTATAGATTAATTATTTTAAATGCCAGTTTTTAAATGTCATATTAAGAGGAAACTGAATGAAATTCAATTGCCAATTTGCCTTGTCCCCCCAAAATGCATTTCCCCTCCATTACACATATGATTATTGGACACAGAAGAGCCTAACTTTATTTTTGTAAGCCACCCAGGGTTGCTGAGAGCATGTGGGGCAGCCATATAAATTTTCTTAATTAAATAGCAAAATTAATATTACACTTCCTTAGCTATATAGAAATGAATCAGATTTAAAGTTTTAGTAGATAGTTTAAAAATGAAACCTGCACTATACAGATAGTTCTTGACTTCCAATAATTTGGTCAGCGACCATTCAAAGTTACAACGTCACTGAGAAAAATGACTTATGACCATTGCACACTTATCACACTGACGACCACTGCAGCATCCCCATGGTTTTGTGATCAAAATTCAGATGCTTGGCAACTGATTCATATTTATAACTATTTCTGGCAAGCGAAGTCAGTGGGAAACAGGCTTACTTAACAACCTTCTTATTAACTTAACAACTGCAGTGATTCACCTAGCAACGGTGGCAAGAAAGGTCTTTAAACAGGGAAAAACTCACTTAACAAGTGTCTTGCTTAGCCACATTAGCTCCATTGTCAAGGACTACTTGTAATGCTGAATATATTCTCCTATCAAGATAAGCTAAGGATGCATTCCATGCTCTCGCCTAGCATTTTATTTTTAATCGCTTTTCCCTAACTTTCTGTGAGGTTCCTAAGCAATGAAATATATTGTCTTTCCCTTTTTGCTTGCCTTGGTGCTCTCTGAGCTTATTGTTGGCTTGTAGACATTTCATTGCCCAACTAAGTAACATCATCAATGCAATGTCTGTAAGCAAAGGCACTGATAAATGTTTCCTAATTGGGTAACAAAATGTCTGCTGGCAAACAGCCAAGCTTAGAGAATACCAAGGACTTCACGGTTCAACTACATACAGTCTCTTTCTGCTTAGTCTTAATTTTTCACCATTATCAAAGGAGTTAAAACTTCCCTCTTCAGCTTGGCCTTTTAAATCTATTAATGCTTATTTTAATTATTGCTGCCTATTAAACGTAGCTTAGTGATTCATATTACTTTTTCTGTCTGGTGGTCGCAATGGAAGGAAGGTTACAAACTGCAACTATTAAACATGAGACAACAAATAAGTATTTCTTCTCTCTCCCTCCCTCTCATGCTTCTCATTTATTTATCAGATTTATGAAGACCCCAATCTCTAACTACTCAAATAGGTTTTCAAGAACACAGCAACATAACTGATGCAAAATAAAATACAAAACTGCCAAAATACATAATGCCCTAATAATCTTGTAAGTGGATCTAGTACGTGCAGAACAAGCAGGTTTCTGAGCCAAGTCTTTACAACTTTCAGTGAGGCTGCAAAAAGGGAGCACTTTTGCTTCAGAGCACAAGCCATTCCAGAACTGCTCCCACAAAATAGGCCTCCCTCTTCTCCCATCATACGTCTCAGTAGGTGGGGAATCCTCCACAGGCATTCTGTTTACTCAGAATGGGTGGGTTAAGCAGTCTTATAGATCCCAAATCCCTGAGCCATAAAGGGCTTTATAGGTGATAACCAGCACCCTGAATTGCATTCAGAAAGCTAATGCTAGCCAATGCGATTCCCACAGGAGTGGTGTTACATGGCAATAATGAAGTTGTCCAGTAAGCACCAGGGCCATGCTATTTTACCCCAGCTGGAGTTTCTGGGTGGTCATCAAGAGCAGCTTTGTGTAAAGCAAATTACAGTAAATCCAGGCATATGGGTGATCATTGGCAGTGCAGTACGTCTTCTATGGAAAGAAATCAACTGTGCACTGGATGGAGCTCCAGGCCATGGACTCCAGATACAGATCCCTTTTGAGAGCAGCTGTGAGAGCTCTGGACTCCAAAAATTATGGGCCTACTATCCATAGGAAAGTGGAACCCCTGAAAACCAATGTTGGTACAACCCCAGAACCAATAAGCTTTTTAAATAAATAGCTACTTTGTCTTGCTTGGGTTGAGTCTTGCTTGGGTATCCAAACTCTAAAAGACCTGGATCAAGACTCGGATTCTGACTACCATTGCAGGTAGTCTTTGACTTAAGACCACAATTGAGCCCAAAACTTTTCTTGCTAAGTGAAACATTCCTTAAGTGGTTTTTTTCTCTCATTTTATGACCTTTTCTGCCACAGTTGTAAAATGAATCACTGCAGTTGTTAAGTTAGAAACACAGTTGTGAAGTGAATCTGACTTCCCCACTGACTTTGTTTGCAAGGAGATCACCAAAGGTGATCAAATGACCCTGGGACACTGCAACTGTCATAAACATGAGTCACTTGCCAAGCATCCCAATTTTGATCATGTGATTATGGGAATACTGTAACGGTTGTAACTGGGGGGGAAAAGGAACATAAGTTACTTTTTTCAGTGCCATTGTAATTTTGAACGGTCACTAAATTAACTGTTGTATGTCGAGGATTACCTGTATTGGGAGCCACTTAGAATTTGGCATAGGATAGGTAGCGGCATAAATGTTTTAAATCAACAAATAAATACACAACTGGGTACTATCGGTTTGTTAATAATAGCTTACCCGGAACTGGCAGATTAACATGTAAATGTTAAGAAGGATGCTATACTGTAATTGCAGTTCCTGCTATTTATTTATTGATCCAATTTGCTTCTACATGATCACAATTTATTTATTTTACTTATTTATTAAATAAATATATATGGCTGCCTAACACATGGTGTTTCTAGAAGGCTTACAACCAGGGTGGGATTCAAATTTCTTAACAACCGGTCCTGTGGGCGTGGCCTAATTTGTGGGTGTGGCTTGCTGGTCACGTGACTGGGTGAGCGTGGCTTGGTGATCGCATGACTGGGTGGGTCAAAAGATAGAAATTCACTTTAACAATGCTCTTGGTGTGGGGTTGGACTAGATGACCTCTGAGGTCCCTTCCAGCCCTGGATTTCTGTGCTGTTTCAAGGCAACCTCTGAAGCTGTGTCTAGAGCCAGAGTTTGTGGTACTTCCTTCCTCTCCTTTTTCTTTCCCTCCCTCCCTCCCTCTATCCATCCATCCGTCCACCCATCCATCCATATCTCATTCACATTCCTTTCCCTTCCCTCTTTCTCCCTTTCTTTCTCCCATCCCTCCCTCTTTCTTTTTCTTCCTTTTAAGAGAGAGAGAGAGAGAGAGAGAGGAGAGAGAGAGAGAGCAAGCAAGCAAGCAAGCAAGCAAGCATCTCTATGATATTCATGGTATATTTTCAGCTGGAACCTCTTTCTACTTAAACCAGGGGTCCCCAAACTTGGCAACTTTAAGACTTGTGGACTTCAACTCCCAGAATTCTCCAGTCAGCTATGCTGGCTGGAGAATTCTGGGAGTTGAAGTCCACAAGTCTTAAAGTTGCCAAGTTTGAAGACCTCTGACTTAAACCTTAGTACAACACCCAGATATGTAAAGCCATTAAACATCTTGGATTAATCTTGAAACTTTTTGCATACTTGTATTTATACAGAAAGAATTTTATTTTAACACATATGGCTTCAATTCCAAAGCTACTTTTTATGAAAACCAAGTCAAGAAAAGGAGATTGGAAACAAAGCAAAGGTTAACCTTCTCATTCTTTCTAACCCTTTCTAAATGGCAAGTAGAAGTGAGCCTTTCTTGCCATTTTATTACCAAGAATTTACCACCACCTTCAAATTAAAGAGTTGCCTTCCAATAACAAAAACACAAGTTTACAAACTGCCTGAATTAACACAGCACATAATTTTGTATGTTAAACGAACCATAAAGTGGAAGAGGGAAAATATTTGTGAGAAATATTTTTTAAAATTACATTTATATGCAGCCCTTCTCCGGAGACTCAGGGCGGCTTACAATTTTGGGATGCAACCCAGTGTGCTCAGCAATAGCCTTCATTCCATTGTATATGCCTGCTTATTACTAAGCGGCATTTTACAAGGTCAGCTAATTGCCCCCAACAATCTTGGGTCCTCAATTTACCTACCCTGAGAGGATGGAAGGCTGAGTCAACCTTGAGCCTGGTGGGATTCAAGCCTACAGCAGTTGTAGGCAGCTGGAACTTAAGTGCAGGCAATTAACAGCCTGAGCCACCAAGGCTCTTCATTTACTACGTTTACTATGTTTTTGCTTGTCAAACTTAAAAGGCCATTGGACACTCCATAAAGGTTGTGACAGCAATAGAAGTAATGAAGCAGCAGCTAGGCAAAATGCTGAATAGTCTGAATTATGCTTTGGAAATTGTGTAATGTTATGCTCTGAAATTGAGCAAATGAATGAGACCTAAAAGGTAAGCTGTTCTCTTCAAAATCCACTCTGAACTTACCACGCTAAGCTTGGCATGAAAAAGCAGAGCAACTTACTAGTTTTGAAGAGGAGGATATGGAAGAAAGAAAGAAGATTGGCTCCAACAGTTTTAGGAGACTGCATAGTTTTGATTACCCAGAACATTCCCAAGGCAGGAATCAATACTATATTAGCTCCAAATGTTCTTTTTGCTAAACACTGAATCCAGGCATACTGGATGGCTGGCTGCTCAGGAGGCTGCAGGAAGGCCTCCTAGGCCCAAAAGGGGCCTAGCAAGCCTCCCTGGAGCCACTTGGGAGCAAAAATGGGGTTGGGGTGGCACCGGACCCCCACACACCCCTGTTTTCAGCCTAGCAAGCCTCTCTGGAGCCTCTTGGGAGCAAAAAGCGGGATGGGGGTGGCGTTTGGCCTGGCTAGTGGCCTAGCAAGCCTCCTGGAGCCTCTTGGGAGCAAAAATGGGGTGCGGAGCAGCTGGACCCCCCCCCCAACTCCCCGTTTTTGCTCCCAGGAGCCTGTCCTACCTGGTAGCCAGATGAGCCTCGTGGGGACTTCTGGGAGGGGCTGGGCAGGGTTTCTAATGGGAGCCCCCCTCCCATTAGAAACAGCTGCTGGGCAAACAGAGAAAAGCAGGATTCAACCTATACAAGCCTCTCCACGTGTTCCTCGGCAGAAGGCAAGTGGTAAGGGAAAGGCGACTGGCTGCGGCAGCAAAAGGCAAGTTGGTGGGGGAAGGCAAGCAGAGCTTCACTCACCCAGGAAGATCAGTAATGGCAGGGCGATAGCGGAAGGCAGGCAGCAATGGCTGGCCTGGCGGGCAAAAGCAGGCTGCAGGCATGTCGCACATGCGCACAATGTTGCACATGTGCAATAGGGACTGACTGGGCAGGGAGAGGAGAAGCGGGCGGAAAGGGGTGGGGCCAGCCAGGGGGCCATTTTACCGGTTCTCCGAGTTACCGGGACCCCTAACATCCGGTTCTATGGAACCGGACAGAACCGGTAGAATCCCACCCCTGCTTACAACAAGAGGTCTCCAGGCTTGGCAACTTTAAGACTGGGTCCTCAAACTTGGCAACTTTAAGACTTGTGGACTTCAACTCCCGGAATTCTGGGAGTTGAAGTCCACAAGTCTTAAAGTTGCCAAGTTTGAGGACCCCTGGCTTACAACATTAACAAATCAACACTATAAAACCCACCCACCCACCTTGGCAGTGACAAACACTACTGGTTCTCCAGAACTGGTCAGAACCTGCTGAATACCACCTCTGCTGGGGTCCCCAGGCCTGTTGACAGAACCATGTTTTGGGGCCTTCCAGAAAAGCAGCAAAGATTGGGGGGGGGGGGCTAACCTTATTTCCAAGAGAATGATATTCTAAATGAGGAAGGCACTACAGAGAATTTGGGTTCAATTCTGTTGACAGTCACTGTTATGTATGTAGGTTTAAATGTTATTGGTTTATTTGAATTGGTCTTGTAAAATGTCAAATGGTATTGGTTTAAATAGTGCGGGAAGAAACCCTGCACTCCCATTGGCTGCCCTACGGCTGCCGGCTATAAGAAGCAGCCGTAGCCTTACCCGGACGGGTCCATTCGAGCTGTTGTCATTAATAAAGTCTTTTGCTGGAATTCCTCGCGTCTGACTCTTCATGCAAACTTAACACTGGCGACGAAGGTGGGATTTCCCTGAAGAGAAGACGACGCGACGAACAAGCAACTGAGCGAGATGGCTGCGCTGAACACCCCCAGCACCGTTCGATCCGGCGACGGAAGACTGGGAATCGTATGCAGACCGGTTCCACATGTTCCTGGAAGGGAACGATCTCGCCGGCATCCCCGAGACGGAAGAGGGCGGTCTTTCTCACACACTGCGGTCCGGCACTTCAAAATGGCGAAGGCGTTGGCGGTGAGCAGCAGAATTGAAGGTAATAGAATGGCCCGAATTAGAAAGACTTTTAAGAGCCCACGCCCCACAAGTATCGTGCCTCATTAAGAGACACGAATTTTACCGCGGGGATCAAGGGGATAGCGAGAGTGTTAATGACTTCGTGGCAAGCTTAAGGGACATTGGGGTGCTTGTGACTTACCACCAACGTAGAAGAGGCCATGCGTGATCGGTTTGTTTTGGGCCTTAAAGATAAGATCTTACAAAGCAAACTGTTAATGAAACCAAAAATCACGCTTAAAGAGGCTATTGAAGAGGCTGTTTCAGCAGAAGCCACCAAGTCCTCAGCTGCGGCCATGAAAAAGATTAACAAGGCCCTCGAGCCAGGCCTCAAGCCATTCTGTGAGGGAAAATCCTCAACAACTCATTGCAAACAAATAGACTCTGATTCGGATAGCAGTGAGGAAGAAGAGGGATTTTTAAGCTCAGAATGGAGAAGAAAAGAAAAGACTCTGAGAAAAACAGGCAAGGATTCGTTTGCAGAGGCTGTGGGGGGCCACCCCGCAACTGAATGCAAGTTCTTTGACTCCATTTGCCTCACGTTGTGAGAAACGGGGCCATATAGCCAGAGTCTGCAAATCATCCAGAACTCCACCATTCAGGAAGAAATTTCCTGAGGAAGATTTTAAGCCCAACAATTTAATTGGAAAAATGGGGTGAAATCCAAAAGCAAATGGCAAGAGTGAAACTCACCAAACAATATCCATTGGTCAGTCTTCACATTTAAATAGCAGAAAAGTACATGTGAAGGTGTTTATTGAAGGGAGACCGTGCCACATGGAAGTGGACTCAGCTCTTATTTATCTATGGTGTCATGGGACACTATACACAGACTCTTTCCAAGAATTCAGAAAAAACATTTCCAGAAGCAAGCACTGACCCTCAAAGACTACCAAGGGAACAAGATTCCAGTAGTTTGGATCGAGGGAATTCAACGTGCAGTTTAAAGGCCACACCAAACGTTTGCCACTGACCATCGTGGACAAGGATCGCCCAATTTTGCTGGGACTTGAGTGGTTCAAGCCACTTGGCATCGAGTGACTGGCATCCATCACGTGAGCAGTTCTGACTGGGAAGAGTCCTTGAAGTCTGAGTTTCCAGAGGTCTTCAGCGAAGGACTGGCAAGTATATTGGGACCCCTATTGCTTTCAGTTTAGACCCCAAGGTGCCCCCAATTCGTTTAAAGCCCAGGAGGGTTCCATTTTGCTTTAAAGGAAAAATTGATGCACAATTAGATAAGCTCATCGCCCAAGGGGTTTTGGAACCTACTGACCACTCCAGATGGGAACACCCATAGTCACACCAGTCAGGCTGATGGGTCAGTGAGAATCTGTGGTGACTACAAGGGGACACTTAACCATGCGCTGCAGCGAGCGCATACCCTGTACCTGTTGTGCATCATCTGCTCCATTCCCTTGGCAGGGGTACAGTATTTGCTAAACTGGACTTAGCTCAGGCATATCAACAATTAACAGTTGATGATGCCACTGCAGAGGCACAAACAATTGTGACTCATAGAGGTGCCTTCAAATGTAAAGACTACAATTTGGAGAGCGTGGCAGCACCTGGCATTTTTCAAAGTCTTATGGAAAGAATGTTGCAAGGACTGCCTGGGTAGTGCCTTATTTTGATGATGTGTTAATCTCTGCTGAAAATGACACTCAGCTTCAAGAGAGACTCAGAGAAGTCCTTACCAGATTCAGAAAAGCAGGTTTGAAAGTCAAGGAAGACAAATGCACTCTCAAAACAGACAGAGTTGAATTCCTGGGGTACATGATTGATAAACAGGGCATCCACCCCACTGATGCCAAGGTTAAAGCGATCAAGGAAGCCCCTAAACCTCGTTGCAAGTCAGATCTGCAAGCCTTCCTTGGCCTTATTAACTTTTATCACATGTTTCCTCACCACAAGCATCTATTGCTGAACCCTTACATCGTTTACTTGATAAGAAGCTGCTTGGATCTGGGGGCGGAAGGAACAGTCAGCATTTAACAGTATTAAGAGACTAATCACGTCTGATGCTGTGTTGATTCAATTCTCTGAGAATTTACCTGTTGTTCTGACCTTGTGATGCATCCCCTTTGGAGTGGGAGGGGTTTTGAGCCATAGGCTTCCCAATGGCCGGAAGCCCCAATTGCATTCTACTCTCGCACGCTGTCCAAAGCAGAGAGGAACTACAGCCATTGGACAAGGAGGCTTTAGCAGTTGTAGCAGCTGTTAAGAAATTTCATGAATATCTGTATGGCAGGTCATTCACCATTGTTACAGATCACAAACCTTTGCTTGGCATCGTGGCAGGAGACAAACCTACACCTATTATCCTGTCACCAAGAATGCTGAGGTGGACTGAATTTCTTGCAGCCTACTCCTACAAACTGATTCACAGGCCTGGCAAGGACATTGGACATGCTGATGCACTGAGTCGTTGCCCACTACCTTGCCACAAGGAAGACTGTGAACTTGAGACTCACACCTTTTTCCTGGAGACCGTTGCTAAGCTTCCAGTCCATGCTGCTGATTGCCAGAGAATCTGCCAAAGATGCTGTGTTGGCACCTGTTATGGGCTGGATTAAGAAAGGTTGGCCTCTTCAAGATCTACCTCACTTTGCTCAACCTTTCAAATCCAGGCAAACTGAATTATCTGTATTAAGAGGATGTATTTGTGGGGTAACAGGGTGGTTATTCCTGCAAACTGCAAAGGAGGTTTTGGAAATGTTACATGAGGGTCATCCTGGGTTAAGGATGAAAGGTTTGGCCAGGAGTTATGTATGGTGCCATGTATTGACAAAATGGTTGAAAACTGGGTTGCATCTTGTCCCAATTGCCAGGTAGTCAGGCCTGCCCCCACCTCACCCCCACACAGGTGATGGGAATGTCCTAGGGGCCCATGGTCTAGAATCCACATTGATTTTGCAGGTCCTACAAGAGGGCACACTTTTTAGTAATTGTTGATGCATACTCCAAATGGCTAGAGGTTATTCTCATGACTTCTACTCACTACTACTGAGGCTGTTATCAAGCAGCTCAAAAGCTCTTTGTAACCCATAGGTTACAGATGTCCTTGTCTCTGACATGGCCCTCAATTCACGTCTAACATTTTTGAATCCTTTCTAGCTCAACAGGGCATCAGACATGCCCTTACAGCCCCTTGGCACCCTTCGCCAACGGCCGGGCTGAACGCATGGTACGCTTTACCAAAGAAAAGCTTCAGCAGCTGGGTCCTGGGGACATCTCTGAGAAGCTTGAAAAGCTTCTTAGTGTTCAGCACATCACTCCTAGCCCATCAACTAACTTGTCCCCAGCAGAGTTGTTAATGGGCAGGAAACTTAGGTCTTCCCTTGACCGACTTCATCCCACTTATGCACCCAATACACCACTGGATTCCACTTCCAAAGTTCGTTCTTTCAGTGTGGGAGATTCTGTCTATGCTAGGAACCTTACAGGTGAACCTTTGTGGATTCCTGCTGAAATAACTCACATCACTGGCCCTCTTTCTTACAGGGTTCAAACAGAGGATGGCCTCCTCTGGAGCAGGCACATTGACCAACTTAGATCCCGGTTCACTCAGGAACATCGCCTCTGTCTCTCTAGGTCCCTCACCTGATGTCTCTTCTAGGGGAAGGGGAGGAACAGGAGGAATATCAGCAAACAGGAATCAACCCCTTGTGTAACGAGCCATTGCGGCAGGAACCATCCCGAACCCTGTCACAATGCCAAGATCCATCCTTAGAAGTAGAGTCATTACGACAGGAACCATCCCGAACCCTGTCACAATGCCTAGATCCATCCTTAGAAGTGGAAGATTGTACATCACTACCAGATTTGGGTGTTGACATTGGAATGGAGATGGGTTGGGAGGAGAGACCAGATTCTAACAGTCTAACAGGGTCTTCTTTCACAGGAAGTCCTAACAGGGAAATGTCAGCAGACACATTTCCCTCTCACTGGGTGAGAACAATAAAGATTCTGAACCACGAAGGTCTCAACGTACACGTAAGAGCCCCACCTATTTAAGGGAATACATTAGATAGGTTGGGGTTTGGTATGGACTGAACCTAGTGGGGAGGGGTGTTATGTATGTAGGTTTAAATGTTATTGGTTTATTTGAATTGGTCTTGTAAAATGTCAAATGGTATTGGTTTAAATAGTGCGGGAAGAAACCCTGCACTCCCATTGGCTAGCAGCTACGGCTGCCGGCTATAAGAAGCAGCCGTAGCCTTACCCGGACGGGTCCATTCGAGCTGTTGTCATTAATAAAGTCTTTTGCTGGAATTCCTCGCGTCTGACTCTTCATGCAAACTTAACATAATGAATCATGATTAATAATTAATCATGATTAATCAGAGCAAGACTGCTTGCATGGTTCTTCTTATCTTTACCATACGCAGGCCCTTGCTAGAAATATATCAAGGATTGAAACATGCTCGTTTAAGGCCATGTAATCTGTCTTCTGCTTGATTAATTAAATCTATTAGCTTAGATCTGTGATAACAGAGAAAAGGTAAAATATTACTGGAGCTTTGGATGATTAATTTGCTAATTGTCCTTTCAAGAGCTGGATTTTCCTCCTGGAAATTTAACAAAGAAGCAAAAAGTACCAAACATCTTTCAATATGATAGATACCTGGATTAATAGTCTTGTGCAAGCTCCTTACAGTTTGAAAAATGCCGGATAGAATTTTGTATCGGGTTTTTGTAAATTTCAGACTGGATCGTTCATGCAAAATTGTCATTTGATCCCTTGCTTGTGAGAACAAGCCATGACAAATAAAATCATACACTCTAGATAATATTACCCCCTGGTATTCCTTCAGAAGACATAATTGTCAAAAAAAAAATCCTACACTGAACTGCCAAGAACCAACACTAAGCAAACCATGTGATGGTTTGTTGGATAATGAATGAATTAATTAATTTCTTACATAATGTCTCCATGACAGCTCTATATACTTTGCATTAAAATCATGATCCTCGTTACACTTCTGGAACTTACCTTTTCAATTTCCCACAATATTCTCCTGGGTGATTTGGGAATGGCGGACATCCTAGATGGAAGATTCCTCCAGATTTAAAATCTCAGCCAAGCTTCCACATTCCATGGATGGTGTGGTGGAGATAAAGTTGATCCATCCAAGAGATAAGAACCACAGTCTCTGAGGTTGATAAATATAGATTATCTGAGCCATTTCAGGATTCAGGATCTGTCGTTAGGTAAATAAGGAAATATCCTCAGCCATTAAAAGTAAAGGTTCCCCTCGCACATACATGCTAGTCGTTTCTGGCTTTAGGGAGCGGTGCTCATCTCTGTTACAAAGCCGAAGAGCCAGCACTGTCCAAAGACGTCTCCGTGGTCATGTGGCCGACAGGACTAAATGCTGAAGGTGCACGGAACGCTGTTACTTTCCCACCAAAGGGGTCCCTATTTTTCTACTTGCATTTTTTACATGCTTTCAAACTGCTAGGTTGGCAGAAGCTGGGACAAGTAACGGGAGCTCGCTCTGTTATGCGGCACTAGGGATTCGAACCATCGAACTGCCAACCTTTCTGATCAACAAGCTCAGCATCTTAGCCACTGAGCCACCGTGTCCCTTCCTCATCCATTAGGGACCTCTTAGTTCTGACAGGTGATTTGCAAATTCTTTGGTGCTACACATTGACATGATGACCCTTTGAAGTCTTTGCGATGGGAACTTTTTGCCTATGGTCCTTAACAAATCTCACCTATGGACCTGCCAAGACTTATTGGTTTTAGTGCAATGGACATTGGGTGCCCCAGTATCACTTTTTGTGCCCTTGAGTGCAACTAAGGAGCTTTTCTTGCTGTTCACCATTAATCTGGGAATGAACTAGGATTATTTCCCTAATCCTGGGTGATGGCTCAGATGAGACAGCTACTTCTGGAGTGGCCAATTATTTGTACTCAAATAAAATACAGATGCCAGTCAAGCAAATCAAACATAGACCAGGCTCTGTTTTCCAGGGATGTCCCCAGAGGGGGTTAAAAAGTCATGCCAGTGCCACTGAAGATCTAGCAGGGTGGGATGTGAGGGTGGGATTTGTGTGTGTGTTTCTTGTGCAATGCATGCATGTGTGCGTGCACGCACACACACACACACAGCAAGTAGAACTTCAATTGCACCATAGTTGTCACCATCTTCATTTTGTTTGACTACATCTTGGAGACAACCCTGATCTTCTATCAGGCTGGGATGTGAATGGGTTCCACTCTGAATTTGGCTTGCTTGACTAAGGAGTTTTTAATCTGTCCATGTTTATTGCTTTGATTTGCTTTTCTATTGCCTTTCACATATGGTTTTATGCTTGTTTTATGCTTTATACTGCCTGGAGTAAACTGCAAGGAGGATTGCCATCAGAATTTGCACAATAGATCCCTAGATAAATAGATGGGGGGGGGAGAGAAAGAGATGGATCATAGGGTACATAAATAGATGAGAGAGATAGAGATGGATGGATGGATGGATGGATGGATGGATGGATGGATGGAGAGAGATGGGTGAGTGGGTAGTGAGAGATGGATAAAGGAGTGGATAGATAGATGATAGACAGACAGACAGACACAAATAAGTGGGTGGATAGATGCATGAATAAATAGATGAGAGAGAGATGGATAAATGGGTGGATAGATGCATGGATGAGATAAACAGACAGACAGACAGACAGATGATAGACAGATAGACAGATAGATAGATAGATAGATGATTGATGGGTGGATAAATATGGTAGATGAGAGAGATGGGTGGATGGATGCATGGCTAGATGGATGAGAGTGAGACGGATGAGCGGTTAGAGTGAGAGATGGATAAGTGATTGGATAGATGGATACATAAATAGGTGTGTGTGTGTGTGTGAGAGAGAGAGAGAGAGAGAGATGGATAAATGGGTGGATAGATAAATGAGAGAGATGGATGAATAGATTAGATAGGTAGATAGGTAGGTGATAAAATAAAGTGAACAAAGACCATACTTTGGATCATAGGATATGAGATTGCTACAGAAAAACCTTCCTTTCTCTCTTTCTTTCCCTATGCTTCCTCTGCAACCCACTTCCAACTCACTTCTTATTTCTCCATTTTGAAGAAATCTAGCAGCAAGCTTCCCTCTCCCTTCAAAACTAAAGGGGATGTTTGTATTTTACAGAATGGCTCTGGTCAATGACAATCGTGATGATTAACTGATTTATACTGCCCAACTCCCAAGCACAGTTTACAAATGATTTAAAACATGAAAAGGTGATATTAAAAGCATCATGAAACAAACACACAAAAAGAATAGACTCTCTGACAGCCACTTGTCCTACGAATGTTTTTGGATCTGTCTCCCAGGCAAGCACGAACTTCTAATTAAGCAATATTTTTCCCACTAGGACCAAGTAATTGCAGAATTATAGGTAGCCCTCAATCCTATTTCAGTCAGCCTCAAATTTCTTGCCCACTTTTGGGGTGCCTCTGAGTCAATCTTGATTTCTGGTGAGCATGTCCCTGCAGTTTTCTCAGCAAGGATTTCAAAAGAAGCTTACCATTGCCTGCATCTTGGGGCTGAGCAAGAGAGACTGGCCCAAGGTTACTTGCTTGATTTCATGTCTAAAGCAAGACTAGAATTCACCGTCGCTTTGGTGTCTTAACCATTGCACCAAAGTGTCTCTCCTCTCCAAAACAGGCAACAGCAAAACTGAACAGCAAATCTCTGGTGCTGGATTTTGAAAGTTCTTTTTAAACAAAATAATATAGTTGGTTGATGATCGAACTCTACCCTCATTCTAAGAAGAGACAACAAACATACACGCACAACACAAACACCCACAACACAAGATGTTTATGGAGATTCTCAGTCATCCAGGTCATGGTTGTCCCAAGGTGCTTTTTTCCAAGAGGCAACTGGGCTTTCTGATTTTTCGTTGAAGACTTTTCGCTTCTCATCCAAGAAGCTTCCTCTGCTTCTTCTGAAGAAGAAGCTTCCTCTGGATGAGAAGTGAAATGCCTTCAAAGAAAAACCAGAAAGTCCAGTTGCCTCTTGGAAAAAAGCACCTTTGGGACCACAGCACAAGAGTTTTATACCCTGCTCTCTTTGATAACTCAACTCTTCCATCACGGACACCTGCCATATGTCTGCAGCTTAATGTTTAGGAATTAACACAAAGACTCAACCAAGTTTTTGCTGCTTTGGCTGAGAAATTGCAGGCTGACCTTAAGTTGCTGCGCTCAATAGTGTACTGGAAGTTAATCTTAAAAACTCAAAGTCCTAATAGGACTGATGTTCTTAAATGTTCTAATCATCTTAAGCTTTTGTAAGTCCTATGTGAAATATTTCAAATGTTTTCCACTGAAATGATTTTACCTTTTTTTTTCCTTTTTCTTCTTTCTTTATCTCTGTTAAGAAAAAAGAAGAAATTGCTCTGGTCAAAAATCAATGGAAATAGAAAAGGCTTTAGTAGTGATCAAGGAGATATAATACCTCTTTTGGGACTGCTGCAGTCAAGAGGAAAAATGTAACATGTAATTGTTATAAATAAAATAAATAGGGTGGAACATCCTACTGTTCAGTCAAGGTTGACCTGAAGAGAATTAGATATGAACTCTTACCAAATGTTTGATGTCCATTATAAATCATTTTTCTGGTTATGTTCAGGAAAATGTTGGTTCTGAGTGGCCTGTAACATAAAAGTTCATGAAGACCATCAGAAGATATAGAAATATCTCACCATGAGACCTATCTAGTTTAATGAAAAGAAAGACTAGGGGTGACATGATAGCAGCGTTCCAATATCTCAGGGGCTGCCCCAAAGAAGAAGGAGTCAAGCTATTCTCCAGAGCCCCTGAAGGCAAAACAAGAAGCAATGGATGGAAACTAATCAAGGAGAGAAGCAACCCAGAACTAAGGAGAAATTTCTTGACAGAACAATTAATCAGTGGAACAACTTGCCTCCAGAAGTTGTAAATGCTCCAACACTGGAAGTTTTTAAGAAGAGATTGGACAACCTTTATCTGAAATAATAGGGTTTCCTCTAAGGTCCAACTCCTCTCTTCTACTCTACTCTACTCTACTCTATTCTACTCTAATCTACTCTAATTACTGTCTACATTAATTGCACTCACTGTCAGGAAATTTCTTCTTAGTTTCAGGTTGGGTTTTCCTCTTACAAGCTTCCACCCATTGCTTCTTGGGGTGGATAGATGGAGAGCATGTCAATCATGAGTGAGAAAAGGCTCTGAACTTTGTTACTGATGTACAGTGTGACTGCAGAACTATTTTTTGCAGTCACACTGTACATTCAACCAGTGTTTCTCACCCTTGACAACTTTAAGATCTGTGGACTTCAATTCCCAGAATTTCTCAGCCAGCATGGCTGGCTGGGGGATTCTGGGAATTGACATCCACATGTCTTAAAGTTGCCACGATTGAGAAACACTGCATTAAACCATAGAGAGTAGGTTTGCTAACTCACAGAAAACCCATTCATAGTTGAAACTGATGAAATTTAGCAAGTTGTTCAACTGCGGTTGCTTGATCTTCCATGGCCGTATGTTGTGTTAACACAGCCCCTGAGAGGATTGAAATCCAACCAGTTATGCACAAAAAAGAAAGAGGGCAAATAACTTTTGTAGCACCATCCCCAGGATCATTTTCCTACCAGATACCTGTTGTGGCCGACCAGCAGCCAGTGGAGCTGGCAGTAAACTCAGACAGTGAGGAGGTTGGGCAGGAACATGGGCCAGTCCTGGAGTCTGTCCCAGGCTCTGATGAGTGCTTTGCATCAGAGGCAGAGATGGGGCCAGGGCAGTCTGACAGTTATCAGCTGCCTTCGGAGTCAGAGATCAGTGGGGCAGAAGAACAGCTGGAGCCTGTTCCCAGTGTGCGCATGCACAGAGCTGCCAGGAGAAGGGAACAGTTAAGGAACAAGGGTTGACTCGGGAGTAAAGGCACAGGTGGATGGTGAATAAAGAGGAGCAAAGGGGGAGTGGTGTTTGCAGGTGAAAATTAGTTTGTTTAATTAGTGTGAAGATTTGTTCGTGACTCTCAGAGACTCCTTGCCAAGTATTTTCTTGTACAGTGTTGCGCTTGGAAGCTATCAGCCTGGCAGCTCTCCAAGCCTGATAAGATCTGAGGTTGTAATTCACCCTTGAAAGACTGTTTGCAGGGACTTCGCTGGATGTGAAGGATAGGAATTCACATTAGCCTAACAAAAGGGGTTTTGTCGGACAAGGAGTCTGCTTCATGATTTTGTGAAGCCTAGGTCAGAACAATACCTTCCAATGGTATGGAAAACTAGAACACCCAGAAATCTGTTGGTCACATTAGTAGGAAATTTTGGGACTCATCATTCCCAACACATCTCAAGCAACTAGATCAAGAAAGTTTCCTGCAAGGCTGAACCAAGATGCCAATACAATATGCAAGCATATGAATGTAGAAACAAATCATTTCTTTTCTTTTTTTTTCATTTGGGGAGAGGGGAGTAAAAATCCTTGCTGGCATTCTTCTGTGTGTTTCCCCAGCAGGAGCTATTTAATAAGGTTGTCTTGACGACATATCATCCTCCTCTGATCCCCATGACAATCCTTATTGCTGGAGCATCATTAGAAATACTACACAGCAGCTCCCACTTCTTCTGCCAGGGGGAAGAAACTGGGAAAACTTAAAATTCAAGGGATGTTAGCATCCTTTTACCTGATCAATTTTTTCTTTTACAAACTGGATTGCCAAAGATGTCCATATTCACAGCAATGTCACTAGCAGAACCGTGATTAAGAGATAAAGGTAAAGGTTCCCCTCGCACATACATGCTAGTCATTTCAGGCTCTAGGGGGCAGTGTTCATCTCCATTACAAAGCCAAAGAGCCAGTGCTGTTCGAAGACGTCTCCGTGGTCATGTGGCGGCATGATTAAACGCCGAAGGCTCATGGAACACTGTTACCTTCCCACTAAAGTGGTCCCTGTTTTTCTACTTGCATTTTTACATGCTTTCGAACTGCTAGGTTGGCAGAAGCTGGGACAAGGAACGGGAGCTCACTCCATTATGCACCGCTAGGGATTCAAACCACCGAACTTTCAAATCCCTAGCACCACATAATGGAGTGAGCTCCCGTTACTTGTCCCAGTTTCTGCCTTTCTGATCGACAAGCTCAGCATCTTAGCCACTGAGCCACCGCGTCCCTTGATTAAAAGATAATAACCACACAAATTATACATTTTGATGTCTCAGTTAAAATGGGGGATGTATTTTATGTTACAAAGCTACATGGAACAGTTTGAGGTGGCCTTTGAAGTGAGCAGCTTTTAATGCAATCAATGAAGAGCCAGTTTGGTCTAGTGGTTAAGGCACCAGCTAGAAAGCAAGAGACCATGAATTCAAGTCCCACCTTAGCCAGGAAATTCAGTTGCTTGATTTTGAGCCAATCACCAGGAGATGGTGAGTTCTGGTCCTACCTGAAAGCCAGCTGGGTGACCTTGGGCCAATCACGTTCTCTCTGCCCATCCCACCTCACAGAGTTGTTGTGGCAAAAATAGGAGATATGTTAGACATGTTTGCCACTCTGAGTTATTTGTAAAAATAATACAAGTGGGATGCAAATTAAATAAATAAATAGAATGAGATTGAAGAATACCTGCTTCCCAATACCTCAAATCATAAAATTGGGAGTGGGCAGGAAGTGGGGGGGGGGGAACTAGATATATGATAGCGATTAAATAAACTATAGAGAAGAAACATCAAGCTCACTATAGCATGCTCCAAGCTATGAATTCTTCCTGCCTTTTCAAGTCAGTGGACTTTGGCCATTCTCCCAGTATTGAGAATTGAAAGTACTTGTTCTATAGTTATATAACCTTTTTTCAGGCCTGAGAATTACCTGGTTCCCATTTTGCCAGCCTTAATACCTTTGTATACAAACTCACATGCTTGGGTCAGGTAAAAACACCAGCAGCTAGAATATAATTCAACAGTAGCAGCAACGACAAAACAGAATGCAGTGGTTGATGCGAGAAAAATAAGCATCTTTGAGAATTGAGTAAACAGGTTCTGTTCTTGGCAAAACAGTGATTTAAACAGTGAACTAAGTGATTGCTTAGTTGGCATTATGTCTACTTTGTTTTTAAAAATATTTAAAAGTTTTAAATTCTGAGATTGCAGTGGTTTAACATTGTTTTGCAGTTGTCTTTTTTATTTTCATTCATTTTGAAAAGTTTGAAACTCAGCTATTGCAATAAGCAATATTATTCAAAGTTTCTTTCCTTCCTTCCTTCCTTCCTTCCTTCCTTCCTTCCTTCCTTCCTTCCTTCCTTCCTTCCTTCCTTCCTTCTTTCCTTCCTTTCCTTCCTCTCCTTCCTCCCTCCCTCCCTTCATGTCTCATGCTTAAAAATTGGATTTCACAGATTGCAGTGACTTAATATTATTTCAAAGTTTCTTTCCTTCCTTTTCTCATATTTAAAAATTGGCAATTCAGAGATTGCAGTGGCTTATTATTATTTCAAAATCTTGTTCCATCTTCCATGTCTCCTTCAGGCTGTATTTTGACCTTGGCTATATTTTTTTGAAATACATTATTTCTTATATTCATCGTCACTTGATTTCTGCTTAGAGCAATTCTAACAAAGAACTCTTTGAACCCTGCAATAAATGCATACAAAAAAAAAATAAATAAACTAAAGAAGATATATGGCTGTCAAAAAAAGTTTGACAGGGATGATCTAGGAAGTTGTCTCACTCTGAAGAGATAAATTAAAACTAACCCTCAACTTTTGCACAATACAGGTGACTTTGAACCTGAAAAATTGTCTGCCCTGCAGTCAAGATTTCTCCATTTTGTTCACTGATCAACAATCAAGGGATAGAATCAAGAGCATGTGAAGTGTAATACCACTCTATAATAATGCCTTGGTAAGACCACACTTGGAATGTTGCATCCAGTTTTGGTTGCCATTATGCAAAAGTTGTTGAAACTCTAGAAAGAGTGCAGAAAGAACAACAAAGATGATTAGGGGACTGGAAGCTAAAACATATGAGGAACAGTTGCAGGAACTGAATATGTGTAGTTTGACTGAAAAGAAGGATTAGGGGAGACATGATAGCAGTCTTCCAATATCTCAGGGGTGCCATAAAGAAGAGGAGTCAAGCTATTCTCCA
>CM019161.1:6610402-6631506 GCA_009733165.1 Naja naja
AGATAGATAGATAGATAGATGATTGATGGGTGGATAAATATGGTAGATAGAGATGGGTGGATGGATGCATGGCTAGATGGATGAGAGTGAGACGGATGAGCGGTTAGAGTGAGAGATGGATAAGTGATTGGATTGATGGATACATAAATAGGTGTGTGTGTGTGTGTGTGTATGAGAGAGAGAGAGATGGATAAATGGGTGGATAGATAAATGAGAGAGATGGATGAATAGATTAGATAGGTAGATAGGTAGGTGATAAAATAAAGTGAACAAAGACCATACTTTGGATCATAGGATATGAGATTGCTACAGAAAAACCTTCCTTTCTCTCTTTCTTTCCCTATGCTTCCTCTGCAACCCACTTCCAACTCACTTCTTATTTCTCCATTTTGAAGAAATCTAGCAGCAAGCTTCCCTTCAAAACTAAAGGGGATGTTTGTATTTTACAGAATGGCTCTGGTCAATGACAATCGTGATGATTAACTGGATTTATACTGCCCAACTCCCAAGCACAGTTTACAAATGATTTAAAACATGAAAAGGTGATATTAAAAGCATCGTGAAACAAACACACAAAAAGAATAGACTCTCTGACAGCCACTTGTCCTACGAATGTTTTTGGATCTGTCTCCCAGGCAAGCACGAACTTCTAATTAAGCAATATTTTTCCCACTAGGACCAAGTAATTGCAGAATTATAGGTAGCCCTCAATCCTATTTCAGTCAGCCTCAAATTTCTTGCCCACTTTTGGGGTGCCTCTGAGTCAATCTTGATTTCTGGTGAGCATGTCCCTGCAGTTTTCTCAGCAAGGATTTCAAAAGAAGCTTACCATTGCCTGCTTCTTGGGGCCGAGCAAGAGAGACTGGCCCAAGGTTACTTGCTTGACCTCATGTCTAAAGCAAGACTAGAATTCACCGTCGCTTTGGTGTCTTAACCATTGCACCAAAGTGTCTCTCCTCAAAACAGGCAACAGCAAAACTGAACAGCAAATCTCTGGTGCTGGATTTTGAAAGTTCTTTTTAAACAAAATAATATAGTCGGTTGATGATCGAACTCTACCCTCATTCTAAGAAGAGACAACAAACATACACGCAACACAAACACCCACAACACAAGATGTTTATGGAGATTCTCAGTCATCCAGGTCATGGTTGTCCCAAAGGTGCTTTTCAAGAGGCAACTGGGCTTTCTGATTTTCGTTGAAGACTTTTCGCTTCTCATCCAAGAAGCTTCCTCTGCTTCTTCTGAAGAAGAAGCTTCCTCTGGATGAGAAGTGAAATGCCTTCAAAGAAAAACCAGAAAGTCCAGTTGCCTCTTAAAAGCACCTTGGGACCACAGCACAAGAGTTTTATACCCTGCTCTCTTTGATAACTCAACTCTTCCATCACGGACACCTGCCATATGTCTGCAGCTTAATGTTTAGGAATTAACACAAAGACTCAACCAAGTTTTTGCTGCTTTGGCTGAGAAATTGCAGGCTGACCTTAAGTTGCTGCTCAATAGTGTACTGGAAGTTAATCTTAAAAACTCAAAGTCCTAATAGGACTGATGTTCTTAAATGTTCTAATCATCTTAAGCTTTTGTAAGTCCTATGTGAAATATTTCAAATGTTTTCCACTGAAATGATTTTACCTTTTTTTTTTCTTCTTCTTCTTTCTTTATCTCTGTTAAGAAAAAAGAAGAAATTGCTCTGGTCAAAAATCAATGGAAATAGAAAAGGCTTTAGTAGTGATCAAGGAGATATAATACCTCTTTTGGGACTGCTGCAGTCAAGAGGAAAAAATGTAACATGTAATTGTTATAAATAAAATAAATAGGGTGGAACATCCTACTGTTCAGTCAAGGTTGACCTGAAGAGAATTAGATATGAACTCTTACCAAATGTTTGATGTCCATTATAAATCATTTTTCTGGTTATGTTCAGGAAAATGTTGGTTCTGAGTGGCCTGTAACATAAAAGTTCATGAAGACCATCAGAAGATATAGAAATATCTCACCATGAGACCTATCTAGTTTAATGAAAAGAAAGACTAGGGGTGACATGATAGCAGCTGCCAATATCTCAGGGCTGCCCCAAAGAAGAAGGAGTCAAGCTATTCTCCAGAGCCCCTGAAGGCAAAACAAGAAGCAATGGATGGAAACTAATCAAGGAGAGAAGCAACCCAGAACTAAGGAGAAATTTCTTGACAGAACAATTAATCAGTGGAACAACTTGCCTCCAGAAGTTGTAAATGCTCCAACACTGGAAGTTTTTAAGAAGAGATTGGACAACCTTTATCTGAAATAATAGGGTTTCCTCTAAGGTCCAACTCCTCTCTTCTACTCTACTCTACTCTACTCTATTCTACTCTAATCTACTCTAATTACTGTCTACATTAATTGCACTCACTGTCAGGAAATTTCTTCTTAGTTTCAGGTTGGGTTTTCCTCTTACAAGCTTCCACCCATTGCTTCTTGGGGTGGATAGATAGAGAGCATGTCAATCATGAGTGAGAAAAGACTCTGAACTTTGTTGATGTACAGTGTGACTGCAGAACTATTTTTGCAGTCACACTGTATATCAACTCATGTTCTCACCCTTGGCAACTTTAAGATCTGTGGACTTCAATTCCCAGAATTTCTCAGCCAGCATGGTTGGCTGGGGAATTCTGGGAATTGACATCCACATGTCTTAAAGTTGCCACGATTGAGAAACACTGCATTAAACCATAGAGAGTAGGTTTGCTAACTCACAGAAAACCCATTCATAGTTGAAACTGATGAAATTTAGCAAGTTGTTCAACTGCAGTTGCTTGATTTCCCATGGCCGTGCTTGAGTATGTTGTGTTAACACAGCCCCTGAGAGGATTGAAATCCAACCAGTTATGCACAAAAAAGAAAGAGGGCAAATAACTTTTGTAGCACCATCCCCAGGATCATTTTCCTACCAGACACCTGTTGTGGCCCACCAGCAGCCAGTGGAGCTGGCAGTAAACTCAGACAGTGAGGAGGTTGGGCAGGAACATGGGCCAGTTCTGGAGTCTGTCCCAGGCTCTGATGAGCGCTTTGCATCAGAGGCAGAGATGGGGTCCAGGGCAGTCTGACAGTAATCAGCTGCCTTCATAGTCGGAGATCAGTGGGGCAGAAGAACAGCTGGAGCCTGTTCCCAGTGTGCGCATGCACAGAGCTGCCAGGAGAATGGAATAATTAAGGAACAAGGGTTGACTCGGGAGTAAAGGCACAGGTGGATGGTGAATAAAGAGGAGCAGAGGGGGAGTGGTGTTTGCAGGTGAAAATTAGTTTGTTTAATTAGTGTGAAGATTCGTTCGTGACTCTCAGAGACTCCTTTCCAAGTATTTTCTTGTACAGTGTTGCACTTGGAAGCTATCAGCCTGGCAGCTCTCCAAGCCTGATAAGGTCTGAGGTTGTAATTCACCCTTGAAAGACTGTTTGCAGGGACTTCGCTGGATGTGAAGGATAGGAATTCACATTAGCCTAACAAAAAGGGGTTTTGTCGGGACAAGGAGTCTGCTTCGTGATTTTGTGAAGCCTAGGTCAGAACAATACCTTCCAATGGTATGGAAAACTAGAACACCCAGAAATCTGTTGGTCACATTAGTAGGAAATTTTGGGACTCATCATTCCCAACACATCTCAAGCAACTAGATCAAGAAAGTTTCCTGCAAGGCTGAACCAAGATGCCAATACAATATGCAAGCATATGAATGTAGAAACAAATCATTTCTTTTCTTTTTTTTCATTTGGGGAGAGGGAGTAAAATCCTTGCTGGCATTCTTCTGTGTGTTTCAGCAGGAGCTATTTAATAAGGTTGTCTTGACGACATATCATCCTCCTCTGATCCCCATGACAATCCTTATTGCTGGAGCATCATTAGAAATACTACACAGCAGCTCCCACTTCTTCTGCCAGGGGGAAGAAACTGGGAAAACTTAAAATTCAAGGGATGTTAGCATCCTTTTACCTGATCAATTCTTTTTCTTTTTACAAACTGGATTGCCAAAGATGTCCATATTCACAGCAATGTCACTAGCAGAACCATGATTAAGAGATAAAGGTAAAGGTTCCCCTCGCACATACATGCTAGTCATTTCAGGCTCTAGGGGGCAGTGTTCATCTCCATTACAAAGCCAAAGAGCCAGTGCTGTTCGAAGACGTCTCCGTGGTCATGTGGCGGCATGATTAAACGCCGAAGGCTCATGGAACACTGTTACCTTCCCACTAAAGTGGTCCCTGTTTTTCTACTTGCATTTTACATGCTTCGAACTGCTAGGTTGGCAGAAGCTGGGACAAGGCGGAGCTCACTCCATTATGCGCTAGGGATTCAAACCACCGAACTTTCAAATCCCTAGCACCACATAATGGAGTGAGCTCCCTTCTCCCAGTTTCTGCCTCTGACACAAGCTCAGCATCTTAGCCACTGAGCCACCGTCCCTTGATTAAAAGATAATAACCACACAAATTATACATTTTGATGTCTCAGTTAAAATGGGGGATGTATTTTATGTTACAAAGCTACATGGAACAGTTTGAGGTGGCCTTTGAAGTGAGCAGCTTTTAATGCAATCAATGAAGAGCCAGTTTGGTCTAGTGGTTAAGGCACCAGCTAGAAAGCAAGAGACCATGAATTCAAGTCCCACCTTAGCCAGGAAATTCAGTTGCTTGATTTTGAGCCAATCACCAGGAGATGGTGAGTTCTGGTCCTACCTGAAAGCCAGCTGGGTGACCTTGGGCCAATCACGTTCTCTCTGCCCATCCCACCTCACAGAGTTGTTGTGGCAAAAATAGGAGATATGTTAGACATGTTTGCCACTCTGAGTTATTTGTAAAAATAATACAAGTGGGATGCAAATTAAATAAATAAATAGAATGAGATTGAAGAATACCTGCTTCCCAATACCTCAAATCATAAAATTGGGAGTGGGCAGGAAGTGGGGGGGGGGGAACTAGATATATGATAGCGATTAAATAAACTATAGAGAAGAAACATCAAGCTCACTATAGCATGCTCCAAGCTATGAATTCTTCCTGCCTTTTCAAGTCAGTGGACTTTGGCCATTCTCCCAGTATTGAGAATTGAAAGTACTTGTTCTATAGTTATATAACCTTTTTTCAGGCCTGAGAATTACCTGGTTCCCATTTTGCCAGCCTTAATACCTTTGTATACAAACTCACATGCTTGGGTCAGGTAAAAACACCAGCAGCTAGAATATAATTCAACAGTAGCAGCAACGACAAAACAGAATGCAGTGGTTGATGCCGAAAAATAAGCATCTTTGAGAATTGAGTAAACAGGTTCTGTTCTTGGCAAAACAGTGATTTAAACAGTGAACTAAGTGATTGCTTAGTTGGCATTATGTCTACTTTGTTTTTTAAAAAAATATTTAAAAGTTTTAAATTCTGAGATTGCAGTGGTTTAACATTGTTTTGCAGTTGTCTTTTTTATTTTCATTCATTTTGAAAAGTTTGAAACTCAGCTATTGCAATAAGCTTAATATTATTCCAAAGTTTCTTTCCTTCCTTCCTTCCTTCCTTCCTTCCTTCCTTCCTTCCTTCCTTCCTTCCTTCCTTCCTTCCTTCTTTCCTTCCTTTCCTTCCTCTCCTTCCTCCTCCCTCCTTCATGTCTCATGCTTAAAATGGATTTCACAGATTGCAGTGACTTAATATTATTTCAAAGTTTCTTTCCTTCCTTTTCTCATATTTAAAAATTGGCAATTCAGAGATTGCAGTGGCTTATTATTATTTCAAAATCTTGTTCCATCTTCCATGTCTCCTTCAGGCTGTATTTTGACCTTGGCTATATTTTTTTGAAATACATTATTTGTTATATTCATCGTCACTTGATTTCTGCTTAGAGCAATTCTAACAAAGAACTCTTTGCTTATCTCAAAGCTCACGAAGGAATGGCAAGGTGGAAATCTTAAGAAGAACCCTGCAATAAATGCATACAGAAATAAAATAAATAAATAAACTAAGAAGATATATGGCTGTCCAAAAAAAGTTTGACAGGGATGATCTAGGAAGTTGTCTCACTCTGAAGAGATAAATTAAAACTAACCCTCAACTTTTGCACAATACAGGTGACTTTGAACCTGAAAAAATTGTCTGCCCTGCAGTCAAGATTTCTCCATTTTGTTCACTGATCAACAATCAAGGGATAGAATCAAGAGCATGTGAAGTGCTAATACCACTCTATAATGCCTTGGTAAGACCACACTTGGAATGTTGCATCCAGTTTTGGTTGCCATTATGCAAAAAAGTTGTTGAAACTCTAGAAAGAGTGCAGAAGAGAACAACAAAGATGATTAGGGGACTGGAAGCTAAAACATATGAGGAACAGTTGCAGGAACTGAATATGTGTAGTTTGACGAAAAGAAGGATTAGGGGAGACATGATAGCAGTCTTCCAATATCTCAGGGGGTGCCATAAAGAAGAGGGAGTCAAGCTATTCTCCAAAGCACCTTGAGACAGGACAAGAAGCAATGGATGGAAACTAATCAAGGAGAGAAGCAACTTAGAACTAAGGAGGAATTTCCTGACAAGCGAGAACAATCACTAGAACAAATTGCCTTCAGAAGTTGTGAATGCTCCAACACAGAAGTTTTTAAGAAGAGGTTGGACAACCATTTGTCTAAAGTGGTGTAGGATTTCCTGCCTAGGCAGGGGGTTGGTCTAGAAGACCTCCAAGGTCCCTTCCAACATTGTTGTTCTGTTAACTGCAGCAATAGCTTCTCTTCCTATTTTTTTTCCAGTCTGCATCCCTTTAAAGCCAAAATAAACAAACCATCTTCCCCATTAGCAATATACATTAAACTCCTTACTGAACCCATGGGTGCATGCACAGGAGGAATGAAAAATAATGTTATTTCTCACTCAGTCAACATCCCTGTAAATATAAACAATGATTGAAAGCCATCCAATTGCAGTGGAATTCTCCAAAGCAACCTTCAGCCTTTTCTTAAGGACAAACTGGCAGATGCAGTTTTAAGTTTAGACAAGGAGCTGCTGTTTCCCTTGGGCCTTGCTTTACAGTCCCACATGAATTGCCGGGCAGTGAAAATTTGACACGAAGGAAAGCAAATGCATTTCAAAACTGCAGTGGGCAATGTGCCACACGGATGCCCTCAAAAGCCAGGAAACAAATTAGAAGGCATAAAAGACATTCATAAAACCTCCAGCTATTTGACAAGGTTTGAAAGAGCTCCAAACTGGGGTTTAGAAACTGAATTACAGTGTGGGAAATCCCTGCTTTGAAGCTCGCGGCTGCTGTGAATTCATCGGCCTGGTGTACGCATTACGGCTGGGTTCAGATGAGCCCAAGCCAAAAAAATTAAAAAAATAAAATCCCTGTTAATGAGCTCTCGCTGCCATTTGACATCCTGTTGTTTATGGCTTTTTAATTCAGATTTGCAGCTTAGCATACCTCCCGAACCAAAACAGCCATCAATCTTGGTTTCCAGAATCCAGCCCCATAACTACAAATTACAGCCCTTCAAGGTTTTGATATCGCAAGCCACAAAGATTGCTCAAAGAACCGCATGGGACATGGGACAAAGTGGAATTACATGTACAACAAAGCTTTTTTTTAGCTTAGCAAGTTAAGCAAGCTGGCTAGAATCAAACTCACAATTTCTTTGTGGCCATTTTTAATTGATGTTTACCTAAAAGCAATAGCAATAGCACTTACATACCACTTTATAGTGCTTTACAGCCTTCTCTAAGCAGTTTATAGAGTCAGCATATTGCCCCCAAGAATTTGGTTCCTCATTTTACTCACCTTGGAAGGATAGAAGGCTGAGTCAATCTTGAGCCTGGTGAGATTCAATCTGCCAAATTGCAAGCAGCTGGCTGCAGCAGAAGTAGCCTGCAGTACTGCACTCTAACCACTGCACCACCAAAGCATGCAAGACCATGGTTTGTCCTAGTTTATTCTCAAAATATCAAGCCAGAAAGTGAACCAAGGGTATGCCGTAGGGCAGTGTTTCTCAAACTTGGGAACTTTGTGGGGACTTCAGCTTCCAGAATTCTCCACCCTGGCTGGGGAATTCTGGGAGTTGAAGTCCACACACCTTTAAAGTGCCACGTTTGCGTAACACTGCATGATTGACTGTCCTAAACTAGAAATTCTGTTAGTTGTTTGAAGTCAACAGTGCTAATGTTACATTCTTCTGGCAAAACGGCACTGAACATTTAAATGCATGGTGGGGGAAAAATAGTTAAAATATTTAGCACAGATGAAGTGGAATTTAAATGTGCCTGCTTGTTAATTGGACATCTTGTAAGGGATGAAAATTAATGGTGGTAAAGTGCTTTCTTTTACAAACTGTGGGACAAATCATTTTTCACCTGTGGATTTTCTGGTAAGAAAGACCTCCCTTAAAGAGCAGGCATTAAATGCAGGGCTAGGAAGGAGGAAAGCTTTATTAGAGTTATTTTCACTTATGCCCAATTGATGAGCTGCCATTAATGCTTTTCACAGTTTCTTTCCTGCACCCTGAGGGCAGACTAATGTGCTATTAGAGAAAAGTAGAAAGCTTGAATTGGGAATGTACCAAGTTGGAACATTGTAATTAAAGAAAGAAGCTCAGAGCTTCATCTGCAAGAAGAAGAGAAGAAGAAAAATCATTGCATTGAGAAGCCCGTGCTATATTAGTAGGCGATACTATAACAATAGAGTGTGAAATTAATACTTGTGCTCAAATTGAATTACATCTCCAAGCAATGTTTGCACTCTCTCACGCTGAGATGAACAACCACACACCCTGGGGATCGGCAGCTCCGAGAAGATGTGAAATGGCAACGGAGGCTAAGAGTTATGGACCATTAGATAACCAAGGTTTGAGGTTTTAGCTAGCAAAGCAGTGGGGAAGTCAGTCTGCTTTGGAAAATTGGTTGCCCACCACCACCCCAGAGGTGGTATTCAGCAGTTTCTGACTAGTTCTGGAGAACCGGTAGTGGAAATTTTGAGTAGTTCAGAGAACTGGCAAATCCCACCTCTGACTGGCCCCGCCAACCCCATCTCTTCTCCGCCTCCCATTGAGTCCCAGCTGATCGGCTGGGTCTTTTGTTGCCCTGCACAGGAGAATGGAGCTGGAAAGCAGGTTAGTGGGGTGGGGAGGGAATGGGGGTTTTGCAGTATGCTTGCCCTGCCACACCCACCAAGCCACGCCCACAGTACCGGTAGTAAAAAAAATTGAATCCAACCACTGCCCACCCCCTCTTCTTTGTGACAGCCCCTGAGATATTGAAGACTGCTATCATGTACCCATTCATCCAGGGGTGGGATTCTCCTGGTTCGGACCAGTTCCGGAGAACCCCTTGTTCCTACAATCAGCTGGCTCCAAACCAGTTCTCTCCGACAAACATGTGGGCCCACCCACCTGCCCCTGGTCTTTCCTGTGCTTTATGTCTTTTTGTTAGAGCACAGCTGATTCGCACGACAGAATGATTTGCCATGCCTCAGCTGTTTTCTTCAGCTGCGATTGAAGGAAAATATTAGCTTTTTTATACACGGAGCCTGCGTGCTCACCGAACCAGTTGTTATACCGGTTGAAGCGCACCCCTACTCTCATCCTTCTCTTCACTAGATTAGACATACCCAATTCCAGCAACTGTTCTGCGTAAGCTTTATCCTCCAGGCCTCTAATTGCCTTTGTTCTTCTTCTCTGCATTCTTTCTAGAGTCTCAATGTCTTTTTTATATCATGGCGACCAAAACTGGATGCAACATTCCAAGTGTGCAGCCTTACCGAAGTCATTATAACGGCACTAACACTTCACGTGACCTTGATTGTATCCCTATGTGAATGCACTTTAGATACATTATGTGAAGACCCGGCTCTCTGGAGAAATCTCTGGTTGTTGGGAAAGGTGGAAGGAAAGAGAAGAAGAGAAAACCAGCAGCAAGGAAGATGAACAGTTGCAGTTGTGATGACACACAGCTGGAAGATCTGAAGGACAAGATTAGGGCAGATAATTATGGTGAAAAATCTATCTAGATTATGACTTAGAGTCAATCAATTATTGACTATTGATTATGACTTAGAGTCAATAAATCAATGCAAATACCCAGCTCCCTTGGAAAGTCTATAATCCAGGAAAAAATGGAAAGAAAGAAAAAAAGGCAACCAGCTTTAAAGTTACAATGGCGATGGGGGCACCATTGGGAGACATGAAAGTCCAAATTAAGACAGAACATTATGGAGAAAGTCTATCTGTGTGGTTGCTCAGAATTAACCTTGATTTGATGGCACATAAGCAATCAGTCAATCAATCAAGTTCCTTGAAAGCATAAAATTCAACAAAAGGAGGGGCCTGATTTTTTTTAAAGGGGGATTTTTTTTAACTTACTGTAATCAGTAGTTTTACCTTGTCTGCTATTTTTTTCTTGGTATTTCTTTGGTTCTTGCAATAATGTTAATGTTTTAATTTCTACCTGCATATAACTTTATTTAAAAATCCACCAAGATTTTGAGTTGCTGGTAGGGTGGGAGTTTTGCACCAGATTTCCCCCCCCCACACACACACACCCAACTTTTTCTGGTCACATCTAGTGATTGCAGCTGAAAATTAAAAATGGATATACCCTCTCCCCGTTTTTTTTAACCTAGTAGGTAAAATAATAATAATAATGATTTCAAAAGAAGCCTATTCGTGTAACAAAATGAACGCATGTGACTCCCAAACTCTTGAAGAAAAGTAAGATTTATAAAGTAATAAATCAGTAGCACTTCTACCTAATTAGGAGATCTTAATAAAAAAATACCCAAAATATATTCATTAAAGAGTAGACGTGGGTGGTTATTTGTGCTTGTGTCTATGTCTGTGAGTGTGCTCGTGTGTCCGATTGCCATTTAATTCTGAATATATCTAAAAGTCTTCGAATTTTTCTCTCCCACCACTAAAATCTGAAATAGCACCCTGGAAATAGGTATAATAAAAGGGAGATAAAAGCCGCACGATGTTGCATTTTAGCAGCTGCTCACGGAATAACCCTTGGCTAGGAGGAAAAAAAATTCCTTTTCAATTCATAGCTGTTCCTTATGCCACTAATTTTGAGAAAAAGGCTTTGACAGGGGAAGGATAGAGGCAGGAAGAGATAGAAAAACCTCTAGATGTTCTTGCTTGGTGCTCCAGCCTATCAAAGCAGCCTAAAACGTGGTTTCTGAAATCCTTGCATGGCAGCCACCCCAGAAAATTACCACTGACCTCTCATTTTTTAATATGATAGAAAAGGGAAATGATTCCAGCCCTGGAGAGAAATTGTATTAGCTCGACTTAATTCAGTAAAGGTTTTGTCCAGGTTTCAACCAAGATTTGGGAGTTGGGTGCTCCTCCACTGAAGCACCAGTAATTCTGACTTTGTTGGGGGCTTCAGTAGGGGTTGGGGAAAAATCAAGATGGCAATTGTGGGATGGAATGTAGTGAGAAGGTAGACTACCGAGGGAAGGAAATGATGCACGAGCTGCATTGGTTGCCGGCTGCCCGCCGCGTGAGATTCAAAGATGTTGGTGCTTACCTACAAAGCTCTCCACGGCTTGGGGCCAGGGTACTTGCGGGAACGTCTCCTGCCAGCATCGAATACCAATCGCCGGTGCGCCCACAGACAGGGCCTCCTTGGGGCACTGTTGGCCAGACAATGTCGGCTGGCGGTCCCTAAGGGGAGGGCCTTCTCTGTGGGGGTGCCCACTTTGTGGAACCAGCTTCCCCTGGAGCTGCGACTGGCCCCAACCTTCACTTTTCATCGCCTAAAGACTTGGTTATTCAACAGGCTGGCCTGGACTGAGGGGGTTGTTTTAATATTTTAAATGTTTGTTAGTGGGTTTTAATGATTATTTGGTCGAATTTGGTTTAATTCTTTTTTAACTTTTGTAATTTGTATAGTTGTTTTTATGTGAGCAGCGAGTCCCTCGGAGAGGGCATATAAGACTCAATAATAAATAATAAATAAATAAATGCCTTCCCAAAGAATAAGAGGCAATTCAGCCCAGATATCATGTGTTTGAGAAAGAGAGTGTAGGCAGTTCCTCTGTCATAGTTTCCAGAAGATATTGTAGATGCAGATTGTAGAGTCTGGCAAGATTCTGTCTATAGGTGTGAAGCAATAAAGAACTCAGCTGAGAAGAATCACCACGTATCATTCCTGGTTGGGGGCCTTACACATGATGACTGAGGAATCCTGGGACTTTAAGTCACCACATGGCAGCTGAAGAATTCTGGGAGTTGAAGTCAACACATGGTGTGATGGAATGTAATAAGGAGGTAGATGCTCAAGAGAGAGGAGCTGCATTACAGAGGAGTAAGAAGCAACTCAGCCAAGAATGTAGGGAAGCGCAACCAAGATGATTAGGAGACTGGAGGCTAAAACATATGATGAATGGTTACAGGAACTGGGCATGACTAGTCTAGTGAAGAGAAGGACCAGGGGAGACATGATAGCAGTCTTCCAATATTTGAGGGGCTGCCACAGAGAGGAAGGAGTCAAGCTATTTTCCAAAGCCCCCGAAGGCCAGACAAAGAATAACGGATGAAAACTGAACAAGGAGAGATTCAACCTAGAAAGAAGGATAAATTTTCTAACAATGAGAACAATCAACCAATGGAACAGAAGTTGCTTCAGAAATTGTGGAAGCTTCATCACTGGAGGCTTTCAAGAAGAGACTGGACATTTGTCAGAAATGGTGTAGGGTTTCCTGCTAGAGCAGGGGTTGAACTAGATGACCTACAAGGTCCCTTCCAACTCTGTCAATGTGTTAATCTAATACTATGTGTGAGAGAAAGGGGGTGAAGACAGCCTCTCCCTAAGAGTCCCCAGAGTATATTGTAGATGCAATAGTGGAGTCCTCAAGATTTTGTCTAGGGGTGTGAAACAATAAAGAACTCAGCTTGGAAGAATCACCACATGTCATTCTTGATTTTGGGCCTGGCTTGAGTGACTGAGGAATTCTGGGAGCTGCTGAAAGGATTAACAATCATTATTTGGTTTCCCATCAGAAATGGCATCACATTGAAATGAACCATAGGACTGTTGCACACAAAAGAAGAGGCAATGAATGAAAATGAGAGAGTTTTGTCTTTTGGTTCATTTCATCAATCAGCAAAATTTAAGCCATAGAGATAGAACAAATAGGGAAGGGACAGAAATAGAAAGGAGTAGGATAAGATCACTCCCTCTAAAAATGTATTTCCACATAAATTTGTGGAGTTCCCTCATCCCCATTGTAGAAGTTGTCCTAGCTAGTACATAGTTGGGGGAACCACAGGCTGTTAAATGCCTAGCACTTAGCTCCAGCTGCCTGCAATTAGTGCAGGCTCGAATCCCACCAGGCTCAAGGTTGACTCAGCCTTCCACCCTCTCGGGGTAGGTAAATTGAGGACCCAAGATCGTTGGGGTCAATAAGCTGACCTTGTAAAATTGCCACTTAGTAATAAGCAGGCATATACAATGGAATGAAGGCTATTGCTGAGCGCATTGGGTTGTATCCCCCCCAAAAAATTGTAAGCCGCCCTGAGTCTCCGGAGAAGGGCGGGATATAAATATGAATTTAAAAAAAATAAATCTAATCTCAAAAGATAGTTTAAATTCTTAGGGAATTCTTGACCTGCAACTCAAATCTGGCTAGGTCTGAGGAGAATTGGAATCTAATAAACCCAAGGTTTCTTCCTTCCCCCAGCACATTCCAGATGTTCCTCAGGTCTATGTCACTAACAACTAAATAAAAATAAATGGCCTCTATTAGTTTACTTTATCATATGCTTAATTCACCCGATAACTAGCCTGGGTGGCTCTATAAAAAGATAAACAAGTGTACACAATAACTGAAAACAACACAATGCACCAAGTTTTTCAGAAGCAATGGAAAAACGTCATCAATAATGTGATGAAGCTAATCTCCTTCACCCCACCTCACCCTATTCCCACTATTAAATGTGAACATGGATGATTTCCAAAATAAGCCACTAAAATCCAGGGAATAACATGGCTTTCTGAACAGATCTTCTGTATCCTTTAACCTGCACTTGCCTTCAAAGGTTGTGGGCGCTCCATCACTGGAGGCTTTTAAGAAGAGACTAGACAGTCACTTGTCTGAAATAGTATAGGCTCTCCTGCTTGAGCAGGGGGCTGGACTAGAAGACCTCCAAGGTCCCTTCCAGCTTATTCTATTCTATTCTATTCTATTCTATTCTATTCTATTCTATTTTATTCTATTCTATTCTATTTCATTCCATTCCATATTCTATTCTATTCTGTTCTGTTCCGTTCCATTCCATTCTTTCCTATTCTATTCTATTCTGTTCTGTTCTGTTCTGTTCTGTTCTGTTTTGTTCTGTTCCATTCCGTTCCGTTCCGTTCTGTTCCATTCCATTCCATTCCATTCTTTCCTATTCTATTCTATTCTATTCTATTCTATTCTATTCTATTCCATTCCATATTCTATTCTGTTCCATTCCATATTCTATTCTATTCTATTCCATTCCATACCATATTCTATTTTATTCTATTCTATTCTATTCTATTCTATGCTATTCTATTCTACTCCATTCCATTCCATTCTTTCCTATTCTATTCTATTCTATTCCATTCCCTTCCATATTCTATTCTATTCCATTCCATTCCATTGCATATTCTGTTCTATTCTATTCTACTCCATTCCATTCCATTCTGTTCCATTCCATTCCATTCCATTTCATTCCATATTCTATTCTATTCTATTCTATTCTATTCTATTCTATTCTATTCCATTCCATTTCATTCCATATTCTATTCTATTCCATTCCATTCCATTCCATATTCTATTCTATTCTCAGATGCTTGGCAACTGGCATGTACTTTTGACGGTTGTGGTGTCCCAGTCATGTGAACCCCTTCTGCGAACTTCTGACAAGCAAAGTCAATGGGGAAGCCTGATTCACTTAACAACTGTGTTGCTAACTTAATAACTGCAGGAATTCACTCAACCACTGTGTCACAGAAAGGTTGTAAAATGGCCCAAAATTCACTCAACAGCTGTTTCACTGAGCAACAGAAATTTTGGGCTCTATTGTAACCATAAGTCGAAGACTACCTTATCTGGAGGCACATCAGCTGCCGAAGACAATTCTCAGTGTCCCCTTCTGCATACAGTCATTATTTCAACTTGATTTGCATCTGCAGAACAGATTCAAATGTTGGCTGGTTGAACCAGAGATGTATTAGGATGTTAAAAGAAAAACCAGGTCTAATTATATAAATCTGATTCCCCCCCCCTTAATCTTGATGGATTGCAGTCAAGATCTAGTTTGCCATCTTTCCCATTACGCTGGTAGATGGTGACTGCCATGTGGATGGGCTTCCTTGCTGGCCAGGCAGATTAATTTTTTTCTTTTTTTTAATTTTATTTATTTTCAAAATACATGTGTATTTACATTTTAACAGTTCTGTGTCAAGCATTACAATTTTACATATAAAATACATTTTATTTACAATTCTATTTCATATCAAATCTTGTTCCTTTTTTCTAACCATATATATAACATTTCCCAGACTTCATAAAACTCCAACTCCTCTTTTCCTTTTAGTTTTCTCGTAAGTCTATCCATCTCGGCACATTCAAGTATTTTGTTAATTACCATGGTTTCAGAAGGCATGTCATCTACTTTCCAGGTTTGGGCATAAGCGATTCTCGCCACTGTTATCACATGTTGAACAACGTATTGGGTGGGTTTCTCCAGATTTCCTTTAATCATCCCCAGTAAGAAGTTTTCTGGCTTAAATTTGATATTGTACCCTGTAATTTCTCTTATCCATCTCCTCATTTTTTTCCCCAGTACTTTTTGGCTTTAGGGCATTGCCACCACATAGGGTAGTATGTCCCATCTACTACCTTACATTTCCAGCAGTGTGGGTTCATATTCAGGTATATACTGGCCAATCTCACCGGTGTCAAATGTCATCTATAAAACATCTTGATAAGATTCTCTTTATATGCTGTTCATAACGTTAATTTGCAGTTCCCATTATGCTGGTAGATGGTGACTGCCATGTGGATGGACTTCCTTGCTGGCAGGCAGATTAATTCTTATATATTGGTAGCTTCGTTCAATTATGGGGTGTTTGCAATGATATCAGGGAACCTTATTTGGTTTAGTTTTCTTGTGTTAATATTTCTGATTCCCCCTTTTTTTTTTTTCTTTTTCCCAGGCTGATCTTCCCAGGCATGCCACTTCCAGAGCTAAAAGCAGAGAAAATAAAAAAGAAATAAGGAAAGCAAAGCAAAATGCTTCTGTTATGTATGCAGGTTTAAAGTCATTGGTTTAGTTTGAACTGTTCTTGTAAAATGTAAGAAATGATTGGTTTAAAAAGTGCGGGAAAACCCTGCACTCTGATTGGCTGGCAACTGGGGCTGCTGGCTATAAGCAGCCGAGCCCAGCCAAAGTGGGTTCGTTCTGAGCTGTAGTCACTAATAAACAAAGAGCTTGAAGCACTCTCTGTCTCTTCATGCAAACTTAACACTGGCGATGAAGGTGGATCTCCTGAAGAAGAAGGCAATGAACAGAAGAAAGAGAGATGGCTGCTGAACACCCCCCCTCCAGCCCCATTCGGTCCGGACGGCAGAAGACTGGGAGTTGATGCAGATCGCTTCCAAATGTATCTGGAAGGAAACGATCTTGCCGACATTTCGAGAAGCGGAAGAGGCGGTCTTTCTCACTACCGCGTCAGGAGTTTTCAAGATGGCTGGAAGGCATTGGCGGAACTGCAGACGGAAGGTAATGGAATGGCCTGACTTAGAAAAGTTGTTAGAGCCCATTCGCCCCACAAGTATCGTGCCTCATTAAGACATGAGTTTTACCTGCGGGATCAAGGGGAAAGCAAAACGTAAACGACTTCGCGTGGCAAGTTTAAGAGACATTAGGGGTGCATGTGAATTTAACAATTTAGAAGAGGCCATCGCGATCAATATGTTCTGGGCCTTAAAGACAAGGTGCTTCAGAGCAAGTTATTACTAAGACCTAAGATCACGCTGAAGGAAAATAGAAGAGCCTCTTCAGCAGAAGCTACCAAGTCCTCAGCAGCAGCCATGAAGAAAATTAACAAGGCCACAAGCCATCCTGATGTCGAAAAGTCCACAACAACTCATTGTGAGCAAATAGATTCTGAGTCAGATTGCAGTGAGGTGGAGGAAAATTTACAGACTCAGAATGGAGTGGAAAAGAAAGACCAGGAAGAAAGAGGCAAGATTTTACTGCAGAGGTTGTGGGGAAGCCACCCCACTGAATGCAAGTTTCTAGACACCATTTACCTCCGTTGAAAAAAAAGAGGACACCTAGCAAGAGTCTGCAAATCATCCAGAACTCCACCCAACAGAAGGAAGTTTCCTAACAAAGAATTCAAGCCCAACAACCTCAGTGAGAAAATGGGGGAGCACAGAAGCAAATGGGAAGAATGAAACTCATCAGACAGTAACTATTGGTCATTCTTCTTCTATCAATAACAGAAAAGTGCATGTCAAGGTACTAATTGAAGGAAGGCCTTGCCAAATGGAAGTGGACTCAGGCTCATATTTATCTATGGTGTCATGGGACACTATTCACAGACTACTCCCAAACATTCAGAAGAAGCATTTCAAGAAGCAAGCACTGACTCTTAAAGACTACCAAGGAACAAGATCCCAGTAGTTGGAACAAGAGGGTCAAGCGTGAAGTTCAAAGGCCACACCAAACGCTTGCCCTGACCATGGAGTGGACAAGGATCGCCCCAGCTTGCTGGGACTTGAGTGGTTCAATCCACTAGGCATCAGGTGACTGGCATCAATCGTGAGCAACTCTGAATGGGAGGAGGCGAGTCTGAGTTTCCAGAGGTCTTCAGCGACAGATTGGGCAAGTATAGGGGGACCCCTATCACTTTCAACCTAGATCCCAAGGTGCCACAAAATTCTCTTAAAGCTGAAGGTCCCATTTGCCTTAAGGAAAAATTGATGCACAATTAGATAAACTAGCTCATAGCTCAAGGAGTTTTAGAGCCCACTGACTACCCAGATGGGAGACACTGATAGTCACCAGTCAAGACTGATGGGTCAGTGAGAATCTGTGGAGACTATAAGGGGACATTAAACCACGTCTAGAGCAGCATATCCAGTTCCAGTGGTGCATCATTTACTACATCTTACTTGGCAGGTGTACAGTCTTTGCCAAATTGGATCTGGCCAAGGCATATCAACAATTAACAGTTGATGATGCCACTGCAGAGGCCCAAACCATTGTGACTCATAGAGGTTCTTTCAAATGCAAAAGGTTACAGTTTGGAGTAAGCGCTGGCACCAGGCATCTTCCAAAGCCTTATGGAAAGGATGCCCAAGGACTGCCAGGGGTAGTACCTTACTTTGATGATTTCTCTGCTGAAAATGACATTCAGTTACAAGAGAGACTCAGAGAAGTCCTTACTAGATTCAAAAAATCAAGTTAAAAGTCAAGGAAGAAAAATGCACTCTTAGAATGACAAGGTTGAGTTCTTGGGCTATGATTGACAAGCATGGTATCCACCCACAGATGCCAAGGTTCAGGCAATCAAAGAAGCCCCTAGACCAAAATGTAAACAGATTTGCAAGCCTTCCTTGGACTCATTAACTCTTTATCATATGTTCCTATCTCAGAAGGCAACCATTGCAGAACCACTGCACAGATTATTAGACAAAAGTCTGCGGGTCTGGGGCAGAAAAGAACAATCTGCATTTAACAATATTAAAAGACTAATCATGTCTGATGCTGTACTGATACAGTTCTCTGAGAATTTGCCTGTTGTACTGACTTTGTGATGCATCCCCTTGGAGGGGGGGTTTTGAGCCACAGGCTTCCCAGCTGGGAGGAAGCTCCTATTGCATTTTACTCTCAGACTTTGACTAAGCAGAGAGGAACTACAGCCAACTGGACAAGGAAGCCTTGGCAATTGTTGCAGCTGTCAAGAAATTCCATGAGTATTTATATGGAGAACATTTACCATTGTCACAGATCACAAACCTCTGGGCATTGTGGCAGGAGACAAACCTAAGCCCACTATCCACCAAGAATGCTGAGGTGGACTGAATTTCTTGTTGCTTATTCATACAAACTCATCCACAGGCCTGGCAAAGACATTGGGCATGCAGATGCTTTGAGTCGCTGCCCACTTCCTTCTCACACTGAGGACTTTGCTCCTGAGACTTACACCTTTTCCTAGAAACTGTTGCCAAGCTTCCAGTACACGCCTGAAATTGCCAGAGAGACTGCCAAAGACACTTTTTATTGCCTGTTATAGGCTGGGACAGAAATGTTGGCCTCTTCAAGATCACCTCAACTCGCCCAACCTTTAAATCCAGGCAAAACTGAATTATCTGTATTAAGAGGATGTATTTGTGGGGTAAATGGTTATTCCTGTAAAACTGCAAAAGAGGTTTTGAAATGTTACATGAGGGTCATCCAGGTATTGTCAGAATGAAGGGATTGGCCAGGAGTTATGTATGGTGGCCAGGTATTGACAAAATGGTTGAAAATCTGTGCATCCTGTCCCAACTGTCAGGTAGTCAGGCCACCCCACCTCTTGCCCCCACACAGGAATGGGAATGTCCTAGGGCCAGGATTCACATTGATTTTGCTGGCCCTACCAGAGGCGGGTTGCTTCCTTATTATAGTAGATGCATATTCCAAATGGCTAGAGGTCATTCCATGGCATCCACCACCACAACTGATGCTGTCATCAAACAGCTTAAAAAGTTGTAACTCACGGGTTACCTGATGTACTCTGCTTTCTGACAATGGTCTCAATTTACATCCAACTTTTTGAATCATATCTAGCACAGCAGGTATCAGATGATGCCCTGACAGCCCCTGGGCATCTTCAAGTAACGACCGGGCTGAATGGATGGTACATTTACTAAGGAAAATACTTCAGCATTGGGTCCAGGGATATCACTGAGAGTTGAAAACTCTCAGTGTCAGGCAGAGTCATTCTAACCCATCAACTAATCTATCCCCAGCAGGAGTTGTTGATGGGTAGGAAACTCAGGTCTCCCCTTGACCGCCTTCATCCAATTTACTTAATCCAACGCGCCCACTAGATTCCATTCTAGCAAAGTTTCACGTTCACTGTGGGTGATTCTGTTTATGCTAAGAACCTTATGGGTGAACCTATGGATTCCTGCTGAGATAACCCAAATCACAGGCCCCAGGTCTTACAGGGTACAAACAGAGGATGTAGTCCCTGGAGCAGGCACATTGATCAGCTTAGATCCAGATTACCTCAGAACATCGCAATTGTTCCTCTCTAGTTCCCATACCTAATACCTTTCTAGGGGAAGGGAGATCATGAGTGTAATGAACAAGCAAGAATCAACCCCATGTGTAACAGACTAACATGACAGGAACCATCCAAAACCTGTCACAATACCAACAACCTTTTTCACAAATGGAAGATTGCACATCATTACCTGATTTAGGTGCTGACATTGGGTTGGAGATGGATTGGGAGGAGAGACTAGGTTGTAGTAACCAAACAGGTTCTACTATTACTATTAAAGTCCTAGTAAGGAAATGTCAGCAGACACATTTCCTCCTCACAAGGTGAGAACCTTAAAACATCTGAACCACGAGGTCTCAACAACATGTGTAAGAGCCCCACCCATTTAAAAGAATACATTAGATAGGCTGGGGTTTGAGTATGGACTGAACCTAGTGGGAGGGGTGTTATGTATGCAGGTTTAAAGTCATTGGTTTAGTTTGAACTGTTCTTGTAAAATGTAAGAAATGATTGGTTTAAAAGTGGGAAAACCCTGCCACTGATTGGCTGGCAACCGCGGCTGCTGGCTAAGTAGTGCCGCGAGCCTCCAGCCAAAGTGGGTTCGCTTCTGAGCTGTAGTCACTAATAAACAAAGAGCTTGAAGCACTCCGTGTCTGTCTCTTCATGCAAACTTAATGGCCTTTTCCCATCTCCCAGAAATGCCAATGGTGGCCTCAAAAAAAAAGCTTTGACTGAACAAATAGGAGTTCAACCAAGTGCAGTTAAACCAACGGCTCTTTATTTAGATATTCCTGCAGCATTACAAAGCCATTTTCTACTGCTGTTCTTCGATAATATGCACTGGATGCTATCCCAGATCT
>CM019161.1:6632506-6650085 GCA_009733165.1 Naja naja
TCACAGTTTCTTTCCTGCACCCTGAGGGCAGACTAATGTGCTATTAGAGAAAAGTAGAAAGCTTGAATTGGGAATGTACCAAGTTGGAACATTGTAATTAAAGAAAGAAGCTCAGAGCTTCATCTGCAAGAAGAAGAGAAGAAGAAAATCATTGCATTGAGAAGCCCGTGCTATATTAGTAGGCGATACTATAACAATAGAGTGAAATTAATACTTGTGCTCAAATTGAATTACATCTCCAAGCAATGTTTGCACTCTCTCACGCTGAGATGAACAACCACACACCCTGGGATCGCAGCCCAGAAGATGTGAGATGGCAACGGAGGCTAAGAGTTATGGACCATTAGATAACCAAGGTTTGAGGTTTAGCTAGCAAAGCAGTGGGGAAGTCAGTCTGCTTTGGAAAATTGGTTGCCCACCACCACCCCAGAGGTGGTATTCAGCAGTTTCTGACTAGTTCTGGAGTAGTGGAAATTTTGAGTAGTTCAGAGAACTGGCAAATCCCACCTCTGACTGGCCCCTCGCCAACCCCATCTCTTCTCCGCCTCCCATTGAGTCCCAGCTGATCGGCTGGGTCTTCTTTGGTTGCCCTGCACAGGAGAATGGAGCTGGAAAGCAGGTTAGTGGGGTGGGGAGGGAATGGGGTTTTGCAGTATGCTTGCCCTGCCACACCCCACCAAGCCGGTAGTAAAAAAATTGAATCCAACCACTGCCCACCCCCTCTTCTTTGTGACAGCCCCTGAGATATTGAAGACTGCTATCATGTACCCATTCATCCAGGGGTGGGATTCTCCTGGTTCGGACCAGTTCCGGAGAACCCCTTGTTCCTACAATCAGCTGGCTCCAAACCAGTTCTCTCCGACAAACATGTGGGCCCACCCACCTGCCCCTGGTCTTTCCTGTGCTTTATGTCTTTTTGTTAGAGCACAGCTGATTCGCACGACAGAATGATTTGCCATGCCTCAGCTGTTTTCTTCAGCTGCATTGAAGGAAAATATTAGCTTTTTATACACGAGCCTCGTGCTCACCGAACCAGTTGTTATACCGGTTGAAGCGCACCCCTACTCTCATCCTTCTCTTCACTAGATTAGACATACCCAATTCCAGCAACTGTTCTGCGTAAGCTTTATCCTCCAGGCCTCTAATTGCCTTTGTTCTTCTTCTCTCTGCATTCTTTCTAGAGTCTCAATGTCTTTTTATATCATGGCGACCAAAACTGGATGCAACATTCCAAGTGTGCAGCCTTACCGAGTCATTATAACGTGGCACTAACACTTCACGTGACCTTGATTGTATCCCTATGTGAATGCACTTTAGATACATTATGTGAAGACCCCGCTCTGGAGAAATCTCTGGTTGTTGGGAAAGGTGGAAGGAAAGAGAAGAAGAGAAAACCAGCAGCAAGGAAGATGAACAGTTGCAGTTGTGATGACACACAGCTGGAAGATCTGAAGGACAAGATTAGGGCAGATAATTATGGTGAAAAATCTATCTAGATTATGACTTAGAGTCAATCAATTATTGACTATTGATTATGACTTAGAGTCAATAAATCAATGCAAATACCCAGCTCCCTTGGAAAGTCTATAATCCAGGAAAAATGGAAAGAAAGAAAAAAGGCAACCAGCTTTTAAAGTTACAATGGCGATGGGGCACCATTGGGAGACATGAAAGTCCAAATTAAGACAGAACATTATGGAGAAAGTCTATCTGTGTGGTTGCTCAGAATTAACCTTGATTTGATGGCACATAAGCAATCAGTCAATCAATCAAGTTCCTTGAAAGCATGAAATTCAACAAAAGGAGGGGCCTGATTTTTTTAAAGGGGGATATTTTTTAACTTACTGTAATCAGTAGTTTTACCTTGTCTGCTATTTTTTTCTTGGTATTTCTTTGGTTCTTGCAATAATGTTAATGTTTTAATTTCTACCTGCATATAACTTTATTTAAAAATCCACCAAGATTTTGAGTTGCTGGTAGGGTGGGAGTTTTGCACCAGATTTCCACCCCCCCACACACACACACACACCCAGCTTTTTCTGGTCACATCTAGTGATTGCAGCTGAAAATTAAAAATGGATATACCCTCTCCCTGTTTTTTTTAACCTAGTAGGTAAAATAATAATAATAATGATTTCAAAAGAAGCCTATTCGTGTAACAAAATGAACGCATGTGACTCCCAAACTCTTGAAGAAAAGTAAGATTTATAAAGTAATAAATCAGTAGCACTTCTACCTAATTAGGAGATCTTAATAAAAAAATACCCAAAATATATTCATTAAAGAGTAGACGGGTGGTTATTTGTGCTTGTGTCTATGTCTGTGAGTGTGCTCGTGTGTCCGATTGCCATTTAATTCTGAATATATCTAAAAGTCTTCAATTTTTCTCCCACCACTAAAATCTGAAATAGCACCCTGGAAATAGGTATAATAAAAGGGAGATAAAAGCGCACGATGTTGCATTTTAGCAGCTGCTCACGGAATAACCCTTGGCTAGGAGGAAAAAAAATTCCTTTTCAATTCATAGCTGTTCCTTATGCCGCTAATTTTGAGAAAAAGGCTTTGACAGGGGAAGGATAGAGGCAGGAAGAGATAGAAAAACCTCTAGGTGTTCTTGTTTGGTGCTCCAGCCTATCAAAGCAGCCTAAAACGTGGTTTCTGAAATCCTTGCATGGCAGCCACCCCAGAAAATTACCACTGACCTCTCATTTTTTAATATGATAGAAAAGGGAAATGATTCCAGCCCTGGAGAGAAATTGTATTAGCTCAACTTAATTCAGTAAAGGTTTTGTCCAGGTTTCAACCAAGATTTGGGAGTTGGGTGCTCCTCCACTGAAGCACCAGTAATTCTGACTTTTGTTGGGGGGGCTTCAGTAGGGGTTGGGGAAAAAATCAAGATGGCAATTGTGGGATGGAATGTAGTGAGAAGGTAGACCCCGCCGGGAGGGAAGGAAATGATGCACGAGCTGCATTGGTTGCCGGCTGCCCGCCGCGTGAGATTCAAAGATGTTGGTGCTTACCTACAAAGCTCTCCACGGCTTGGGGCCGGGGTACTTGCGGGAACATGTCCTGACAGCATCGAATACCAATCAACCGGTGCGCGCCCACAGACAGGGCCTCCTTGGGGTACTGTTGGCTAGACAATATCGGCTGGCGGTCCCTAAGGGGAGGGCCTTCTCTGTGGGGGTGCCCACTTTGTGGAACCAGCTTCCCCTGGAGCTGCGACTGGCCCCCAACCTTCACTCCTTTCATCGCGGCCTAAAGACTTGGTTATTCGAACAGGCCGGCCTGGACTGAGGGGGAGTTGTTTTAATATTTTAAATGTTTCTTAGTGGGTTTTAATGATTATTTGGTCGAATTTGGTTTAATTCTTTTTTAACTTTTGTAATTTGTATGGTTGTTTTTATGTGAGCAGCTGAGTCCCTCGAGAGAGGGCGGCATATAAGACCAAATAATAAATAATAAATAAATAAATGCCTTCCCAAAGAATAAGAGGCAATTCAGCCCAGATATCATGTGTTTGAGAAAGAGAGTGTAGGCAGTTCCTCCGTCATAGTTTCCAGAAGATATTGTAGATGCAGATTGTAGAGTCTGGCAAGATTCTGTCTATAGGTGTGAAGAAATAAAGAACTCAGCTGAGAAGAATCACCACCTATCATTCTTGGTTGGGGGCCTTACACATGATGACTGAGGAATCCTGGGACTTTAAGTCACCACATGGCAGCTGAAGAATTCTAGGAGTTGAAGTCAACACATGGTGTGATGGAATGTAATAAGGAGGTAGATGCTCAAGAGAGAGGAGCTGCATTACAGAGGAGTAAGAGGCAACTCAGCCAAGAATGTAGGGAAGCGCAACCAAGATGATTAGGAGACTGGAGGCTAAAACATATGATGAATGGTTACAGGAACTGGGCATGACTAGTCTAGTGAAGAGAAGGACCAGGGGAGACATGATAGCAGTCTTCCAATATTTGAGGGGCTGCCACAGAGAGGAAGGAGTCAAGCTATTTTCCAAAGCCCCCGAAGGCCAGACAAAGAATAACGGATGAAAACTGAACAAGGAGAGATTCAACCTAGAAAGAAGGATAAATTTTCTAACAATGAGAATAATCAACCAATGGAACAGAAGTTGCTTCAGAAGTTGTGGAAGCTTCATCACTGGAGGCTTTCAAGAAGAGACTGGACATTTGTCAGAAATGGTGTAGGGTTTCCTGCTAGAGCAGGGGTTGAACTAGATGACCTACAAGGTCCCTTCCAACTCTGTCAATGTGTTAATCTAATACTATGTGTGAGAGAAAGGGGTGAAGACAGCCTCTCCTAAGAGTCCCCAGAGTATATTGTAGATGCAATAGTGGAGTCCTCAAGATTTTGTCTAGGGGTGTGAAACAATAAAGAACTCAGCTTGGAAGAATCACCACATGTCATTCTTGATTTTGGGCCTGGCTTGAGTGACTGAGGAATTCTGGGAGCTGCTGAAAGGATTAACAATCATTATTTGGTTTCCCATCAGAAATGGCATCACATTGAAATGAACCATAGGACTGTTGCACACAAAAGAAGAGGCAATGAATGAAAATGAGAGAGTTTTGTCTTTTGGTTCATTTCATCAATCAGCAAAATTTAAGCCATAGAGATAGAACAAATAGGGAAGGGACAGAAATAGAAAGGAGTAGGATAAGATCACTCCCTCTAAAAATGTATTTCCAGATAAATTTGTGGAGTTCCCTCATCCCCATTGTAGAAGTTGTCCTAGCTAGTACATAGTTGGGGGAACCACAGGCTGTTAAATGCCTAGCACTTAGCTCCAGCTGCCTGCAATTAGTGCAGGCTCGAATCCCACCAGGCTCAAGGTTGACTCAGCCTTCCACCCTCTCGGGGTAGGTAAATTGAGGACCCAAGATCGTTGGGGGCAATAAGCTGACCTTGTAAAATTGCCGCTTAGTAATAAGCAGGCATATACAATGGAATGAAGGCTATTGCTGAGCGCATTGGGTTGTATCCCCCCAAAAAAATTGTAAGCCGCCCTGAGTCTCCGGAGAAGGGCGGGATATAAATATGAATTTAAAAAAAATAAATCTAATCTCAAAAGATAGTTTAAATTCTTAGGGAATTCTTGACCTGCAACTCAAATCTGGCTAGGTCTGAGGAGAATTGGAATCTAATAAACCCAAGGTTTCTTCCTTCCCCCAGCACATTCCAGATGTTCCTTAGGTCTATGTCACTAACAACTAAAAAAAAAATGGCCTCTATTAGTTTACTTTATCATATGCTTAATTCACCCGATAACTAGCCTGGGTGGCTCTATAAAAAGATAAACAAGTGTACACAATAACTGAAAACAACACAATGCACCAAGTTTTTCAGAAGCAATGGAAAAACGTCATCAATAATGTGATGAAGCTAATCTCCTTCACCCCACCTCACCCTATTCCACTATTAAATGTGAACATGGATGATTTCCAAAATAAGCCACTAAAATCCAGGGAATAACATGGCTTTCTGAACAGATCTTCTGTATCCTTTAACCTGCACTTGCCTTCAAAGGTTGTGGGCACTCCATCACTGGAGGCTTTTAAGAAGAGACTAGACAGTCACTTGTCTGCTTTGCTGACTGAAGACCTCCGGTCTCTTCCAGCTTATTCTATTCTATTCTATTCTATTCTATTCTATTCTATTCTATTTCATTCCATTCCATATTCTATTCTATTCTGTTCTGTTCCGTTCCATTCCATTCTTTCCTATTCTGTTCTGTTCTGTTCTGTTCTGTTCTGTTCCGTTCCCTTCCGTTCATTCTGTTCCATTCCATTCCATTCCATTCTTTCCTATTCTATTCTATTCTATTCTATTCTATTCTATTCTATTCTATTCTGTTCCATTCCATATTCTATTCTGTTCCATTCCATATTCTATTCTATTCTATTCCATTCCATACCATATTCTATTTTATTCTATTCTATTCTATTCTATGCTATACTATTCTATTCTACTCCATTCCATTCCATTCTTTCCTATTCTATTCTATTCTATTCCATTCCCTTCCATATTCTATTCTATTCCATTCCATTCCATTGCATATTCTGTTCTATTCTATTCTACTCCATTCCATTCCATTCTGTTCCATTCCATTCCATTTCATTCCATATTCTATTCTATTCTATTCTATTCTATTCTATTCTATTCTATTCCATTCCATTTCATTCCATATTCTATTCTATTCCATTCCATTCCATATTCTATTCTATTCTCAGATGCTTGGCAACTGGCATGTACTTTTGACGGTTGTGGTGTCCTAGTCATGTGAACCCCTTCTGCGAACTTCTGACAAGCAGTCAATGGGGAAGCCTGATTCACTTAACAACTGTGTTGCTAACTTAATAACTGCAGGAATTCACTCAACCACTGTGTCACAGAAAGGTTGTAAAATGGCCCAAAATTCACTCAACAGCTGTTTCACTGAGCAACAGAAATTTTGGGCTCTATTGTGACCATAAGTCGAAGACTACCTTATCTGGAGGCACATCAGCTGCGAAGACAATTCTCAGTGTCCCCTTCTGCATACAGTCATTATTTCAACTTGATTTGCATCTGCAGAACAGATTCAAATGTTGGCTGGTTGAACCAGAGATGTATTAGGATGTTAAAAGAAAAACCAGGTCTAATTATATAAATCTGATTCCCCCCCCCTTAATCTTGATGGATTGCAGTCAAGATCTAGTTTGCCATCTTTCCCATTACGCTGGTAGAAGGTGACTGCCATGTGGATGGGCTTCCTTGCTGGCCAGGCAGATTAATTTTTTTCTTTTTTTAAAATTTTATTTATTTTCAAAATACATGTGTATTTACATTTTAACAGTTCTGTGTCAAGCATTACAATTTTACATATAAAATACATTTTATTTACAATTCTATTTCATATCAAATCTTGTTCCTTTTTTCTAACCATATATATAACATTTCCCAGACTTCATAAAACTCCAACTCCTCTTTTCCTTTTAGTTTTCTCGTAAGTCTATCCATCTCGGCACATTCAAGTATTTTGTTAATTACCATGGTTTCAGAAGGTATGTCTCTACTTTCAGGTTTGGGCATAAGCGATTCTCGCCACTGTTATCACATGTTGAACAACGTGTTGGTGGGTTTCTCCAGATTTCCTTTAATCATCCCCAGTAAGAAGTTTTCTGGCTTAAATTCGATATTGTACCCTGTAATTTCTCTTATCCATCTCCTCATTTTTTTCCCCAGTACTTTTTGGCTTTAGGGCATTGCCACCACATAGGGTAGTATGTCCCATCTACTACCTTACATTTCCAGCAGTGTGGGTTCATATTCAGGTATATCCTGGCCAATCTCACTGGTGTCAAATGCCATCTATAAAACATCTTGATAAGATTCTCTTTATATGCTGTTCATAACGTTAATTTGCAGTTCCCATTATGCTGATAGATGGTGACTGCCATGTGGATGGACTTCCTTGCTGGCCAGGCAGATTCTTATATATTGGTAGCTTCGTTCAATTATGGGTTGTTTGCAATGATATCAGGGAACCTTATTTGGTTTAGTTTTCTCGTGTTAATATTTCTGATTCCCCCCCCCCTTTTTTTTTTTCTTTTTCCCAGGCTGATCTTCCCAGGCATGCCACTTCCAGAGCTAAAAGCAGAGAAAATAAAAAAAAATAAGGAAAGCAAAGCAAAATGCTTCTGTTATGTATGCAGGTTTAAAGTCATTGGTTTAGTTTGAACTGTTCTTGTAAAATGTAAGAAATGATTGGTTTAAAAAGTGCGGGAAAACCCTGCACTCTGAGTGGCTGGCAACTGCGGCTGCTGGCTATAAGTAGCAGCCGCAGCCCAGCCAAAGTGGGTTCGTTCTGAGCTGTAGTCACTAATAAACAAAGAGCTTGAAGCACTCCACGTCTGTCTCTTCATGCAAACTTAACAGCTTCTTTCCCATCTCCCAGGGAAATGCCAATGGTGGGCTCAAATAAAAAGCTTTGGACTGAACAAACAGGAGTTCAACCAAGGGCAGTTAAACCCACCGGCTCTTTATTTAGATATTCCTGCAGCGTTGCAAAGCCATTTTCTACTGCTGTTCTTCGATAATATGCACTGGATGCTATCCCAGATCTGCAGTTTGGCTAATGGCAAGTGCGCCCTTAATAACCCATCCTGCCCCAAGGAGATGCATTAACAAAGGCCCGTTTCATGTTTTTTTTTTCCTGGCCTGAGCTGTAGAAAAGGGGGCCGCTAGACAGTGGTGGTAACCAAAAAAATTTACTACCGGTTCTGTGATGGGTGTGGTGTGGCTTGGTGGGTATAGCTTGGTGGGCATGGCAGGGGAAGGATACTGTAAAATCATCCTATGTTTTAACCTCCAGCCCCCTAGTTATATTTGTTGCTGTTCTCTACACTCTTTCCAGAGTCCCAACATCTTCTTTTTGTATTGTGGTAACCAAAACTGGATGCAAAACTCCAAGCATGGTGTTACCAAAGGAGTATAAAGTAATACATCTTGAAACTATCCCTCTGTTGCAGAGGTGGTATTCAGCAGGCTCTGACCAGTTCTGGAGAACCAGTAGCGGAAATTGTCAGTGGTTTGGAGAACCAGCAAATTCCACCTCTGACTGGCCCAGCCTCATCTATTCTCTGCCTCCCATTGAGTCCCAGCTGATCGGCTGGGTCTTCTTTTGTTGCCCTGTACAGGAGAATGGAGCTGGAAAGCAGGTTAGTGGGGTGGGGAGGGAATGGGATTTTGCAGTATCCTTCCCCCAGGAGTGGGGTGGGAATGGAGATTTTGTGGCATCCTTCCCCTGCCATGCCCACCAAGCCACACCCACCAAGCCACGTCATGACCACCAAACCATGCCCACAGAACCGGTAGTAAAATATTTTGAATCCCACCACTGATGCAAAGCATTCGTAGTTTTAATCCAGGAGTCTGCAATACTGCTTTTTCCTGGTCAAACTGGCCTTGGGCTGAGAACTGTGAAAGAAAAAGAGGTGGACAAACTAATTTGCGCAGTAAAGATCCAGACCAAGTTTGATTGCATTTTTTTTAAATTCAGGTTCAGCAGAAGCACAGGTGGTCCTCAACATACAACCATTCATTTAGTGACTGTTCAGAAGTTACCACCGCAAAAAAAAGACTTATAACTGGTTTTCCCACCTTTGCAGCATCCCCAGAGTCACATGATCAAAATTCATATGCTTGGCAAATTGGTTCGTATTTATGACGGTTGCGGTATCCCTGGGTCATGCGATCCCCTTTTGTGGCTGTCAGGATTCCGACAATTGTCCAAATTTATTTATTTATTATTTATTTATTTAATTACATTTATATGCCGCCCTTCTCCGGAGACTCAGGGCGGCTTACAATTTTTGGGATACAACCCAGTGTGCTCAGCAATAGCCTTCATTCCACTGTATATGCCTGCTTATTACTAAGCGGCATTTTTACAAGGTCAGCTAATTGCCCCCAACAATCTTGCGTCCTCAATTTACCTACCCCGAGAGGATGGAAGGCTGAGTCAACCTTGAGCCTGGTGGGATTCGAGCCTACAGCAGTTGTAGGCAGCTGGAACTTAAGTGCAGGCAATTAACAGCCTGAGCCACCAAATTAAATCATGAGCCTTGAGCCAAGCTTCAAAAACTACAAAGAATTTACTAGGAGCGAACATGTCTGACCTGTTTGAAGCTGATTCTGAGACACGTAATTCACTGTCACCTTTGACCCTGGTTTCCCCCCACCCTTTTGGGTGCATCATAATTCATATTCTCCAGTGAAACACATTCATAGCCAAGAGTCATCAATCGCGTTCTCCAATTAGAAATTTGCTGCAGGAACTCCGGTGGCTTAGTTACAATCTTTGCAAGATATGAATGGAAAGCACTTTCAGTTCCAAACTGCTGCAATACTCTTTCAAATTTCCTCCTCTCCCCCCACCCTCACTTCTGTTTGTGGCAACCCTAAAACAGGCATAGAAATGTTTTATGAGTTGACAGCGACCTTCTGACAAGAAAAATCCATGATTCACTTAACAACCCTGCTGTCAACTCATAAAACATTTTCTATACACGTTTTATAGTTGACAACAGAAAGAAGGGGGGAGTTTCAAAGAGCAGGCAGCAGTGTGGAATCGAAAGTACATTCCATTCATATTTTCTTCAAAGATTGATTAGATGACTGAAGCTTCTGCACGAACATCTAATTGGAGAGCATGATTGATGACTCTTGGCTATGGACGTGTTTCATTGGATGATACACCCAGAGGGATGTGGGGGAAAGCAGGATAAAGGGTGACAGTGAATTACATAACTCAAAGTTGGCTACACCTAGGTTAGTGCCAGACATAGAATGTTAGCTTCAAATAAACCTCTTTAGTTTTGGGAGTGTGGCTCGAGGCTCATGATTTAATTGGAATAACTGCCAGAACCCTGACACCTGCTGCTGGCTTAACAACTGCAGTGATTCACTTAACAACAGTGGCAAGAAAGGTTGTAAAATGGGGCAAATCTCACTTAACAACCATCTGGCTTAGCAACAGAAATCTGTGGTGGACATAAGCCGAAGACTACTTGAGGTTGATATGATTAACAAGAACCCTTCAAATCAATCTTGGTAATGCAATGGAAAGGCTTCATTCCATCCTTTGTTGAGCAGGATATGGCTGGCTAGTCAGAATCTTTTCCCAAAGAGTTTTACACCAATATGTCTCCGGATGGAACAGAAAGTGTGAAAAACAAAATTGTGTAGTGATTCAGGGAATCGAAGGAGAAACTAATTTGTTCTTTAGGGGTACTAGGTATGGGAAGTCACTAAGGAATACTAGGTACAGTAGAAAGAAATTTCTCTTGACACAAATGCCAAGGGCGATCTGTGTTCAGATAGAAGAAGCTGTCCTTTTTTAAAAGAAAAAGAAAAAGGAAGAGCTTTCTTCCATTAAAATTGAAATTTCTCAGGAAAGAAACTTTTGGATCCCTGAAAAACATTTTAACACATGTTTGGAGAGGGGAGTTGGTGGGGAGGGCTGTCTTCCAATGCTGTCACAGAGCTGTCACAGAGAAGAGGAAGGTGACTTATTACCCCAGAGCACCTGAGGGCATGACAAGAAGCTTATGCAACAAAATCCAACTTGGTGTTGAGAAAAATTAAGGTTTTGCACTTAGGCAAGAAAACCCAAAAGCACAGGTGTAGAATAGCAATAGCAATAGCACTTAGACTTATATACCGCTTTATAGTGCTTTACAGTCCTCTCAAAGCCGTTTTTACAGAGTCAGCCTCTTGCCCCCAACAATCTGGGTGCTCATTTTACCCACCTCGGAAGGACAGAAGGCTGAGTCAACCTTGAGCCTGGTGGGATTCGATCTGCCAAATTGCAGTAGGAGTAGCTTGCAGTACTGCACTCTAACCACTGCGCCACCAAGGCTCCTTAATAGAGTAGGTGGTACCTGGTTCAACAGCAGAGGGAGCTACGTGTTCTATCTACCATGTTTCCCCGAAAATAAGACACTGTCTTATATTTTTTTTGGCTACCAAAAACACACTAGGTCTTATTTTTGGGGTAGGTCTTATATATTTATGGTGCCAAATAGTGGGTGTGAGTGTGTAGGGGGGTGTTTCGTGGGTGCACGGTTGCTCCCTGAAAAGTCTTCCTGGAACTGGAGATTTACACTAGGTCTTATTTTCGGGGTAGGTCTTATATTAGGGCAGGTTTAGAAAATAGTGCTAGGTCTTACTTTTGGGGTAGGTCTTATTTTCAGGGAAACACGGTAGTAGATCACCACTTAAGTGTGAGCCAGCAGTGTGCTGCAGCTGCCAAAAAAGCCAATGCACTCCTAGGCTGCATCAAAAGAGCAGTGGTGGGATTCAAATTTTTTTACTGCTGGTTCTGTGGGTGTGGCTTGGTGGGCGTGGCAGGGGAAAGATACTGTAAACTCTCCATTCCCACCCCACTCCAGGGGAACATTACTGCAAAATGCCCATTCCCTCCCCACCTCACTAACCTGCTTTCCAGCTCAGTTCCCCTGTGCAGGGCAACAAAAGAAGACCCAGCCAATCAGCTGGGATTCAGGAGGTGGAGAATAGATGAGGCGGGGCCAGTCAGAGGTGGAATTTGCTGGTTCTCCAAACCACTGACAATTTCCGCTACCGGTTCTGCAGAACTGGTCAGAGCCTGCTGAATACCACCTCTGCAACAGAGGGATAGTTTCAAGATGTGTCAGTATTGCTTTATATTCCTTTGGTAAGACCATACTTGGAGTTTTGCATCCAGTTTTGGTCACCACACTACAAAAAGAAGATGTTGGGACTCTGGAAAGAGTGTAGAGAACAGCAACAAATATAACTAGGGGGCTGGAGGTTAAAACATAGGATGAACAGTTACAAGAACTGTCTAGTCTAACAAAGAGAAGGAGTGGAGGGGCATGATAGCAATTTTCCAATATTTGATGTCACAAAGATGAGGTGGGTCAACCTATTCTCCAAAGAAGCAAGACAAGAACTAATGGCTGGAAACGTATAAAGATGTGATGACCCGTAGTCTCTAAAAATAACCCAAAACCCAAAACATGAATTAAAGTCCAGCAATGCCTTCAACTTAACTGTTTTATTAGTCACAGTTTAAAGTCCCAAAAGTAAATGATGAGGCAAAAGGAAAACAAGAACAAACCTGTGCCCTGCACAGGAGAACAGAGCTGGAAAACAGGTTAGTGGGGTGGGGAGGGAATGGGGATTTTGCAACTACCTTCCCCCAGGAGTGGGGAGGGATTTTACAATATCCTTCCCCTGCCATGCCCACCAAGCCACACCCACCAAGCCACGCCCACAGAACCAGTAGTCAAAAAATTTGAATCCCACCACTGCCCTGGTCCTTCTCTTCACTAGACCCTACATACATGGAAGGCATCGGATAGGGGATCCACCCTTCAGAAAGTATGTGAAGTGGGAACATTTCCATTTAAACAGAACTCTCTTGAGTTTTATTTAAGCTAAAGCACAACCCCTGGTGATCTGTCCTTCATGTTTTCTTAGCAACTGTTGAGAAGTAGCTGGCAATTGCTGGGGTGTCTCTGGTCTCTGAAACATCTTTTGGAAATCAAATCCAAAGGATTTGCACAGACCTACTAAGCTTATCCAGCTCCTTCCATCTCTCTTCCGACGACTTAATCCCTAGCCTCTGATCATCCCCGGCGTTGCCATTCTCTGAACCAGTTCCAATTTCTCAGAATTCCTTCTGAAAGAAGTAGATCTCTGGATGATTGGATGCCAAGTGCCCAGCTTTTAGCAACAGTAACGTTACAGGCTGCTGAAATGAAGAAAACCTAGAGCAACCAGTTGGCAGAGTTTTACTAAGAATAAAATAAAATAGTTTCCGTTCTGGTTCTCAATGCAAACTTCTTGGTTCAAGCTTCATGCTGTGCTTTCATTCTCTGCAGGTAAGCTATGCGAGGAGTCAAATTTCAAATGAAATGAACTTCAAATTAAATACTGTAGCCCAGTAAGGTGGGTAAACCTGGGCTAGGTTGTTATGTATGCAGAGTTTGAATTGATTGGTTGTTCTTGTAAAGTGTTTGAAATGATTGGTTAAAAAGTGCAGGAAAACCCTGCACTCTGATTGGCTGTCAGCCGAGGCAGCCGGCTATATATAGCTGCCTCGGCTAAGCCAAATCGGGTCCGTTCTGAGCTGAAGTCACTAATAAACTTAAGAGCTGAAGCACTCCGTGTCTGCCTCTTCATGCAAACTTAACCCTGGCAATGAAGGTGGGATTCCCCTGAAGAAGAAGGCAATGTGGAACAGAAGAAGAGATGGCTGCGCTGAACACCCCCCCCCATTCGATCCGACGGCAGAAGACTGGGAGTCGTATGCAGATCATTTCCAAATGTATCTGGAGGGAAACGATCTTGCCGCCATTTCGAGCAGCGGAAGAGGGCAGTCTTCCCACGTACTGCGGTCCGGCAGTTTTCAAGATGGAAGGCACTCGCAGGAGCAGCAGACGTGAAGGTAATGGCTTGGCCTGATTTGGAAAGGCTGTTAAGAGCCCATTACGCGCCACAAGTATCATGCCTCATTAAGAGACATGAGTTTTACCATCGTGATCAGGGGGAAAACGAAAGCATAAACGACTTCATGGCAAGTTTAAGAGACATTGGGGGTGCATGCGAATTTAACAGTTTAGAGGAGGCCATGTGCGATCGTTTTGTACTGGGCCTCAAAGACAAGGTGTTACAGAGCAAGTTATTAATGAAACCTAAGATCATGCTGAAAGAAGCAATAGAAGAACCCTCTTCAGCAGAAGCTACCAAGTCCTCAGCAGCAGCCATGAAGAAGATAAACAGGGCCATGAGCCATTCTGATGGGGAAAAGTCCACAACAACTCATTGTGAGCAAATATATTCTGAGTCAGATTGCAGTGAGGTGGAGGAAGGAATTTACAGACTCAGAATGGAGTGGAAAAAGAAAGACCAGGGAAGAAAGAGGCAAGATTTTTACTGCAGAGGTTGTGGGGAAGCCACCCCGACTGAATGCAAGTTTCTAGACACCATTTGCCTCCGTTGTGAAAAAAGAGGACACCTAGCAAGAGTCTGCAAATCATCCAGAACTCCACCCAACAGAAGGAAGTTTGCTGCAAACAAAGACAAAGAATTCAAGCCAAACAACCTCAGTGAGAAAATGGGGCGCAGTACAGAAGCAAATGGGAAGAATGAAACTCTTCAGACAGTAACTATTGGTCATTCTTCTCCTTTAAAAAGCAGAAAAGTGCATGTCAAGGTACTTATTGAAGGAAGGCCTTGCCAAATGGAAGTGGACTCAGGTTCATATCTATCTATAGTGTCATGGGACACTATTCAGAGACTATTACCAAATATTCAGAAGACTCACTTCAAGAAGCAGGCATTGACTCTTAAAGACTACCAAGGGAACAAGATTCCAGTAGTTGGAACAAGAGAATTCAATGTGAAGTTCAAGGGCCACACCAGCGTCTACCCTGACCATCGTGGACAAGGATCGCCCAAGTCTGCTGGGACTTGAATGGTTCAGCCAAAGGCATCGAGGTGACTGGCATCAATCACGTGAGCAACACTGAGTGGGAAGAGGCCTTGAAGTCTGAATTTCCAGAGGTCTTCAGCGATGGATTAGGCAGTACTTGGGGACCCCTATCACCTTTAACCTAGATCCCAAGGTACAACCAATCCGTTTAAAACCAGAAGGGTTCCATTTGCCTTAAAGGAAAAAATTGATGCACAATTAGATAAACAAATAGCCCAAGGGGTTTTAGAGCCCACTGACCACTCCAGGTGGGAGACACCCATAGTCACACCAGTCAAGGCTGATGGGTCTGTGAGAATCTGTGGAGACTACAAGGGGACATTGAACCATGAGCTACAACAGAGCGCATATCCAGTTCAGTAGTGCATTATTTATTACATTCTTTTGGAGGGGCACAGTTTTCACCAAATGGACCTGGCCCATGCATATCAACAGTTAACAGTTGATGATGCAACTGCAAAGCCAAACCGTAACCCATAGAGGTGCTTTCAAATGCAAAGGTTGCAATTTGGAGTAAGCGTGGCACCAGGCATCTTCAAAGTCTTATGGAAAGTATGCTACAAAGGGTTGCCAGGGGTGGTGCCCTATTTTGATGATGTTCTAATTTCTGCTGAAAATGACACTCAGTTACACAAGAGACTCAGAAGTCTAACCAGATTCAAAAGCGGGGCTAAAAGTCAAAGAAGAAAAATGCACTTAGAACTGACAAAGTAGAATTCTGGTTACATGATTGATAAAGGCATCCACCCCACAGAAGCTAGGTGATCAAAGCCCCCAGGCCAAATGCAAAACAGATTTGCAAGCAGGACTCATTAACTTCTATCATATGTTTCTACCTCAGAAAGCAACCACTGCAGAACCCCTACATAGATTACTGGACAAAAAATCTGCATGGGTCTGGGGCAGAAAGAACAAGCTTCATTTAACAATATTAATCGAAATGCGTCTGATTCTGTACTGATACAGTTCTCTGAGAATTTGCCTGTTGTACTGACTTGTGATGCATCCCTTTTGGAGTGGGTAGAGGTGTTGAGCCACACCTTCCCAGCGGAAGGGAAGCCCCTATTGCATTTACTCTGCGACTAAACTAAAGCAGAGAGGGACTACAGCCAACTGGACAAGGAAGCCTTGGCAATTATAGCAGCTGTCAAAAAATTCCATGAGTATTTATATGGGAGAACATTTACCATTGTCACAGATCACAAACCTCTTTTAGGCATTGTGGCGGGGGACAAACCAAGCATAGATCCTGTCACCAAGAATGCTGAGATGGACCCGGGCTGCTTGCTGCTTATTCATACAAACTGATCCACAGACCTGGTAAAGACATTAGACGCAGATGCTTTGAGTCACTGCCCACTTCCTTCACACAGAGGACCCTGTTCTGAGACTCACACCTTTTCTAGAAACTGTTGCCAAACTTCCAGTACATGCTGCTCAAATTGCCAGAGAGACTGCCAAGACACTTTATTAGCTCCTGTCAGGCTGGATTAAGAAAGGTTGGCCCTTTAAGATCTACCTCAACTCACCCAACCTTTTAATCCAGGCAAACTGAATTATCTGTATTAAGAGGATGTATTTTGTGGGTAACAGGGTGGTTATTCCTGCAAAACTACAAAAAGAGGTTTGGAAATGTTACATGAGGGTTATCCGGGAATTGTCAGAATGAAGGATTACCAGGAGTTATGTATGGTGGCCAGGTATTGACAAAATGGTTGAAAACTGGGTTGCATCTTGTCCCAACTGTCAGGTAGTCAGGCCTGCCCTCCTCGCCCACAGGAATGGGAAAGTCCTAGGGGCCCATGGTCCAGGATTCACATTGATTTTACCAGAGGGCACACTTTCCTTATTATAGTAGATGCATATTCCAAATGGCTGGAGGTTATCCTATGGCATCCACCACAACTGAAGCTGTCATCAAAGCTTAAAAGCCTTTGTAACTCACGGGTTACCTGATGTGCCTTGTTTCTGACAATGGCCCTCAATTTACATCCAAACTTTTTGAACCATATCTAGCACAACAGGGTATCAGACATGCCCTGACAGCCCCTGGGCATCCTTCAATGGCTTGTGAACGTGTAATGCGATTTACCAAGGAAAAACTTCAGTAATTGGATCCAGGGGATATCACTGAGAGAGTTGAAAAACTTCTCAGTGTTCAGCATCACTCCAACCCCTCAACTAATTTAACCCCAGCTGACGTTGATGGGTAGGAAACTCAAGTCTCCCCTTGACCGCCTCCATCCCACTTCAGCACCCAACGCACTAGATTCCACTAGTAAATTCGCACTTTCACTGTGGGTGATTCTGTTTATGCTAAGAACCTCATGGGTGAACCATTATTGATTCCTGCTGAGAAACCCAAATCACAGGCCCCAGGTCTTACAGGGTACAAACGGGAGGATGGTGTCCTCTGGAGCAGGCACATTGATCAGTTAAGATCCAGATTGCCTCCAGGAGCATCGCTGCTCTCTCATGGTTCCCATACCTACTGCCTCTTCTGGGGGAAGGGAGGATTATGAGAGTAATCAGCAAGTAA